>JASEKS010000054.1:0-193878 GCA_030770415.1 Pleoardoris graminearum | reverse complement strand
AAATAAAAAAAGATTTATAAAGAGGACTAGAGAGTAGAAAAAGGACGAAATAGAAAAAAAAATAGAAATAAAATAAAACCATTGTTAGAAATTAAATAATTTAAAATAAAAAGAAATTGTTATAAGTTTAAATAAAAAAAAAAGAAATTTAGAAAAAAAGGAAGGAAGAAATAATAAAAAGGGCTAAATATAAAAAAAAAAAAAAAAAAAAAAAAAAAAAAAGATAAACTATACCGTTAACACACTAGTCTAAAAAAGATATATGCTAAAAAAAGTTATTTTCTTAAATATAGTTAAAAAATAAGCGTATATAAAAATTATTATATAAAAAATATTTTATTTAAATTAATATAAAATATAGCTTACTATACTAAAGTTTAGTATATAAGGACTATTATCGTCTTTACTTCTTCTTTTTCTTTAGGCTAGACTACTATAGTATTACTATACTATAATACGCCTATTCTACTATATTACTATTATTATTATTACAATTATATAATAAGATTTAGTATATTAATATAAATACTAGTATAACGTTTATTTTTAGTAGTATAGCTTATAGAATATAATTAGTTAATATTACAAGGGGGTGACATTAGGAAAAAGTAATTAAAAAAGTTACCTTTTTAAAAATAATATAACTTTTTAGTTATAAGGCCTAAAAATACGATAATAATACTGTTTTAAAGAGAAAGACTAGTAGATTCTATTTACCCTATTAGGGGCTGCTTATCAAGGGGTTTAGGGGTAAAAAAAAAATTAGTAAATATAGATAATTTTTAGGACCCTACTTTAGACTATTATAACTTTTTATTTAAGGTGTAAAATTTGCTTATTTTTATATATTTATATATTAATTATATAATTATATATAAAAGTCACTTTTTCACATTTTTAATAATAAACTAGTAAATAATATATTACTAGTATTTAGTATAATAGCTATTAGCTTCTATAACCGCCTTATAACAGTTAGGGAGTAATAAAATATAATTATTAGTAGCTTTTTAAGGTATTTTATTCTACTTCTTATTAGTAGCTTTTATAAAGGCGTTTATACTATTTAAACTATTTCCTACACCTAAATTAGCCTTTTTATTTTTAATTAGTCCCGATTTTAATAAACCCTATATATTTTCTATAGGGGCTAAATCAGGACTATAGGCTAAGTAAAGAAATAGTTTAATTTTATTATTTTTAAACTAAGTTAAAACTTTTGTAGTTTTATAAATAGGGACGTTATCTTATTAATATTATTAGCCTAAATTAATATTAATATAAAGATTTTAATTATAATATAATATAATAATATATATATATATATATTATTATATTAATAAAAAAAGGGGTAAAAAAATAGTATAAAACTTATCCATTTTTATACTTAGTTTAACCTTAGGTATAAGGACTTTATTTATATAATCCTTACTAGTATAAGAAGTAAAAGAATTAGGTATTTTAATAAATACTAAATTACTTTTACCTCCTACCTAAATTATACCCTAAACTTATAGGGTAATATCGTGGCCTATAAAATAATTAATATAAATAATATTAAAAAACTAAAACCATAGCTTAAAAATAGATAAAAAGTTATATAATTTAATATTTTAAAAAGTTAAAATAACTTACTTTGTAATTAGCTAACAGCTAGTTCTCTTCTAACTTTATTATTACCCCTTTTTCTATAGTACTCTTTTCTAGCTTTACCCCTTTGTATTACTGACTTATTAAAAAATATTATTTTATTTAATTTTATATTTTTTATATTTTTTAATTATTCTTTAGCGTATTTTAATCTTTTTTTAGCATTTTCTTTATTTATTATTAGTTTTTTTTTACTTCTATTAATAGAGTAATCCTCCTCTTTTAAAGTCCTTTATAACTATCTTTTTATAATATTTAGGCTATTTTCTATTAATAGTCTTTTATTTTCTTTTTTAGGACTTTTAGTTAAGTCTCTATTAATAACTCTTTTATCTCTTTTAGTTAACTTTTTTATACCCCCTGTATAAATTTTTTTATATTATAATTATTGTTATTTTTATTTTTAATACGTTATATAGTATTATAAATACTCTTTTTTAACTTTTATAGGGTAGTAGCAATTAAAAAAGAAGAAGTATTTACTTTTAAAAGTAAATTAATTTTATATTCGAGTTTTAAGAATTGTGGCTCCATTTTAAGGAAATAGGAGTTTAAGTTTATAAAAGGTAAAAGATATTATAATATACTATAATATTACTAATATATCACGTAATTATTAATTATATAAGGCTTAGCACTATTTTTATAATTAATATAATTTTATTATATTATATTTGTATATTAATCAAATAAATAGTGTGGCTATAGTGGCTCGGGGCGACCAAAAGGGGTTTTAAAAAAGGAGGAGTATGTGTATGCCTTTATATAATTTTATTATTAGATTACTAATATACTTCGAAAAATTAGTCACGTAACCTAGACTAGGCCTAAAATAGTATAGTTAAAATTTTAGTTAAATATATTTACTAACTAAAAAGTTATAGGAACCTAAAAAAGGGGTTAAAAAATTTATTATGTTTAGGTAATTTTAATTTATTACAGGTAATAAATATAACGTAACTAAAACTCTAATATAAATCACTATTATTTTCTCTTTAAAACGGTATAATTAGCGTATTTTTAGGCTTAGTAATTAATTGTATATTAATTTTTAAAAAAGATAACTTTTTAGATTACTCTTTTCCAATGTCACCACCCTGTAATAACTATATTAATAGTAACTTTACGTATTATAATTACTTTTAATAAAATTATAATAACTAAGTCTCGTATACCTATTTATAAGAGTATACCTAATAATAACCTATATATATAAATATCGCGGTAAGATACCTCAGAGCTTATATTACTAGTTTATAAAGCTTTTTAGAATAAAGAATTTATATATATTACAGCTCTTTAGTACTTTTTTTTATAACAGTAGTCCTTACTTTTTAATCTTAGAATCTAGTAATTTTTAGCTTATTTTTTTTTTATAGTTATAAGTCTAGTATTTTAGAAGTAAATAAAGATTTTCTCTATACACTTAATTATTACAAATCTTATTTTTTAAAACTCTAATTAATTTTTTAACTTTTTATTTAAAAGCTCTTAGTTTTATAGATCTAGTAAGTATTACCTTATCTATATACTAATAATAAATCTTATATCTTTAACTATTAAATACTTAGTAAGCCTTATAACCAATAATTTTTTAAGTATTATAATAACTAAAGCTACTTTATCCCTTTTAACTAATAATATCTATTTTACTAATTCGGCGAGCTGGCTAACTTAGTATATATAACTTAAAATATAATATATACTTTACTACGTTTACAATTTTATTAATTTTAACCTTAAAAGCATTAATAATTTTAATAATTTTTCTTAAATACTAGAGTTTTTACGTATTATAAAAGCGTTTAAAGCTAAAATTATAAAAATCTACTATAACTATATTATAGAGATAGCTATATACTAAGCCCGATTAATTAATTATACTACTAAAGTAAATTAAGTAATAAATATTTAAAACTAGATTAGTATAATAGTAGTTTTAAAATTTATAAATACTATTTAAACGTACTACGCTATTAAAAGGAATATTTTTACTTACTTAATTATTTATTTCTTTAAATAAAAGCTTTTAACTACTAACGCGGTAACTAAAAATATTATATAATAATAATATTATACTTATTTAAAGAAAGTATAGTACGGAAGAATAGTTCTTAAATTATAGTATTATAAATAAAAAGCTTTCTAAATAAAAGTAAAGGTATATAAACTTAGTAATATTTAAAATAAGCTAGTTATTACTAACTTTTTTACTGCTGTTAGTAAAAAATTAATACCTAATTAGGTAAAGTAGATACGTATAATCTAAGTTTAAAAATTAATACTTAAAATAAACAGCTCTCTTTAATAGAAGTAGAAAGAATCTTTTTAGTAATATTATAAAATAAAGTTACTAAAATACCTTTTGAGAGCTTTAGAGTTTTTATAATACTTAATAAATAAAACCTATCTCTCTAATTAGATAGCTTATAGCTAAAAAATAAAAATAAATTATACTAATACTTTTATAAACTTAAAAAGTACTATTAAAAATTTACTAAGTACTATTACCTATAGTTAGTATTAATAAATATTTATACTAGTTATACTGCGCCGCTCTTTAAAAAAAATAAAAATGAATTTCTTAAGCACCTTAAACTTAATAAATTTATAACTTTTTATAATATACTTAAGTAAAAGGGATAGTTTAAAGAAAATATTATATAAAATAAAAAATTTAATAAACTAAAATTCCCTAGTTCTTTAGTATATATAATTATTAATCCTTTACTTATTATAAGTAGTAAATTAAAATAAAATAATAAAATATATTTTATAAAAAATTATAATACCTATACGCTTTTTAAAAATATTATTTTTAATAATAGTACCGCTTTATATTTAATAAATAATAAATTACTATTTATTTTAAAATTTTTTTAAAAAACTAATAGTATTTATACTGTTAAAGCTAGAACGTAAGCTTTTCTAATTATTAGTATAAGAATCTAAATAATTTAAAATGCTTTAAACAGCGTAAATAAAAATTAAAAAAAAAAACTTTATATTAAAAAATATAGCTATTATAAAAAAATTCTACTTAAATATAGTATTTAAAACTTATTTATATAATAAAGGACTTTAGTACTTAGGCTTAGATAATATACTATATATAGTATTTTTAAAATAAAGTTTTATACTTATAATACTTATTTATAAGTATAATTTTATATTTATTAAATATAAGTTTCTATTTATTTTATTATTTCGTTTAGAGCGTAATAGTAGTATATTAAAAGGTTTATTTATAGTTAATATATCTACGTATTAATACTAAGGATATATAATACTAAAAAGTAAAATATTTAAATTAAAAAATTTTATATACTTTAGTCTATAGAGCGTAAAATATTTATATTTTAAATATTAAATATATATATTATAAATAATATTCCCTTATATACGCTGCTTAGGTAATTTTTTAAAAACTTAAAAAAAAATTATTATAACTATACTAGTATATTTTATAGAATTTCTTTAATATATCTTAAAAAGGGCTCGGAGAGTAGTAAATATTATTAATTAAAAATAACTATAGTAAAAATATTTATATATAGAGTCTATAGGTAAAATTACATTTAAAGCTTATAAAAGTATTTTTAAGTTTTACTATGTAGGTATATACCTAGTATAAATTTAAAATTATAAAGATTTTTTAAAATAATAATATTATTACCTATTTATAGTATAGAAGATTACGCTTTAAAAAATAAATAGAAAAGCTTAGTATAAATATTAAAATACTACCTTTTTATACGTATATGCTAAACGATAGCGCTAAATACACTAGTTAAAAATTATTAATAAAACTATTACTATAAAACTTAGTATAAACTTATTAGAGAAGCTTTAGTTAAAGATTATAAAAGTAATTATAGTATTTTATAATATTAGTCTAGTAGCTTTTAAAAGTATATAATTATTAAATAAGATTCTTTATAGCTAGTTTAGACAGTATTTTTATTATTATTAATTTAAACTTATAAAATATTAAACGACAGATCTACGTCTAAATTAAAATAATATATATACTTATAGTTATTATATATATTTTCTAAATTAAAATTACGTAGCTAAACGTAATAAGTATAAATTTAAAATAAATTTATATATTTATATTAGATATTTAGTTAGTTACGTAGCTTTTAATATTTATAAAATATAAATACTATTACTTAACTAGGTTATTATAATGCGTAATATTACGTTTAATAAAACTTTTTTTTTATAAAAAAAAAAGATTAGCCTATTTTATAAAAAAAAAACTATAAAGTTTATAAATATCCTATATACTATTAAGGTTATAGATATAAATAAAGTATTTAATAAAATTCTTAATATATAAGCCTATAATTTTAGTAAGTTAAAAATTAGTAAAAATATTACGTAATTTAAATAATAGTTTAGGGGTATTTTAGCGTAAGTCTTATTTTATTCTTTTAGTTAGTTAGATAAGTAAAGTTTTATATAAGTAGTATATACGCGGGCTATTAATATAGCTAGTTAATAGCTATATATTTATATATTATATAATATAAATATTAGTTTAATCTTTTTTTAGCCTATTTTAAAGTCTAAAAAACTTAGGGGTATAAACTCTAAAAATAATAAATACTTTAGTATTTTTTATAAAGTATATTTTAGTAAAGAAGTATAATAGCCTAAAGTAAGAAACCTATAGAATTCTTAAATAGTAAATAAAAGCTTATTTAATATTATTACTTAAATTAGTAATATAAAGCTCCTCTTATTAAGTAACATAGTTAGTACCTATACTTATAAAATATAAAAACTTATAAAAAACTATAGTTTAACTATTTAATAGAGCTAAAGGTAATATAAGTTAGATTTTAAAAATTCTAATATATTAAGGGGCGGGGATTAAAACTTCTTTAGTATTTATATATTATTAAACTTTAATCTAGAGAGCAAGTTATTATATAATATAAAACTTATAAGTATTTTATTTAATAATATAAATAGCTCTTTCTAGTATAACTTTATAAATATATTTATTTTTAATATAAATCTTATATAGGAAGAGCGTAGAGAGCTTATAATTATTAATATAATAGTTTAAGCTGCTATATAGAATAGAATCTTAAAAAAAATATTATTTTAAAATAAAGCTTATATATACCACGATAAGCTTTTAAAAGAACTAGTAATATAAAAAGTAATTTTTTTATATTTACTTAGCCTACTCCTTTACTAGACTATATATAAAGAATAGACTATACTTTTAAAAAAGTAAATTTAGTAGGTAGTTATATATTTTAATAATATTAAACGTCTACTTCTATTTAAGTAGGTATTTACTTATAAATTTAATTAGAATAGTTATTTTATAAAGTATAAAGCTTATTTAGTTATTAAAAGCGACCTCTAGTTAAAAGATACGCTTTTATTAATATATACTATAATACTTATAGTATACTCCTTTTATATAGCTATAGTAATTATAGTAAAATTTAATTTAAAAATTTTATAGCTTAATATAATTAGCGTATTCCTTAATATACTAATTAACCCCTTAAATCTAGTATAGTATAAACTATCTAATAGCTATAAATAAAAAGGTAACTATATAAAGCTTAATCGAGTTTTATATAGCTTAAGAGACTGACCTATACTATAATATAAGAAATTTCTAGTACTTTAGCTAAGCTTAGTCTTATCTACTTAAAAAAAGAGCTTTACTTAATCTTTAATATAGATTATAAAATCTTTATACTTTTTTATATAGATTATATTCTACTTCTATACTATAAAATTTATTAGTAAGAAGCTTTTAAACTACGTAATAAGCTTTTAGAAATATATAAAATAAAAATACGTAAAGCTGTAAAATAGTATTTTAAAATATAAATAATTAAGAATGAAGAAAATTAAATAATTACGCTAATTTATAATTTATATATTAAAAAGATTATAAAGAAATTTAAAGTAACTAATTTAGCGCTCTTTTTAATAACGCTATTACTATTAGAAGAACTAGTTAAAAATAAAAAAAAAAGTAATAAAAGCTAAAATTAAGGCGTATTAGGAGCGTATTAAATTTATATTTTATATTACTATTATAATACGACTAAATATAGTATTTACTATTTTAAAACTTTTTTATTTTTTTAACTAATTTAAGTAAAGAGTATTTTACTATAGTAAAATATATAATTATATTTTTTTTATAAATTACGCTTTTAAGCAATCTAATATAGGATATATAAAGGTTTAAAACTTATAATTTATTTAAACGCTGTATTTATAGATAATCTAAAGAATAAATAATTTTTATATAATAATATTATTATATTATTTAGGGGTGTAATTATTTAAAAAGCCGTAAAATAGGCTATTATTATAATAGTAACTACTAAAGTAGAACTCCTCGCGCTTAAGTATATAAATAAAAAAATAATAGGTCTAAAGCGCTTTTTTAAAAAACTTACTTTAAATTTTACAACTACGTAGCGTATATTCTGTAATAATTAATAAATAATTGGGCTAGTTATAGGTAACAATAAGTATATAACTACCTATTTACGCTATATAAATATATATAATATATAGCAACGCTACAAGTATTTAAAAAAGAGTTTTAAAATTAAATACCTTTAGATAAGTAATATACTAGCTAATAGGTTAATAAAAGCTTTTATAGTTTAGTAATTCTAAAGATTAAAAAAATAATTAAATCTTAAAGATATAAAAGGAAAAATTACTAAGCTAGAATTTTAAAAAGTTATATAATAATAAAGCGTAAAGCGCGGTTTTAATAGAGATCTAAAGATTTTAAAATTATAATAAGATAATTAATATAAAATATTCTATTGTACTTAGTTATATACTAAGCTATTTATTTTTATTACTTTAGACTTACTAGCTATTATTTCTTTATAGTCCTTATAGTCCTTATAGTCCTTATAGTCCTTATAGTCCTTATAGTCCTTATAGTCCTTATAGTCCTTATAGTCCTTATAGTCCTTATAGTCCTTATAGCCTAATTTAAAGAATCTCTTAGTATTTAGGTCTTGTGTACCTACTGCGCTCTTATAATACTATATACCTATAGCTTTATAATATATCTAGAGTTATCTAGCCTACTTTATATAAAGCCTTTAAGTTGCATAACTACTTTTATATAAAGTTCTTATTTAATTATAAAAGTTTTATAAGTTATTAGTTTTTATAATAAACTCTCTAGAACTGTTATTATATACTATCTTATATTTTAAATATTTAGTAAGTATCTAAAAATACTAGTAATACTAGTTTTATATTTAATTTATAAGGCGTTCTGTCTTATTATCTATACCTTAATTAAATTTTTAGTCTTTTAGTAACAGTTACTATAACTATACGCTGCTCTTAGGTTATATTAGGTATACTATAATATAGTATTATACTAAAAATTATATAAGTACTACTATTATTTTATACTAGTTATAAAATATTATTTATCTTAACTCTAATTTCTTTATTATTTCTTTTACTTATTTATTTAATATTTATCTTTTATAGTACGCGCTGTAAAAGTTTATAATATAAAAACCTATAACGCGAGAGTCTTTATATATATTACTAGTAAATTATTAATTTTACAGTTTATTAGGTATACAGGAGTCTAGTACTATAGTTAATAAAATCTATTATCTTATATATTGCGCTGCGTACTATAGATATAATATTTCTTTTCTCTTTTTTTATAAATGCCTACTTAATATTAGTTATAATAGTAAATATATAAGTATAAATTACTATAAGGTAATAAATTATACTAAGCTATAATATTATTAAGTACTATTAAGTAGTTATTACGTGCCTATTTTAGTACTATCTTTCTTAATTAGACTTAGCGCAGTACTTTTAAGAGCCGGTTATTAGATTCTATAGTATATACAGCACTTTTCTTCCTAATTAGGTAGTTACTAATAGCAACTTTATTATATAAAAAAAAAAAAAAAGAGCGTAAAGCGCTTTAAATTAAATATTAAATAGTTTTTAAGCTGCTATTTATAATAAATAATTTAAAACCCTACTACTTGGAAAAATTCTTTAATAAAAGAGTAGAAAAATAATAAAATAATAAAAATTATATAATAATATAATAGATAATCTTAATAGATTAATAACTTTACTAGTTTACTAAATTTTTAAATAGCTTAAGCGCGGCGCGAAGTAATCTTATTAAAAATATTATTTATAAAGTTACTACTTAGATTTTTATTTATTTTAATTATTTACCTAGTAGTAGTTTATAATTTATTAAGCTTTATAGTTTATAAAATTTATGTTAATAAAAATTACTAGAAGCGGATTAAAAGATTATACTTTTTTATAAATAAGCTTTTTTACCTTTTTACTATAGAGCAGCTTATAATAGAATAGAAAGTGCTTAGTAATCTTTTAAACGTAATTAGAACTATAATAGTAAGTATATAATGTTTTTAAATTTTTAAATTAAAATATTTATATATATATTAGTTTATAGCTATATTTACTTTTATACGCCTAGTAATAAAAGCTTTACGTCTTAGTATTATAGTAACTTTTATTACTTTTACTAAATAAAGCGCTATCTAAATAGTAAAAATAAAATACTAGGCGCTTTAATCTTACAATCTATTAGTAATATTAAGCTACTTAAATACTATTTAATAGTTTTCTAACTCTTTTTATCCTAATATAAAAAAATAGACAGAGCTTAAAAAAACTATAAACTAAAAAGTTTAAAATATCTCTTATTAATATTATTTTTATCTTTACAGCGTAATAGAGTTTATAAAATAAGTAATTTACTATTTTTATATTTATTACTTTTTTTAGATTTACTTTTATTTACTATAGGGCGCAGCCTATTTTTTAAATTTAATTTAGTAGAGTTTAAAAGAGCTAGATTAAAAAGGGTACTAATAGCGCCCTACGCCTAAAAAAGTTAGATTAGAGAAATAGGCTAAGTAAAATTAATAATTTTAAAAGCCTTTTAAATTTTTTATTAGTATTAAGCTTTTTATATAGTATTTATTTACTTAGGGACTAACTAATAGACTACTATTATAAAACGCGATATAAGTATTAGACCAAAAAAATTATTAAAAGTACTATCTAGTAGTACGTAAAAAAAATTTATTATATATTAAAAAAGCCATAAATGTAGAATTTATAACAGTAAAAAAAAATTTTTTTAAAAATTAAAGAAGCTACGGAACTAAAGAATCGGGAACGAAAAAAATTAAAAAAAATTTTTAATTAAAAGACGCGGGCGGATTTACTTCTATTAAAAATATAAAATAAACTTTTAGAGCTTATAGTAGTAGTATATTATTTTATAAAAAAAATAGATAAACTTTTAAATATTATAGTATAGAAGTTTTTATTTAAGTTATAAAAATTATAGTTTAAGGCTAAACAGGGCTTTAGCTCTACTAAATTACCTATTATTAATACTTTTTATACTTTTTTTTTTTTTTTTTTTTACTTACTTCTTCTTACGGAGCGTAATTATAGGCTAAAAAATAGTAGTAAGTAAAGTACGAAAAACTAAAGAACTAGATTTTATTAATTCTTTACTAACTTTAGCGAGCTTATAATATTTATAATATTATTTACTTTTAATTATATTTAGGTTATAGACTATAGCGTTTTAGGAAAGATTAAAAAAATTTACTTAAAACTATTAAATAGAGATTAGTAGAGTTTTTATAAAATAAAATTAAAGCTTAGAAATCTAAAAAAATTTTAAAAAATAAAAATTATAAAAAGTATTATAGCTTACTGCAGATATAGTAGTAGTAATATAAATAATTAATTTATAATACTTATAATAATTAAAAAGCTTAAGGAGCTATTACGAAAGAAAAGCTTAGTTTAATAAGTATAAATATAATATAAACGGTATAAAAAAATATTAAAGTAATAGTTAAAAGTATAAAGAGAGTAAGGATTATTTTAAAAAAGTTAGTAAAAAAATTATATAAACGCTTTTTATACTACTAATACTAGCGCGTTTACTATAATTAGTCTTTTATTTTAAAACTCTATTATTTAGTAACGCTACCTGCTGGAACTTTACTTAAAAAAACTTTTTTTAAAATTAATTCTACGGCTGCTATAAGCTTAAAAAAATTAATTTTAAACTACTTAAAGAGTTAAGCTATTTTTATTAGTTTAATTAGGGGGTGTATTACGATAAAATATTTTAAAGCTTATATTATTAGTTTATAAAATTTTTTAGAATAGAAAATTTATTCTTTTATATATATATATATTACGGCTCTTTAGTACTTTCTTTTATAGAAGTAGTTTTTACTTTTTAATTTTAGAATCTAGTAATTTCTAGCTCGTTTTTCCTCTATAATAAGTAATAAAGATAGTTATAAAATACTTATTATATATAGACGTACACTAATAAAATTAATATTAATAAAATTAATATTAAAGTTAATACTATAAAAGCCCTTAATATACTAAAAAATTATAAAGGTATATATATACTCCTCCTTTTTTAAAACCCCTTTTAGTCGCCCTAAGCTACTATAGCCACACTATTTGTTCGATTAGTATATAAATATAAATATATACTAAAAAAAAATATTATAATACTACGTACTACCTACTCCCTAAAGCTAAAAAAGATAAAGAAAATAAGAAAAATAAGTATATAATAATAATAGTAGAGGAAGATATTAAGCGATACCTACTAGTATAGTACGTCTAGATATAGTATACTATAAATAATAATTATAATACTACTAGTCTAGTTATACTATAAAGTAATAAGCTATAATAGTTTATAATAAAATTATATAGAGAAGAGATAGTAAAAAAAATAAAAAATCGACTTTATACTTAAAATAATAGAGAGTATATAGGTATAAAAGGTACTTCACGTAGTAGTAATTACTAAAATAAGTATAGTAGCTACCACGCGTTAATAAAAAAAAGAAATAAATAGATATAGATTTAAGTTATATAAGTATATACATATATAAACGCTTAAGTATTAGTAGACATTTATATATTAATAAAATATAGGCGGAGAATTTGGAGGACTATACTTTATAAGTAAATAGTAGCTCTTTAATACTATTTATAATATTTAGAAAAAGATTAACGTAATAGTTAAATATAGGGTAATAACTATTATTTATAATAAATAAGGCCGTAAAGACGCTACTAACTTAACTATAATAAATTAAGTTTAATAAATTATATTAGTATTTATTAATAAATTAATAATATAAACATATTTTATTTTTATTAGTATTAATTATTTCTTTATACCTAAACTATTGTATTATATTTTACTTGTATTTATAAGTATTTTATATATTTTTTCTTTTTTTATATATATTATTACTACGTTTATCTATTATACCTATTTATTCTATATACTATTTTATCTATATATTATTTATATTACTGCTAATATTCTTTTTGTTAGTTTTTTATGTATATTTTATAGCTATTATCCTAAAGTTAAATAGTAGCTACTATTATAATATATTAATTATTATTTAATTTTATATTTATTAAATTAATGTTATATTAATTTTTATTACTTTTTACTCTATCTCTATATGAGAAGTATAGTGTTTATGAGTAATTAATATTTATTTATAATTATACTTTTTTATTTATAATACTATAATACCTATAATACTAAGTGTATCCATTTAACTAGTTTATCTATATAGTCTCTATACTACATATATTAATATATATAGATTCCCCTAGAGTGTTTAAATATTAATTATTATATAGAAATACTTTTTATTATTTATTTTTTATTTATAACTCTACGGACTTAATACTTAATATATATATTATTTTACTATACATATATATAATAGGATTTATATAACTCTATTATTTATTCTATACTATATGTATTTAATATAAAGTAATATTAAATATATTTTTTATATATTTATTTTATTATTATTACTACTATTTTTATATAGACTAGTGCTACTAATTTTAAATTTTATAATCTTTACTATTAATAGTATTATAATTTTCTTTATTTTACTATATTAATTATTTATAATTATATAAGATTAAGAAATATTACTTTTAGAGTATTAAAGAGCTATATAGTTTATAAAGTACTTAATAGTATTATTAAAAAAATTTTAAAAATTACTTTTTAAATAATATATATTAAATATAGAATAAATATTTCGTAGATTAAAATTAATATATATAAATCTAATAAAAGTATACACATACTCCTTCTTTTTTTAAAACCCCTTCTAGTTGCCTACACAGCTACTACAGCCACATCCTTTTATTTAATAAATATACAAAAAAATATATAAATATATATAAATCTAGTATCTACTTAAATAAACATATAAATAGATAGAGATACTATAAATAATATTTTATATAATATTTTTGTAAGTATATTTTTTTATTTAATAATAAATATTTAAAATATATAGTAATCATAAATATATTTTTTATTTTTTTTAAAGAATATAGTATTTACACTAGACTTTATTATATTTATATTTATATACTAATCAAATAAATAGTGTGGCTGTGGTGGCTGGTAGGCGACTAAAAGGAGTTTTAAAAAAGAAGGAGTATGTGTATACTATTATACTTAATGTGTCGAAAAAAGACTTTATTAATATTATATTACTAAGAGAATAAGTTAAGTATTAACTATAATAGTACTGGTATAGTGTAGTATAGTATTATACCTTTTTTAAATTAGTTTTATCTACGTCTTTTTAATATATTAAGTATAAAGATATATATATCTATCTACGCTAGTAAATAGGTTAGAATTAAATTAGAGTTAAATTAACTTATAGAAAATCTTAATCGAACTATATCTATAACTTAATCTTTTACTATTAGTATATATTAAAATTAAATTAAAATTATATAGCCTAGATATTAGAGTTAAATATAACTTATATAGACTCTTAATTAAAATTATATTATTAAATCTTTATCTAAATTTCTACTAAAAATATATATAATAATTAGTTACTATTGTAAATTATAGTTTATAAAATAAATAATTTTATTTAAACTATAATATAGTTTATTTACTATTTGTACTATTCCTTATACAATATAATAATTTTAAAATTTTTATTATATTTTTATAAATATTGTATTACTAATTAAAATTTTTATATAAATAGGAACTAATTAAGTATTAATATAATATATATTATAGTTTATAATACTTAGTAAATAGTAAATAATATTTAGAGAAATAACCTTTTTTTTACCTATACCTTTTTTAGATTAGTGTTTTAATATTACACTTTAACTCTTTTTATATAAATATTAATTAATATTTATTTATATATATAGCCTACGTATTATAATACCTATACATATAGGTCCCCTAAAACTTTTAAATATTCCCTATCCCTAGTGTCTCTATAAAGCCGTTACTATTTTTTTTTATCTTATAAGTTTTATACTTAAGACGTCTTTATCTTTACTCTTTATATACTTAGTAATATTTTATTTAGCTACGCTATATACTCTAAAATATATATTTTTATTATAAGTACTATATTAATATACTATTTTTATTTTATTTCTTATAGGTAGTATAATACTATATATATTATTTTTACTATTATTACTATTTTTACGTAGACTAGGGCTACTAACTTTAGATTTTTAAATTCTATTATTTCTACTATTAATAGTATTATTATTTTATTTATTTTATTACTATTTATTTTATTACTATCTGTCTTATTACTATCCGTCTTATTACTATCCGTCTTATTACTATCCGTCTTATTACTATCCGTCTTATTACTATCCGTCTTATTACTATCCGTCTTATTACTATCCGTCTTATTACTATCCGTCTTATTACTATTTATTTTATTATTTAGAATTTTTTAGTATTTATAAATACTAATTTTAAAAACCGAAGTAATTACGTTACGTATAATACTATAGTTAATAGTATTAAAAAAACTTATTAAACTTTATTATATTATAGGTAAAATATAGTAGATATAGTTTTTAGTATAATTAGTATAATAGCCATATTAAAATTATTTAAAATAAGTATAGTATCCGTCGAAATAAAAATAAAAGTAAATAAATCTTAAAAAAAATAATATTTTATAAACAATATTCTAGTACGTATTTTTTTTTAAATATTTAATTATACTATTATTAACTATAAAATAGAGAAGTGATATATAGGCCACCATTTATATATTTTTTTTAATTAAATATAATATTTATATTAGACTTTTTTAATTTAACCTTTATTTTAGAAAGGCGCGCTAAGCGCGCTAGTATATTAATAGTTAGTATAGTACTATACTTTTTTATATATATATTATATATATTTATATATTAATCGAACAAATAGTATAGCTATAGTAGCTTAGGGTAACTAAAAGGGGTTTTAAAAAAGAAGGAGTACGTATATACTTTTATACTTAGTATTAAAAAAATTAGGTAAGGCTAAGTTAAATAAGGTATAGTGCTACGCCAGTTACTAATATACTAGTACACTTAGTACGCCCTCTTAAAAAAATTATTAAGTTAAAAAAATAAAATAGTTTAGGAAAAATACTATATATATTTATAAAGAAAAAATATATAAAATATAGTAATTACTACTATCTATATATTTTTCCTCTATTCTTATAGTTAATAGTAAAAGATTTATTGATTAAAAAGATACTTACTAAAATATTATCGATTAAAATATTATTTTTTAATATTATTACTCCTCTTATTAATACTAATAATAAAATGATTTTAATTATTCTTAAGGCTTTTAAGGCGGGGTGGTACAGTGGGAGTATGTGCCTAGTAATACTAAAATTCTTGAAATTTTTAAGATTTTCTACGTATTAGAGGTTTAATTCCTTTTTTTATTATAGTGTTCTTTAAACGCGCCTATTTTATATAGTAATTTATAAAGTTTTTAGAAGTATAAAGTACTACTAAAAAATTAATATAAAACTATAAAAAACTAAAATCCCTATATAGAATACGTTATATCTAAAAGTATAAATAAAATGTTTAGGCTAAAATTACTATCTAACGTTAGATAAGATAAAAATTTATACCTAAATAGGCCTAGCGTAGTAAACTAGTCCTAATTAGGTAATAGATTAGTAGTTTAGTATAATTATTTAGTAAATAATAATTTTAAAAATCAGAAAATTAAAGAGCCGGTTCTAGATCATTTAGAAGATAAAATACTTTTTTTAAATAGTTAGGTAGCCTTAATATAAAGGCTTATTAAAAAAAAGGCTTTTAAAATAAGGTCTAGTATAGTTACTTAAATTTTTTTTATAGTATTACTTTATTTTACGGGTAATAAAGACATAACTCTATTAAATACCTATTAGTATAAGTATTTTATTTATCTAAAAGTAGCCGATTTTATTTATTTAGTAGCTAGAGAAGTTAATTATAATAAAATTATAGCTGTTTTTAATAATACGTACTATCTTAGGTCGGACGAGTTAATTAAATTATTAATAAAAAAAAGTAGTTAAAGTTATAAATAATAAGTTAGTAGTATTAGTAGCGGTTTTAATAAGTAGAAATATAGTAAAAGTAAATAAAAAAAATATAATATATAGTTTATAATAGAGTTAATAAATAAAATAAGTATTTTATAAATATAGTAGGTACTCTTTAGCGTAAAAGATATAGTAAAGGTAAAAGTAATAGTAATAGTAATAGTAAAAGTAATAGTAAAGGTAATAGTAAGAGTAGAGGTAATAGTAAAAACGTTTTAAGCACGGAGCCTATAGGGTAATAAGTAAAAAATAGTAAAGCCTCTATAGAGATACTAGATAGTTAATATTTAAAAGTTTTAGGGGGATTTATATATAATATATACACATTAAGTATGAAGGTATATATATACTCCTCCTTTTTTAAAACCCCTTTTAGTCGCCTACACAGCCACTACAGCCACACCCTTTTATTCAATTAATATACAAATATATATATAATATATATTTTTTCTTTAGTACATAGACTAGATAAACGGGCTAGTAGGTAGGCGTACTTAGTTATTATAGTTAACTATCTTTATAGGTAAAAATTGATTTATAATTATAAATAAAAATTATTAATTATTATTAAATACTATACCACCTGCGTGTAGGCGAAGTAAAAAGTAATAAGAATAAATATAATCTCTATATTATATACAAATAAAATTAAAAAAAAGTACCTAATAGGTTATAATAGTAGTTGTCGACCACACTCTTTTTAGTATTACTTTATTTAACTTTTTTAATATATTAAGTATAAAGGTATATATACTCTTTTTTTTTAAATTTTTTTTAGTTACCTTTATAACTACTATAGCTATACCTATTTCTTAATTTATAAATATATATATATTCTTTATTTTAATAATATATATTTTAAAATTAATAATCGAAAAGTAAAAGTACGCCTAGACCTCGATCCAGGAGTACGAACGCAGTGAGGGAACTCTGTTGGGTGCTAAACCGTGTACGCAATGATTAAAATTAATAATATTAACTAAATATAGGTATAACTAATACTAATATCTATAATAGATTTTATTATACGTTTTAGTATATTTAAAATAAATATAGTTTTAAATATATAAAATTTTATAAAGAGAAAAAAGTTTAAGCTATTATATATAAATATATAACTAATTACCTATAAAAATATTATATAAAAATAATTACTTATATAGTATCTACTAAGTAATAACTTTTATTAAAATATTAATAATTAATTTTTTACCTTATAATGTATATATATATATATATTTATATTATATATTTTATTAAGACGTTACGTAAGGGAAAGAAACTTCTAAATATATTTTATAATAATAATAAAAAAGTAATATATTTAGAGTAGTACTAGCAAGTAAATATTAATATATAATTCTTTAAATTAGGTTATTATAAGTATAAATAGCAATTACTAACAATTATTAAAAATAAGTTAAATAGGATATAGGCTAGTCTAAAAGTAAAGTAATAGTATAAGAACGTATATACTTTTACTATATATATAGGTATATAAAGGCGTATAAAAGGAGAGATAATAAAGGCGCTATACTAAGACTAAAACTACTAGCTATATATAGCTAGTAGTAGCACGTGCGCTCCTACTAAAAAGGTTTTAATAAAAGAGAAAATAAAGTTTAGTAAAAATACTATATTAAAAGTATACTATAACGTAGATTATAGCTATCTTATATAATATCTTCTTTATAATAGTTTTTACTATTATAAGTTATCTTATTATTATAATGACTTAGTAACTAATATATACTATAGTATATTATATATAGTAGGCTAGATTTATTAAAGCTTATATAGTTTTAGAAATACTATATAAGAATTTATCTTATATATAAATTAATATTATAATAACCGTAGAAAGAATTCTAACTAATATTTAATAAAAAATTACTTAGTAGTTAAGTATCTAATATCTAAAAAGTAATTAAATTATTTACTAGGCTATTATTACCGTTAAGGTATACTATATTATAGATATTATTTATATAGGGGTCCTAAAAGCGTTTAAACTACTAATATTTTAAAAAATAGTAGAACTAGATCTAGAAGCTAAAGAAACTAAATACGTAAAAGTAAATCTAGTTAAATAAAGCCTTTATAATACTACTAATTAGTATTAATATAATAAGTAAATAAAAAATAATAAAGACTAAATACTATAACTAATAACTAATAAAAAGAGTATTACTAAAATCTAGAAAGTCCTAAAAGTTATTATATAGATAAAGATAATAAAATTATCTTAAGTGCTAAGCATAGAGCGCGAAGGGTAAAGAGTAATAAAAAAAGTAGTTATATAGAATTAGTATATTTAAAATTATAAGAGCTTATAAAAAATAAAGAATAATAAATAATAAGTAAATAGTACTTAGGGTATTACGAGTTAGTAAATAGTATAGTTAGTTATATTTTTATAATCTTAAAAATAACTATTAAATAGCTACTAGAGCTAAGCTTCTAATAGTTATATAAGTAACTTATTAATAATAAAAAGACAGTTTAATAAGAATAATAATAATAAATAAATAAATAAGTGGCGGCTAGTATTAATAGAAGTAATCTTTTCTTAATTTTAGTTTAATAGAGTAGCCCTTTATTAATATATATTTATAGACTAAAATTAAGTAGTAGTCCTATAGCGTAGAGAGTTTGGTATTAAAATTTTATAGTTAAAAATTAACTTAGTTATAGAGATCGAAAAGTAATAAGTACGCCTAGACGACGATCCAGGGGTACGAACGCAGTGAGGGAACTCTGTTGGGTGCTAAACCGTGTACGCAATGTTAGTTATAGAGATATATATAAAGATACACATATCAAGTGTAAATATAAGACTGCTTACACTTGTTGTACGGTAGAAGGCACTCACCGGAACGGAAGTTAGAATTGATACAAAAAAGGCTCCACCAGATACAAAGAGCCGATGGCCGGAGCGCTCGTCCTCGATGTGGATCTGACGCTTAATGCGGCCGAGGATGCAAAGGTCAACAACATCGCCCGGAAATTTGACGATTTAGTACTGTTTAATGAATTCACAGAAGGTCCTGTGTAGGAAGTGGAGCACGATGCTAAAGGCCAAACAAAGTCGGTTACTTGGCATAGCAACTTGTGTCGGTTTCTACACTCGTGCGCAACTTCTTCAGTGAACTGTAGGACTATATCTGCCAAGCACTACCATCTCTCTTCCACTTAGAATTAAAGGCTGTCGGCGTTGCATTCTACTCTTCCAATCAATGTTTCCTCCTTCACTCTACCCTATCGTCGCTTATCGGTCACCTTCTCTTTGCTCACTTGTTGACGTTAAGCTTTACTTATTTACCTATCCTCTCCCACTGTCTCCTCCCATCCTCCACATCTCGACACCCTCCCTCATCCATCCTGTCTCACGATGCAATCTCCACTCCCCACTCCACCGCGCCCACCGCGCGCCCACCAGCCCTCCAACCAGCCACGCCTTGCCGCATATTCCAACTGCCACGTAACATCCACCCTCACTTTCTCGTGCACAGTCGGCAGCGTCGTAGCCACATAGCGCTCCCTCAGCTCTTCATACGCCTCCCTATTATACAGTGCCCAGAACTGCTTTTACGTAAAATACGTCTACGAATAGACTACCTTCCTCCCCTGCAGCTCCATAAGTGTTTTCCCCAAACGGCCGATTCTGTGCGATGAAGGTAGCCACGCGGTGCGACGCGGCGCCCCAGAGGCCGACGTTGGGCATAGGCTGGGGCGTCCCTCCACTATCAGCCGTGCAAGGGTGGAACGAGGGCGGAATCATGGCGCGCAGCGGACATGGCCAGCGTGGCCAGATGCCGTGTTCTTGCTTCGTCCATGCGATGAACTGCTCGACGGTATCGTACGGTAACGAGAGATGCTGCATTAGGGCGTGCGCGGATATGCCGCTGCCGTGGAGACAGAAGCGGCCTTGCTGTAAGGGGTTATTGTGGAGGGATGCATGTGGATTGGAAGGCAAGGAAATGTATGACCGACTTGGTGTCTATAGGTTGAGGCTCTGCGGCGTATGGATCCTTGATTCCCAGGTTGGGCTTCAGAAGTGTCTGCGAAGTGAGTCTCTCAGTTGAGTGGAGTCAGGCGAGACAAGTCAAACAGGTAGTGGGTGTGTGCGCTCTGTATGGGCTGTCTGGTGGGCATGCGACGGTCTTCCTGACAGTCGATGCATGCGAGATGAGCGAGGTGTATTAAAGCATCAACCTTCGCATTGGACCCGGGATCCAGTGGTGTAATAGCAACGAAACAACCTGGGCTACAATTACCCCCGGATACAGTCGCCCAGCCTGCCTATCATACAATAGGAGCGAAAAAGCGAAACTTATCCTTCGGGTCATGCTCCTTCTTTAGCCTTCCCAACCTCTCTATCCTCCACCCTTCCCTCCCATCTACCCCCTCCGCCGTCTCATTCCCATTCGCATAATTCACATATGCATGTCTGCTCTCCTTCTGCACGCCCTCATATAGCGCATCCGTAATCTCCCTCAAGTACACCGCTGCATCTTTCTTTGTCTTCTCCTCATTCCCTGCATAAGGTATCAGCGCGCTTGTCAAAATCGGCCTTTCGCGCTCCTCCGGTGGCAGCGCCGTGGACTTTGGATCTACGCTCGTGACAGCCACAATCCCGTAGTTCTCCAGGAGCAGGGCCGAGTTGGCGATGCGCGGGTCCGCTGTGAGGGCGAAGAGGCGGTGTGCTTTGTGTAGGCCGGGAATGTTCCAGCGGGAGAGGGCAACGCCGGAGATGGTTTGGTTGGTGTTCTTGCCGCAGGCGAAAATGTCGTTGCCGAAGCCAAGTGCTTTGTAAATCTGAGCCTTGGTGATGTCCGTGGCCAAAGTCGCAGTGGTAGGATGTAGGGCTAGGAACGGTGCGGCACGGATCTCGAGCTCGGATCGGGGATCCTCATATGCCAGACTGTACCCGAAGATTGGGTCCTGGTCTGGCGCGGGTCGAACTAGCTAAGCATTACGGAAGAATTTTGGGTCGCGAACGCAGGATAGGGAGTCAATGCCCTTCACTATACCGAAAACTGTGTTAATCTGGTCTTTAGTAAAAGTGAGGGTGTAGAAAGAGTACGTAAAAGGGATAGGGTAGGTCGTATAGTAAAGCTAGTTACAGTTCCGAAGTTATAACCTACACCTCTTAGCGCCTAAGAGAGGTCTAGATTAATAGTTGAGGATACTTAAGTGGTAGTGCCGTTTGCGAGGACGACGTTCGCGGATATAATGTTGTCGAGAGAAAATCCGTATTAGCTTTGCAGGAGAGAGTGGCCGCCACCGAGGAAAGGACCTCTGACGGAGACGCATTCGCAGAGGCCGGCCACTGGTCTTGTGGTTAGCGACGTTCCAGCTCTGGATTGATAAAGAAATACCCGCTCGCCTGCCATGCGCATATAGCTGGTTTGCCAATTCCCACTGCAGCGTTCCACCGCCAAGGGTAACCGTCTCGTCCTCATGCACTGTGACGGAATTCAGTTTCCTCAAATTGATTTGAATTCTATCTTGCAATCGGTTCAGCGTAGTACTCTCGTCATAGCCGCCCGCCATGAGCAAATAATCGATGTCATGTCGATAGGCGCACATGACCTGCCGACGAATCTTTATAAGCGGAACATGTCTCGATCGACTCTCGGCATAAACTCACAGTTGCAGCTACATCATCCTCGGTCGCAACTTCCACGGCAAGTCGATACCCTGGCGATATGCGCGGGTGACATGCTCTTGCAATAATGCTGTCCTATGTCGGGTCCTCTGGCAGTATAATGCTAGCGTATGCGTGAGAGGACGTCGGCTGCAATTGCACTTGCTGTGACACATGCACTTTGCAGCAGCGCAAGAGAGAGTGAACGAAGAAATTGCATCAGGAAAGCGGAGAGGGGCGAGAGAGTCAAAGACGTCTACATTCGACAGATGTGCGAAGATACATGTACCAGCAGCAATGGCGTGATCGTTCTTTCCAGTCGGCCTACTTCTGAGCGGTGGCGGCCGGCCTTCGCGAGTGCAGTATCACCGTGGCGCTCTCGCAGCGCTTACTGTGGTTACAGGGGTAAGTATAGTCAATTCGCTATATCGTTTATTAATTTCTGCGCTATCCTGCTAAAATACTCTAGCCTATAAAAGTAATACAAATTTCAATATCCTATATATTTTATATAGTTAAAAAAAAATCTTAAGTATTTAAAAAGACTATAAAACCTTTATAAGAATATTAATAATAATAATTATATTAGTATAGTAATATAGGCCTATATAAATACTTAAATCTAATATAATATTTTTATTATTTTTATAAATATATCTAAATAAATTAGGTAACACTAGTATAAGTATAGACTATATAGTAATATTATATTTATTTAAAACTAAAAATACTTTTAATTTTATTAATTAATTATTTTAATTCTTTAATTTTATAATATTTTTATTATACTTTTAACGCTTTAATAATACTAAAAATATTAAAAATATAATCTATAATTAACGCTTTACTATTTAAGTATTTTATAATATTAGATTTAGTTTTATAAATATTTAGTAAATTCTTTTAGACTTTACCTATTATTTAGTATAATAGGCTACCTATATTATTTAATTAATATTTATAAAGCGCTTTAAACGGCTTTACTAGTATACTAAAAAAATATTAATAAAATAGAATATTTTATTATTAATAACTAAACTAGTAGACTTATAACTTATATAAAATTTTTACTTATTTTTTAGTATTTAAAAATATTAGAGGATAATATAAAAGCTAATTTTAAATATTAAAGCTACTTATAGTACATTATTTATAATAAACTATTAATATTAAAAACTAATTATTTAGTATCTCTATACTTTATAAAAAATTATATATATTAAACTTTTAAATAATAGAGTCGTATATTATAAATAAATAAAAGCTAAATTTAGTTAAATTACTATTATAAGTAATAGGTAATATATAAACCCTATAAAAAGTATAATATTATTTATTTACTGTAAATATATTTATATACGTATAGCTAAATATTTTAGAGTACCTTTTATAGTATAAAATAAAGCCTAGTACTTATATAAAAGTTTATTAAAATACTATTTCTAGATTTATCTATTATAAGTATATTATATTATTTATATATTATTATATTTACTATAAGAGCAGCAGCTCCTTTTTTATAAAATACTATCTCTATTTATAAAAGTTAATAGTAAAGTTTTATTTCTATATATATTTATATACTAATCGAATAAATAGTATGGCTGTAATAGCTTAGGACGACTAAGAGGGGTTTTAAAAAAAAAGAAGTATATATATATCTTTATTATTTTTTTTAAATCTTAATTAATATATTTTATAAGCTTTATAAAGTCGCGACACAACGTAATAATAAAAACTTAATAATAGTTTAAATCTAAATTCTATTAAAATAGTTTAGTATTTAATAAAAACTTAAATTAATTATATATTAAATATTAATACTAATTTAATATACTACAAATTGAAAGATTTTCTATAATAAGACTAAAATATTATTTTTAAAGAACTTCTTAAGGACTTTATTATAAATATATCTAAGTATATAAATATAATTATTAAAATTAAAAATTTTTATATAAACTATTAATTAAAAATAAAAACTTTTTTATAATAAGATTTCGTACTTACGCTATATATTTTATATATAAATAAAATAAGTTTTAGTAAAAAAAAATCCTAGTATTACCTCTAAAAGTAGTAAAATAATTATATTTATTTTAGTAACTATAGTACTACTATAATAGTATAAGTAATTACTAGAGTTATAGTAAACAAGTTACTAATTACTAATAGTAAAATAATATTTTATCTTTAATAATATTTAATATTTTACTAGTAGTCTATAATTATTATAAGTGTAATAGCGCCCCTCGCTTAAGTATAAACACTAAGACAGGTACGCCCGCGCTAGCCTATGCTAGCGTTTTAGTATATACCTTTATTTTACTCTAAAATACCTAGTTAGCTTTCTATATATAGATTTTTATTAAATATTAATATTTAATATTTACTTTTAAGTTTCTGTAATATAATCTACGTATTTTTTTTATACCTATAAATAAAACGCTTATAAAATAATATTTTATAATAGACTACGTAAGTGCTAAATTCTAAAAATTTATATTTTACTAATTATATAGCTACAGTAGACTAATTTTTTATACTATATAAAATACCTATTAGTATAAATAAGATAATAAAATCTTATATAAAAACTCTATTTAGGCAGACTAGTAATAGCGCTACTATTTAGAAATTAGCTAGTAATAGTACTGCCTATAGATTAACTAGCAATAGGGCTGCTAAGAAGTATAATATCTAAAAGTTAATTTAGTATATACTAGCTAATAATATATTATATAATTAATTAAATAAATTATTTTTACTATTACTGCCGTAATTACCTAATATAGTAAAAAAAGTTACTTTTAAACTTAAGGTTAGTAAACTTTATAAAAGTATAATTACTAAATTACTAGGCGCTTTTTATAAGCTTAATAAATAATTTATAAATAGCCCTCTTACTAAAAAAGTTAAAAAGAACCTAATAGCAAATATAGGTAAAAAACTTTTAAAAAATAGTTATTATAAGAGTAGTTTTAGTATCTTTTATCCTATTCTGCTAAATATTAGTAATAATAATAATAAAAATTTTAATATAATAATTGTTACCGATTAATCTATAATAGATTAGTAATTATAGTATAGCTTTATAGTTAATTATAAAGTATTTATTAAATAAGCTAAAGCTATAGAAGCTAATATTTTATTATTTATTAGAACGGCTATTACGACTAATAAAGAGTACCCTAAAGAGAAATTTAAGTATAAATACTTTATTTTAGTATATACTATACCTAATAAATAACTTATAAATAAGTATATTATTACTACTATTTTTTTTACTAAAAACTTTTAAGTAAGCGTAGTAAAGTATTTAGAAGATTAGTTTACTATTATTTTAAAATACTTTTACTACTAAAGTATATTATATAGTAATTTAAACGCGGCTAAATAGATAATTAAACTTATAAAATAGTTAAAAGTAAAAGTATAAAAACTATAATATACTACTAAAATAAATATAGCGCGACTAGAGCTGTAGATTTAGTAATAAAAATAAGACCTTAATAGCGTTTTTTAGTTAGTCGCTTGTATTTATTAAAAGTATAATAATATAAGAAATAACGCGTACACCCTATAAAAGGAGCTAAATACTAAATAGTAGCGTTAACTAATAGCTAATAAAGCTCTTAATAAGGCGATTTAATATAACAATAAATATAAGTAATACTCTACTATAGTAATTTAAAAAGCGCGTAAACTATAAGATAAACTAAAATATCTAAAAATATTAGTAAAAGCTTTTTATAATATTATAGCTAATAATAAGTTCTTTAAAAAGAATAAAAAGTATAAAAAGAATAATAAAAATAAAAAGTAGAAGATAGTACTATATAAGTTATTATAAGACTTTACGTCCTTAAATCTATCTAATAATAATAGTAGTAATAGTTCTAGCAACTCTAATAGTTTTTTTTTATAATAATATAGAGATAATATTATTTAATAAAGTTTATTTTACGTTCTATAAGGATTAATAGTAATATAGTAGTACGCTAGTATTAGTAGTTAATACTACTATTTTTAAAAAGAAGCGCCGTTTAAATAATAGATAAATAAATATTAATAAGTTTAGTAGCACAGCTAATAAGAACTTAAATATATAAATTAAAAATATAGAAATAAAGTTTTAGTAGTTATATAAGCTCTTCTTTAATAAGTAATTTAAAATTAAGTACTTCTATTAAATATATAAGGATTATATACTTATACGTATCTATAACTATACTATTATAATATTAAATAACCTATATTAAAGTATATAAGAACTATATAATAACCTATAAAAGGTATTTAGTTTAATTAATTAATAACTTACTATACTTATAGAATTTAACTCTAGTAAATTATAGTAACGTAATAATAAACCCTTTAGTAAATAGTTAGTATATTTTAAAAATAAGGCGATATAAGTATATTTAAAATTTACTTTAATAAAGTTTAAAGCTATAATTAATCTTAACCCGCGTTTAAAAGCCGTTATAATAAACATAGTTTTAGTAAATAAGATTTAAGTATAATTTATTTAGCGACTATTCTAATATAAGACTCTTAAGGATATAGCTTATAGGAAACTAAAAAAAAAAAAATAGTAAAAATAGTAAAAATAATAAAAAGTTTACGTAGGCTAGCGCTTTTATTAGTAAAAAACCTAATTTTAATAATAAGCGTAATGTTACCTTTAACCTAAATTACTGCCTGTTAAAGGAGTTTTACGCTATTTAAACTAAAAAAGTATATATACGTTACCTAAAACCTAATTATACGCCTAACTAAAATTAGTTTAAGTTTTATAAAAGGCGCCTAATAGTTTTAGTACTTACTAAATAGTTTTAAATAATAGATATTTAAAACACTAATACTAATAATACCTATAATAGCGACTATAATATTAGGTGTTAAAAAAAATATAATTTTTAAAAATAATTACCTCTAGAGACTTTCGTCTACGTATAAGAAGAAAATCTTTAATAACCTTTAGTATAATTTTATAATAAAGTAATATACGCTAATAAGCTAATTAAGTTTATAATTATTTTTTACTTTATTAAGTAATATTTACTATATAGCTTATAGTTTATAAAAATAACTTATTACTACTATAGTATATAGCGTAATAAATTACTTACTTAATTATAGTAAAAATCTACTAGATAAATTACCTTATAGCGCTTAGATAAAACTAAAGGTATAAGTTAATATACTTAATAAAATATTAATTACTACGCATATTCTTCTAAATAGTAGCTATACTAAATAGGTTATTAGTATTAATTTTATATATATCTATAAGCTTTAGATAATTATAGCGTAGCGCCCTATTATTTTAAAACTTACTAATAGTAACGTTGTAGGTAAGATAATATATATAGCTAAGATACGTATAGTAATAAGAGAATATATTAGTAAAAACTAGTACTAAGTTATAAATATTATTAATTATAAAATAATAGTTAGATAATAATAGTTTAAGACTTATAACCCCTTATATAAGTAAAGTAAAAGAATAATAGTATTTAAGTTAAACTATTACTGTAGTAACTATTTATATTAGTTTTTACCTATTAAAGTAATATATAGTTAGCACGATAATAGTTATACTAAAATAATTAAACTAAAGATAAAAATAGTATTAATATAGTAATTATTTTAATTAAAGCTACTATAAAAATAGGCTATTATAACCTATATTTTATTATCTAAATAATACTAGAAGACTAAGTATATCTTAAGATAAGTAATAACGTAGACGATACCTAATATACTTATATAATTTTTATAAAAACTAAATAGGTTGCTGCTATAGCTACGTAAGCTAACTTTCATAAATTTTATTTAAAACTTAATTAACCACACCCTATAATTAATAAAATTAAAAAAAAATTACTAAAATAATTTTATTATATTACTAATTTATAAAATTTTAAAAAAAACTACTAAGCTACGTCCGCGTTAACCGGGCGTTAATTATAAAATATACTTAAAAAAGGGTAGTTAGCTAATAGTATAATACTACTTTAGTATATTACCTAAAAATACTAAAGCTATTAAAGTCTATATCTAAACTAAGATAATAAAAAATTATATATACGAGAGTAATTTACTATTTACTACTCTATTACTAATTATTAAAAAACCTAAAGGTAGCATTTATAGATACATTAATTATTATTATCTTAATAAAATTATAATTAAAAATTATAATACCCTACTAAAGTTAAAAGAAACGCTTACTTATATAAATAAAATACGTGTCTTTTCTAAATTTAATATTATTATAGCGTTTAATAAAATTAAAATTAAAAAAAATAATAAGCGTAAAATAGCTTTCCTTATAAGGTTTAGTCTATTTAAATATATAATTATACCCTTTAAAATATATAACGCTCTTAGTACTTTTTAATATTATATTAATTAGCTACTATATAAATACTTAAATAACTTTTACTTTACGTACTTAGACAACGTTATTATCTTTAGTAAGAATAATAAAAATTATAAATAGTACTATCTTTAGGTGCTATATAAGCTTTATAAAACTAAATTATACCTTAATATTAATAAGTATAAATTTTTAGTACAGCGTATTAACTATTTAAATATAATTTTCTTTATAAACGGACTAAAAATAAATTTAGCTAAGGTTAAAACCGTTATAGAGTAGTAGTAACCTAAAATAGTTAAAAACGTATAAGCTTTTATTAGATTTATAAACTTTTACTAATAATTTATATACCGTTTTTTCTAGGTTGCGTAATTATTAATTAAGCTAACGCGTAATAGCGTTGTAAAGAAAATTATACTAATACCTATTACTAAAAAAGCTTTTAAGTAATTTAAGCGCGCTTTTATTAACGCCCTAATACATATTTATTTTAACCCTAATACGCGTATAATTATTAAAACTAATACGTCTAACTAGATTATTACTAGTATACTATTATAGTATAATAAAAATAGTATTTTATAATCTATTACCTTTTTTTTAATAAAGATAAAGCCGGCCGAGTTTAACTACCCTATTTATAATAAGAAACTTATAATAATTATTTATACCTTTAAAAAATAGTAATTTAACCTTACTAGTATATTTAATTCTATAAAGATATTCTCTAATTATAAAGCTTTAAAATATTTTATAATAACTAAATAGTTAAATCGCTAGTAAGCCTAATAGGCTAAATTTTTATTAGAGTTTAACTTTATAATTAAATACAGACTTAGTAAGAAAAGTATAAAACTTAATATACTAATATAATAAACTAAAAATATTCCCGCAAATATATATAATAACTAAATATAGTACTAATAATAAGTACTATTACTTTTTAAATAATTTAAACTACCTACGTACGCTATATATAATAATAGTTTCTAATATACTATATATTTAACTAAGATCTTAATAGATACGATAAAGCTAGATACTATAAACTTATCTTAATAGGTCTATAATATTAGTAAAAAGCTATTTATTTTTAATAGTTAGGATAAAAATACTATTTTAAAATTTTATAATAGTTATAAGAACGCTAATAACGCAGACCTATTAAGACTATTTAAAGTAATTAGTTTCTATAATAATATTATTAAAGCTATAGCTAATACTATAGAGAGCGGCGTATATTATATATTTTACTAGTTTTATTATAATTTTAGTATTTATATAAAACTATAAAATTATTACCTAAATAATAACCTACTATATATTAATAATAAGGTTTTTGTACCCTATAATAATAAACTTTAAATACGCTTTATATAACTATATTATAATAATTATATTACTAGATATTATAGTAAGTATAAAATATATATATAATTATTATAATATTACTACTAGCTATACTATATAGACAGCGTTGCTTATTACGTATATAATTATTTTACTTATTCTAGGGCAAAATTAAAACGCGAGAGTAAGTACGGTCTACTATATTTATTATTTATATTAAATACTTATTAAACTAGCGTATTTATTAACTTTATTACGCTATTACCTAAAAGCTATTATAATAATTATAATTATAGATATATTATAGTCTTTATAAATAAACTATTAAAAAAAAAGTTTATACCCTTAATATCTCTTAACGTAAAAACTTATATTTAAGTTTTTATTAAATACGTCTAGCGTAAAAAAGGTTATTTTTTAGAGTTTATTACTAACTGCGGCACGTAATTTATATCCTAGTTTTAAAAATACCTATATAAATAAATTAGCATAATACCTAAACTATTAATAGCTTTTTATCCTAAAATAGATAGTTAAATAAAATTTATTAATTAGGCGTTAAAAGCTTATATATACTGCTTTATTAATTATATGTAAAATAACTAAGTAAAGTTATTACCTATTATAGAGTTTAAAGTAAATAATAATATTATGTTAATAGGTATAATACTATTTAAAGCTATAAAAGAATATTTACTACATATAGGTACCGAACCTCCTAGTATACTATTAAAAAAATAGAAAGTAATACGTAATATATAAGTTATAAATAAACTTTTTATACGTATAGACTATATAAGATAATAACTATACCTAGTACTAATATAAGTATAGGTAAAAATAAAAGAATATACTAATAACTAATAATTACTAGCTCTAGAAATCTATATAAATAACTAGGTTATATTGAACGTATATAACGTTTATACGTATTACTCTAAAGGACTAAAAAATAAAAACTTTAAATTATTTAAGGTTTTAAATATTTATAATAAGTAACTATATAACTGCTGTAGTATAGGTTAAACTTTTAAACTTAACTTTACTAGTTACGCTATACTTAAAGACGTTTACTTATAATTCTATTTATAGTTACTCTATTTATAAGATATAACACTGCTACTAGAGTAGTAATAAAAGCTATTAAGCCCTATTACTATAAAAAAAGAACTATCTATTTATAACGTTAAAGTAATACTAGACTATAAAATTAATAAATATATAATTAATCTAAATACTAGCCGTAAGGGCCTACTAAAATTCTTTATTAAATAAGAGGACTACAATAACTCTAACTAGTAATTTTATTTTAATATTATAGGCTATTAAGAATATTTTATAAAGTACTACTAGCGTTATTTATAGATATTTTAATAATTAAGTATATTCTTCCTAACGGCTTATAATATATAAATAGCTATTACTTAGCTTATAATAAATACATAATTAACTAATAATAAATAATAGTAAGATAATTAATAGATAATAAAGTATAACTAGTAAATAAATAGTATAATAGAATTATAAGGACGATATAGCTTAATATAAAGGGCTCTCTTAGAAGTATAGGTAGTAGATAAAAAGAGCTATACTTATCTATTGTACTTATAATTCTAATAGTTAAGTTATAATAAAAGTAGTTCTATAGTTTACTATTTAAATAGTTACGCGTTTTATTGCTCTAATAAGAATATTTTATCTTTATAAGTATTTAACTCCGCCCTATTATATAAAAGTTAACAATATATAAGACTAAATATAAAGCTTTAAAAATAAAACTTTTTAAAGGAGAAAATAGTATTATAGGTATAATAGCGCCCCTTATTTAAGTATAAGTACTAAGATAGATACGCCTGCGCTAGCCTATATTAGCGTTTTAGTATATACTTTTACTTTACTCTAAGATACCTAGTTAGCTCCCTATATATAGATTCTTATTAAATATTAATATTTAATATCTACTTTTAAGCCTTCGTAATAATAATAGAACTTTTATTATTAAGTATATAATTACCTATAGTTTATATATTTATTATTATTATTACTAAAGTTAAGTACTAAGTTATATACTAAATACTGTTATAGTAAAATACACTCTATAATAATATTTTTTATTAAGCTATTTATTATAAATATAAATTTTTTTATTAATATAACTATTATAAACTTATTATATACTATATAAAAGATATATATAAATAATATAGTATATAATCTAAAATAAATAGTATATATTTATATATAAATTAAATAAATAGTGTAGTTATAGTAGCTGTGTAGGCGACTAAAAGAAGTTTTAAAAAAGGAGGAGTATATATATATCTTTATACTTAATGTGTCGAAAAAGTAGGTAATACTAATATAATATTAAAAAGTAATAAGTACGTCTAAATAATAATCTAAGGGTATAACTATAGTAAGAAAACCCTATTAAATACTAAACTATATATATAATAATTAAAAGCTAAAATAAAAATTAATTAAAGATAATATCTATTTAAATAGCTACTTAATTAAATAATAAATATATTAATAGGCTAGTAGTTAGTATTAAACTAGTAGCCTATATTAACGGGTACTAGAGTACTTAATATAATATAATATAGTTATCTTAAAGACTGCGCGTATAATATAAATAGTAGACTATAAAACCTATATAATTATTATATATTTATATACTAATTAAATAAATAGTGTGGCTGTAGTAGCTTGGGACAACTAAAAGGATTTTTAAAAAAGGAGGAGTATGTATATATCTTTATACTTAATATATTAAAAAAGTATATAATTACTATATAAACTTTTTCTATTATTAAACTTATCTAATTACTATATCTAATAAATTTAAATAGTATTTACGCTTTACTATTAAGACTAGTAAGGTATTAAAAAATAAATTATAAGTAAATTCTTTATATAATCTCTATATAACTATAAATAAATACTTATACTTTTACGCTTTATAAATTACTAAATTAAAAATTAAAAATATTAAAAAATTATATAAAAGTAACTTCGTCTAGTCTAGATAGCGTATATACTTTTTTTAATTAAATATAGTAGCTTTTACTATATTTAAACTTAGTATTATTATCCTAGTATATAGTAATTTAGTCGTTTAGTAGTAGTATATATAATAAATAAATATTTTTACTACTTTATATAATACAATTAATAGGTTACTTTAAAAGTATATAGTAATTATTACTAAAAGTATAATAGAGCTAGCAGCGTACTATAAAAATAGAATTTATAACTTTAAACTATAGCTAGAGTAAGTATAAAGTATATATTTATATATATATAAAAAGAGAGACTAAATAAAGGTATAAGTATAAGAGGGTTATTAAGCGCGAGTACTTACAGTAAAAGAAAAAAAAATATAAAAATAAAAATAGTAGTACGTAATACTTTATATTACTTAAAAAAATTTAAATTAGTTATTAGTACTTTAAAAATTATTTTATAAAAGGAGAGTTAGTAAAGAGATTATTATTATTAAGTTATTAAATATTAGAGAAAGCTGCTAGTAACGGCGGTAGAAAAATTTTATATTAAAAATATTAGCGCTTTAGGAGATATAATATTATAAAACTAAATTAAACTATATTAAATAAAAACTATTACAGTAATAGTAAGTTTTATATATTAATTTTAGTAAATATAACATAGTTATTAATATTTAAATACTTAAGTAGGGCCTTTTATTACTATTATAATTTAGGTATTTCTGCTTTAGATAGGAGCGTACTTATATAATAAGGGATATATAGTCTATACTATAAGGCTTTAGCTTAATAGTAATTTATCTCTTTACTTTTATAGATAATATATACCTAATTTATTTTATATATTATACTATATTACTACTCTACCCTAATTCCTAATATTTAAATTACTCTCTTATCCTTAAAAGTAATTTAGTATAATATAGCTCTAAAAAAGTTTTATCGCCTAATTACGCGTAATACGTCGGTTTTATAAAATATTAAAATTATTAAAAAATCTAAGAATAATCTTAAATTCCCTTTTAGTATCCCTAATACTTAAATTTTTTAAAATTTTATATAAGCCGTAGAAACGCCTCTATTAGGCCTATTAAAATATAAAAAGGTATAAATAGCTACTAACTACTATAGTTAAATACCTTTATCTTAATTAGAACCTTTTATATTTACTAATTTTAAAAAAGTACGCGTTTAACTCTAACGGGTTAAAAATAAAAAAAAATAAAATAATTATTTAATATTTACTAACGCTTTAACGTAGGTAACTAAGCCGCGATTATAAAAAATCTAATTATTTTATAAAGTTATACTACTCTAACCTCTATTTTAATTATATATCTACTAATATTAAAAGCCCCTTATATTTATAAAAAGAAAGGTAGACGTAACTTTAATCTTTAAAAAAATAATAGTAAATACTATTTTTACTAATTATTAACCTATTTTCTAATAAAAATTTTAAAAGGTAAATTTATTATTACCTATATTAATAATCCCCTTTAAACTACTTAAAAGGCTAAAGTTATTTTAAAACTTAGCACTAATCTACTATAAAAAGAGACTTAGAATTTTTTAAAAGTTAAAATACTAAATACTCTTAGAGAACTACTATAATAGTTTAATAAAACTAAAATTAATTTTAAGTAAATTATTTAATTATTTAAGTAGTTCTCTATAGAACTCCTAAACTATATTTACCCTTTTTAAGAAAAACTAAATATATTTAAGGTTAGTAAAGAACTCTAATAAATCTAAAGCTTTATAAGCTGTTTAAATAAAAATTTTTAGGCTAGACTACAAATTTTAGAGGAATCATAAATTAATACTATTATTAAAATAAAAAAGAAGGCTAATTTCTTTTAGTTAATATAAAAGATAACTAATTCTAATAATTCTAAAACGTAAAAACCTAAAAAAAATATATAAAATATAGAGAAATCTACTAAATTTTAAAAATATTTTAGGTAGAACTAATAGGTATAGTTAAGTACTAATTAGTTTAATAGACTACTAACTAAAATAAAGTCCTCTACTAGTATACTAATTTATTACTATTATAGTAAAAAAGGCTACTATACTCTTAACTACTAGTATAAAAATAAGCTAATAGCCCCTAAGTTTAAAAAAGTAACTAAGAAAGCCGTATTATTAACTTAAATAAAAAAAGGGAAAAAGTAAAAGTAATTATAGTACTTACCGCCTATATTAAAACTATTATAAGCTACCTATTAAAAATACCTAAAATTAAGTATATTAGTAGTTTATTTAACTAGTTATATAACTAACCTAAAAGAATAGTTACCTTAAAGGCTAAAGTTATAAATAAAGGCTATATTAAAGTCCTAGTAGACCTAAAGTCCGTTTTAAATCTTATAAGTACTAAGCTAGTAAAAAAGATAGGCTTAAAGGTAATTACTCTTAATAGATTATTAGTATAAGTAGTAAATAATTTTAATATAACTATTTATAGTACTATAGTTACTAAAATAAATCTAACTAACTTATATAATTAAAATTAAACTTAACTAATTCTATTTATAATTATAAATCTCCCTTAATATAAAATTTTTTTAGACTTACTTTAGTTTAACTAAAAGAATCTAAAAATAAATATTACTACTTAAAGAGTCCTCTTTAGAGGTAATTCTAAAAAAAATAATATTTCTATTAAAAAAATTACTTTTAAAAGTGCGAAAGAGTTTAAGCGTATTATATATAACCTAATTACCTAAGTATATATATATCTAGTAGAGTTAATAGAGATTTTAGTTTAAAATAAACTAAATAAATATAAAAAGTACTCTATACCGCCTAAGTACTTTAATTTTTTAGATTTAGCCTTAGATAAGAACTTTAAAATCTCTATAAACTATAGATTAAATAATCTAAAAATTAATTTTAAATCTAGTACTAGTCCTTTATATTATTTTATATATAATTTCTTAGTTACTAAACTAAAAGTCCTTAAAAAGTATATAAAAAAATATTTTAAGCAAAAATAAATTTAGTAATTAAAATCTCTTATTAGGGCCCCTATTTTTTTTATAAAAAAGAAGAAAGGCGGCCTAAGGCTCTATATAGACTATAGAGACCTTAATAAAATTATAATTAAAAATTATAATACTCTTTTACTAATTATAAAGTTACTAAACCGGCTTATAAAAGTACGGATTTATACTAAGCTTAATTTATAAAAAACTTACTATTATATTTATATTATAAAAAATAATAAATAGAAAACCGTATTCTATATAAAGTATAACTATTTTAAGTATATAGTTATACCTTTTAGTATAATAAATATACCTACGCAGTTCTAATAGCTTATATTATAAATACTAATTAAATTAATTAATATAACCTATATTATATACCTTAATAATATACTTATCTTTTTAGATACTAAAAAAAAATATAAAAAATATATAAAAGAGGTATTACAGCGTTTACATAAAATAAAGCTTTACTTAAACTTAAAAAAGTATTTTTAGTATACTACGTTTATAAAATACTTTAGCTTTATTATTTTATCTAAAAGCCTCTTAATAGACCTAAGTTAAATTAAAATAATTTAAAATTAGTCTAAACCTATTTATATACGTAATATTTACGTTTTTATTAGTTTTATAAACTACTATTATAGATTTATAAACTAATTTTTTTAGTTAGCCCTACTACTTACTAAATTAATCTAAAAGGCGCTAGGTAGCGCTAAAGGCGGGCTAGTTATAAAAAGAGAGAAAAGCGTATATATAAATATAGGTAATATTAGTAAAAAAGCTTTTAAAAGGCTTTAAAATATTTTTTTTAAAGTATTAATACTATCGTACTTTAAGTATAAAAAATAAACTTAAATTAAGACTAACGCCTTTAATAAGGCTATTAGTACTATTTTAAACTGATTAGTTTTTAAAGAGGATAGATTATTTTAGTAATAGTTAATTAATTTTTATTTAAAGAAGTTAAACAGCGCGTAATACTATTATAATATATATAATAAAGAACTCTTTACTATTATAGAAAGTATTAAGTACTAAAAATAATATTTATAAAGTATTTGCTTTAGAATTCTTATATATTATAATAATTTATAATAGTTTATATAAACGAAAACTCTATTACCGCGTTAAGTATAGTCATATTTACTTTTTTTTAAATATAATTTTAACGTATCCTATAGGATAGAATTAATAAATCTAGCTAATATTTTATCTTACTGCCCTAATTATATACTAGAGTCTAAGATAGCTAAATATAAACGTAATATAGCCTTTATAGTATTTATAAAGAAACTATTATAGCTTTTTACTATAGAGGTTAATAGGGTTATAGTTTTTATAATAATAATTTATATATAAATAAACCGTAAACGTAACTTAAAGCTTATAAAAAAAATTTAAAATTTTAGGCTATATAATTTACCTAAAGAGGAAATAACTATTTTAGAATATTTAATAAATCTAAAAGATAAAGAGTTAAATTTATCTAAAAATAGTAATAATAATTTATAATTAAATAGTCTAAAAGGCGTTAAGTTAAAATTAATAAAGCTAATACGGCTTTATATACCCGAAGATAAAATAAAGGTAATTATAAAATACTATAATAATTTTTTTTTAAAGTATTTTAGCGTAAAGTAAACTCTTAAGCGTATATAATATAAATATATATAGATAAGTATATTTAAAAACGTTACTAACTATATTTATAACTATAAGCGCTGTTAGTGTACTAACTTAAAGATATATAAGTTATATAATCTTTTTTATCTGCTTTTAGTCTTTAATAAACTATAGTAATACGTAACTATAGATTGTATTATAAACTTACCCTCTAGTTACTTTACTAAAAGTATTTATAATATAATTCTTATAATTATAGACTATTTTTTTAAAATAGTTCATTACGTACTAATAAAGATAAATTAGAATAGTATTAATTTAGTCTAGTCTTAAATTTATAAAATTATAAAATTTTATAAAAATCTAAAAACGGTACTATTTAATAAAAGTCTGCTTATATAAGTAAAATATTAAAATACTTTCTACTATTATTTAAATTTAAAGTAAATTCTATTTTCTATATTTTACTTATAGATAGATAGGCAGATAGAATAGTAAAATAAAATTTTTAAATAGTATCTTTATATCTTCTATTACTTAGAGTAAAATAATTAAGTGTTATAAATCTCCTACGCAGAATTTACCTATAATAATAGTTAATATTTTATTATTAGATATATACGATTTTAAGTCTGCTATAGATATAGCTTAAAAAAGTTAAATTAGTTTTTATAAGTACTAGATAAGAGAAAGAGTTTTTAAGCTTTCTACTTAGCCTCTAAACTTATTAATATTTATAATAAAGCTAAATAAAAACTAAAAGTAATATAGAAGTACTAGAAAGTATTTTAAAATAAAAAGTATTTTTTACTAAACCTATAAGTAGAGAGTAAAGTCTAAGTTTTAAATTATTATATATAATCTATAAGACTAAGTAAAAAGATTAATTAAAAATAGCTAGGTCCTAGTATAATAATTAAATATATAAGTAGTCTACCTACTATATATATAATTAAACTTATAAGTCTAAGATAAGTTTATCTAGTCTTTTATTTTTTTTTATTAAAATTATATAAACTCTAAGATATACTACTGTATAAGCAAGAGCTAATAATTAATATATTATACTAATTTAGTAATAATATATATAATATAAAATATATTATAAACTGTAAATATAATAAGTCTAGTTAATAAAAATATTTTATTAAATAGTAAGACTATTTAAATAAAGAGAATACTTAGAAACTAAGAGTTTTAATTAATATAAAAGTGCTAAAAAGGTTTTAAAAATAATTTAAAAAGATTTTAAAAAGATTTAGAATAACTCTACTAGACTAAATAATATAAAAGCAGAATAAACTTTTTATAAAAAATAATAATCTATTTAAGAGTATACTAGTATAATAAAACTAGAGCCGGCCTTCTAAAAAAAAAAAAGAATAGTTTAAAATAATTTTATATAGACTCTAACAGAGTTAAAAGGGTTACTTTTTTTTTTTAGTAGTTATAAGCGCTAAATTAGTTTAAAAAGACCCTTAGCGTAAACTAATAGTTTAAAATAAACTACTTTAGGCCTATATTTTTTAATTAAAATAAAATTATTATTTTTTACTTTTATAGTTTTATATATATCTCTTATAGGGAGTTTAGTAATAAAAACGGCCCTATTAAAAATTAAAGTAGTTTAATAGTATAATAAAAGAATTATAAAAAATATATAAGTATATTATAGTAAAATAAAAACTATAACTATTATAAATTAATACTATCTAGCCTAAATTATTATATTAAAAGTCTACTTAGTACAGTAATAATTATAGAAACTTAAAAAACTATAAATTTATTTAACTACCTATCTAAAACTTACTAAAGTATTACTTCCTATTACTTAGTTTCTAAAGAAAGTTACTAGGAAATAAAAGCTTTTAATAGTTATAACTTTTAATAAAATTAGTTACGTTACTTTTAGTATAATAGTTAGTACTAAATTAATAGTTAAAGTATACTATTTTTTATGCTTATTACTATTAATAGAAATAGGATTTAAACTAATAGAGTTAAAAATCTAAAAAAATATATTAGTTACTATAGTAGAAAGAAGTAAATAAAAAAGATATAGTAAAAATTTAGACTTAAATTTAAAACTAAATAGTATTATTAGTAGCACGGTAGTTCTATTTAATTTTTAAGCTAGTTAAAACTACTTTATAGGGAGTACTAGATTTCTAAAAAGCACGTTAGTAATTAAATATACTAAAGAGTACTAAATTAGTTTAAACTATACTATTATACTACTATAGAGAATACTTATACCCTTTTTACTTTTTTTAGAACTTAACTAGAAGTTATTAAAATTATTTTTAGTTTTAGTACGCTTTTACTTCTTTTTAAAAGTCTAGTTTAAATAGCTATAATTATAAAAAAAAAATACTAGACTCTACGTACTTATCTGTAAAATAAAAGGCGCTATTATATATATAAAATTTATTAAAAAATCTAATATTACTACTACATAATAATTAGCACTAAATTACTTTAAATTTTTATAAATTATTTACTTACTTTTTTAAATTTACTAAAATACGCTTATAGATAGACTTCGCTTTTTTATTAGTCTTTTTTTTATTTTTTTAGATTTTCTTACGCGCCTTAGTTATATTAAAAAATATAAAAGTAATAGGCTTAACTATACGCTAAAATTAGTTTTTTTAAAAAATTATAAAGTATTTAATATAGCGTAAGTCTATAACCTAATATTTATATTTTATAAAATTAGCTTTATATCTTATACAGCGTTTATTAAACGCCTTTTAGCCTAAATAAAAATAATTATTCTTATTATTAGCTAAAGCCTTACTAATAATAGTTTTAGGTTACTCTAAATACTAGAGCTTATTATATAGCAGCTAATTAATATAATTAGTATTATATAGTGCTAAATAGTACTAAACTAGTACTTACTATATAATAAGCGGCGATTTTATTAAAATAGTTAAAATAAATTTTTATATAATAGCCCTTATATATAGATAATTCCTATTTATTTATAGTAAAATTTATTAAGTACTAATATTTACTATCTAAAATACCGTACTTTACTATAATACTAATATAATTAATATAAAATAATTTTGTTCTTTATCTATTTTTTTTAGTTAACTTAACACGGAAATTCTTAAGAGTATAATATTTAAAAAGTATTATAGCGTTATAGACTAGAATTTAATAAAATAACTTAAAATATAATAGAGAAGGGCTAATTATAACTTAAAATAACTATATAGTATAATTAGTACTAAATTCTACTACTTTACGTCTTATATAAAATACTTACCTTTAAAGAAAAAGATTAAAGTTAAAATAAAAAGTAAGAGTAAAAATCTTTAAAATTTAATTTTATAACTAAAAGCGCTAAAATACTAGCGTAAATAAAATAATATTATTAATTAGCTTATTACGTAATTAACTATACCTAATAGGAATAGTAAAAAATAGATAGTATTAAATACTGCTAAATAGTAACCTTCAGAAAAAAGCCTTAAAAAAAATATTTAATTTTAATATTTAACACTATAATACTAAAATAGTTTAAAAAGTACTAAATAGGTATATTTTAGCTATACGCCTTTATATTATTTACTTTTAGGCTAAAAGCGGTCCTAAAAAGGGAATAATATTATAATTTAAATATTTCTGCTTTAGATAGGAGCGTACTTATATAATAAGGGATATATAGTCTACGCTATAGGGCTCTAGCTTAGTAGTAATTTATCTTTTTACTTTTATAGATAATATATACTTAATTTATTTTATATATTATACTATATTACTACTCTACCCTAATTCCTAATAATTACCTCCTATCTAGGAGGGGACTAATATAATTTAATTTAAAAATCTTATACTCTAATCTAAGTAAATAATATTTTTAATTTTATTATATATATTAATTTTATAAATAATATTACTATAGTTATATATATAGTATATATAATAAGTAAAAAATTTAAAAATTTAAAAATTATTTTATTATATATATTTTTAATTTAGTTTAAATATATAGAAAAAAATAGAGAAAATAAAAATAAATATAATATTAAGTTTAGTTTTATAATTTAATAATTTACTATATTATTATTTATATTAAAGATATATATCTTTTAATACTATATATATAAATAGTATTAATTTTAGTAAAATAATTTTTATAAAATTATTAAAAGTTAAAAAATAAATACTATAAAAGCACATAAAAAGAATATTAAAAATATTAAAATATTTATTTATAAAAAATTATTATATATAATTTATATAAATAAAGTATTTAGTAATAATATACTATTTTATATATTAAATCTTTAAACTCGACTAGAAAGAGGACTAGTAAAAAGTTTATTAATTTCTATATTATATAACTACACTAGTATTAAAATTCATAATATATATTGCATTATAAATATACAGAGTCACACATTACTAAGTGCCGAAATATAAGACTCTATCTTTGATTCTGTGGCATAGCAATGTTTTCCGTCGGACGGCGGTCACAGGAATGGATATTGTGAGTCGAGCAGACCCAGCCTCTTGTCCCTAGTAGTAGCTGCATAATGGAGGGGTAGTAACCTCGGCCAACAATTGTGAAGCGCTGCTACGATACTGATGCCGCACTTTTCTCAAGTAAGCAGCGCGCAAACTCGAAGGGTCCATAGTTTTTATTCGGATATTCGCGACTGCCTTGCAAAGGGACCATGAAGAAGGTGCGCCATCGCATCGCGCCGGCAACGGACGGTGCTGCCACAGTGATGCAACGTGCTCATCGGTCGCGAAACGTGCAAACGCGCAGGTAGGCCGGGCTCAAGCATATCTCGGGCTGTGGTCTGAAACGACAGCACTTCACTGCTCTGCTTCCTTGGCTGCTTCCTTCCTACCATCCGCCAGATGCAGAATATATTCCCACTCCCCCCTCCTCACCCTGCTGACACTCAACCTCGAATTCGTCACCAGCTGCATGCCCTCCAGCCTCCCTCCCTTGTGCGCATTCGCCTTGATGGTAGCCAGATGCACCAGCTCGTCGAACTTGCGCACGAACTCCACGCCCACGCAGAACCACCGCGGCTTCTCCCTCAGGCTCTTGCGGTCGTAGTACGGGTCCTTGGCGTCAAAGGCCGTCTCGTCGACTTTGGCCTCTTCGACGACGCGCAGGATGCCCGCCACGCCGCTCGGCTTCGCGTTGCTGTGGTAGAAGAAGGCCAGGTCGCCCTTGCGCATGGCGCGCATGTTCTTGCAAGCGAGCGGGTTGCGCACGCCGCTCCAGGGCTCGGGCGCGGTGCACGCAGCGAGGTCGTCGATGGAGAAGGCGACGTTGACGCCGTTTTCGTAGCGGGGGCGCGGCTCGGCCTTGAGGAGCCAGTAGATTTCCTGGGCGCCCGACGCGTCGCGGTTGGCGTCGGACGAGGGCTCGAGGGAGGCGGCTTCCGCATTGGGGGAAACGTTCGGCTTTGTTTTCGCGGCTTTCCGCGGCGGTGCAGCGCTGTAGCATACAAGTTAGATTGGCTGCTGCCCCCTCGGTGCGGCATAGACGACGTACCCGTCGTCCGTCACGCCACCCTCGCCGTCTTCCTCCCTCGCGCGCTTGCGGCGATGCTCCGCCGCTCCGTCGTCAGACATGGACGGGTCTGATTCCGCATGGTTTGGAGCTGCAGGAGCGCATCGACGCGTCCTTCGCCGCGTGCCTGCCATCGCTGCTGTGGGGACGGGGGTGCCGGCATGGCTGCCGAGGTGCGTTCTGTTGGGTATTAGTCAGCGACGCCTTGCCGTACCTTCCGCATCCATTCGCCAAGGTGCATGTCGAACTGGTCCTTCACGATGTCGTTTCACCATGCTTTTCCTATTCGCCGTCCTTGCTTACGAGGTCCATATCTGGGAACACAGGCGTTTCTTAGGCCTCAGTATACTTCTCCGCCAACAGCCTGCCAAGTCGACTTATCCGCAACCATACCCTCCTAGAACCCAGCCCGTCTAACAAACTCCGCATCGTTAAAGAACGCGCACTTCTCCTCCAACCCCTGGCTACTCACCGCCTCGATGCTCTCCGGTCCATCCAGCGGCCAAAGTCCTTCGTTTGGCCCGCCAATCGTATACACATACGTATGCCCCGGTCTGAGTGGCTTCATGTAGTTCCTGTTGAATTCCTCGAATTGCCAGAAAGCGGGCCACCAGCCCTGCAAGCCTCCTGGTTCTTTCACGCGCGGCGCGCCCCTCGAGGGGTCCCCTGAGTTCGCGAAGCTCGCCCAGGAGCGGCTTGCGCGCTGTGCCAGGGAGTAGTCTGCTTCGGCTGGGTTGAAGGGATAGCCTATGGTAAAAAAAGGAGAACATTAATCGAGCTAGTGCTATAGCGCTGGTGGAGAGATGCTTACCAGAGACATTGTAGTGGGAAAGGTTGCCGTACATGTACGCGAATTCCGAGGTATGCATGACACCCATGCCTTTGATGCCGTACACTGACTCGAGGATCGGATCCAGCAGCGTCTGGTTGAAGTTGTACATATAAACACTTTGGCCCTTCCGGTTGAGCGCTTTGGCGAGCAACATGGGCTCACACACCATGAGAATGTCCCGGAACGCGCGTGCCGCGCGGTAGAATTCACTCGTCAAATTGGTACCTATGCTATCAGGTCAGCAAAGGGTCTTACCTTGGGGCGCACAATGGACAGGATCCACCTCGGCTGTGACCATGAGGCGAAATGTCCCGATATACAGTACTACGTCAAGAGCTTGAGTGGGCCGTTGTATTGCTGACCCTGAACAACACACAGTCCTCAAATTCTTGGCATGGTGCTGTAGCTTATCCACGTACCTGCGGGCGGAGTGAACGCCTCGATCGGATAAAGTGCCAGGTACTCCCTCGTGTTCTGATCTTCACCTGGGAAGATATGAGCAACCGGATCTACCTGAGGCAGGTAAGTCTCCAGGAAGTTCAATGTGTCATTGTAGGTTTGGATGCTAAAATTTGTGAAGAAGTTGACATCATCTTGCGTCCAACCGAACATATATGTCGCATTGCCGAAGCGACCCTCGGCGATGAGTTTGGAAGGTGGTCCAGGGAGGAAGTCGCCATCGACAGATGGAAGCCAAACATCCCCAATATTGTGGGCAATGTCTCCCACATAGGTAGAAGCTGAGGCATCGTACAAGGCTTGCATATCTCTCCCACGAAGACATGCAATCACCTCGGCCGAGTCTATGGAGAAGTTACTCGGGTTGCAGTTCGCCTTTTCGATGACCAGTTTCATAGCACTGCGGGCGAAATTTGCAGTGATTCCGGGCTCCAGGGCTTGGGACTGGCATATTCCTCTCTGGTAGGGCAGCTTTTTCTCGCCGCCATAGGCCAACAACTGCATACCTACTGCAAGGCCACCGGATGACTGACCGTGGACTAGATGTGGATGTACAAGGTCAGCTGAGTCAGATTCGTCTCGTGCTGTCTTAATTAGCTGCTGTATTGCCTATCCCGAGGTACAACAGCCCAAGACATCTACTTCGTGGCCGCAGGTTACGTACTGGTGATGCAACTTCCATCGCCGCCGAAATACTGGATGTTGTCGCGCACCCATTCAATGGCAGCTCTCTGATCGCGAAGACCTGCGTTTTCGCTGCGCTCCTGTCGCAGTGCCCTTGACTGTGCGAAACCGAAAACTGAAATTACTTTGTTAAGAGGTTCATCTGCATCAAAAGGTGGTACACACAGCCCAACCGATAGTTTATCGCCACATGAATGATCGGGGTGCCTTCGTCGACAGAATTTAGCACCAGAGCGTCCGGCTCATGCGTAGGCTCCATATTTGAGCCGACCCAGAAGCTCCCTGCCACTCATTAGCTGCCCGGTTACCCAAAAAAAAAGACGACTAATTTTAAGGTGGTCCCCGAGCACACGTATAGGACCAAGCGCACAAAATGCCCTCTCAATCGAAACAGCCACTCACCTCCATGGATCCAAACCATCACAGGAAGGTTTGAAGCGTTCACCGGACGCACGATGTTCACGTTCAGGCAATCCTCAGATATGCCTTCTTTCGTGACGTTCAGCAAGGTGAGCGGTGCATTCCACCGGCCCAATTGCTGCGGGCAAGCGGGCCCCGGCAGCGTAGCATTGACGATCGAGTTTGGGGGAAACGAGAAAGGTTGCGGTGGCTTGAACCTGTTCTGACCCCCCGTGTCCTGGGCGTAGGGTATACCGAGGAAGACCTCTACGCCGTTGCGCGTGAAGCCTAGGTAGGTGACATTGGCGTCGGCATTGATGGCGGGTGCCGCCAAGATAGCACCAATCGCGCAGGCGACGAGGAGGAGGAGCTTCATATTCGTTGCCGAAGTGTGCTGATGTTCTGCTGGCCTTCGAGGAAGTAGGTTGGGAAGGGAAAACCGGACGAGGAGCGAGGTTCTGGATCAAAGTAAGAGAAATTGGCGATGACGCAAGGCATTCGATTCGCCGTCGGCAAATGCGATTGACAGTGGCCCGTTTGCACACTCATTTCCTCGCGCGGGCACCTTCGAGATTGGAAGATATCTACGCCGCCTCGTGTAAGATTTCCAGGGTTGCTAGCTTAGGGGCACAATCGGGTTGCATTAGGCGACTCGCGAAGGTTTATACCTTCCCAAATGAGCCATCCGCGCAAGAGTAGCGCTCATCTATGATGCAATTGGGCCATGGCTCTCCAGGGCTCATTCAGCTGCTTGGCGTCTCTACAGATGCATATCCGCGAGGATGATGCGGTACGGTGCGAGCAACGGCTGCCCCATACCAAATAGGTAGGACGTAAATCACGCCTCTCATGTATTAACTTGGTAAGTCCAGATCGAGTCATGCTGCTTGATGAATTATTTTGCATTTAGTTCACACAATGACAATCTGCCCTTTGTCACAAAATGTAACGTCGTCGCTTCAGGCAATGGTTGCTGTGGCATAGAGTTTCGAAAGCCACCGGGGAAGGAACACTTTAGTGAGATACTCGTCATATGCATTGTGTAGGCAGGTCTTGAACATTTCGGCCTTGTGAACGTTGTTCTGGTGTCTACATCCATTGTGGTCACGATTTCATACAAACTTTAGTTATACTCTCACACGTTGGGGCCTGCCCCACCCCCTTGGTCCCAATCCCTGACATCAAACTCCTCGTCCTGAACTCACAGCATCCACAGAAACGCACCGGAACTGCTGCGCAAGGAGACCAAACGCTTGATACCCATGGCAAAGGTGGGACGCAAATTACCTTGGGTATTTTGATTCAGATTACCTACCTAGGTAGGTACTGAAAGTTTTGCAGGCACTCAGCGGCTAAAACACGAAGTAAATGAAACTATATGGCAAACGAGATGCAAGAGCTTGAGGGAAGCGGATACTTGCAGTATTGAAGAAGGCCGAGCAAGGGTGGTAAAGGAAATATGAGGAGCGAGTAGTTGGTGATGCTATTTTCTGAATGTAGATGCTCTGGGAAAGCCCGGTACAGATCCGTTATTTACCTAACCTAAAACCTTTTGGCTGGGCCTACAGTCCGGTGTTGGGAGACATATTGCTTATCTTTAGGGATCTCCTTAGTTGTTAACGCAAGGGAGGTATTTGCCGTCGGATTTTGATCTTCTTGATATCGGGCGTAGATACAGGGACAGTGACAACGCTGCGCGGTGGTTGATTGCAATCGAACATCATACAGTAATCCATCATGTGAAGAGAGGTAAAGTGTAGCGTCGAGACACTAGTCCAAAAACAGTAATCCATAAGACATATATTTAACCGGCAAAGGCATAGATTAAGATATTCCAGTCGGTTAATTTGATCACCTCGCCCCGTTGAGGTTGCGCTTCACACATGAAATGAGTCTCTTGTGGTGACTTTGATCCCAGAGATACCCGGAGAACTCCATTCACACAACGCCTGTTGGGATGACCGTAGACCTGGAAGTTGACACCATCCCTTTTTTTGTCCTTATTTTGTAAAAATATGTTCCAGCGCCCCTAAGATGAGCTCGCCGGATTGTGAGTATACTTCACGCCCTGGGTTAGCATCTGTGATACCACAAACTCTTCCTCCCTATGGTATATATACCCTCCTATCATATGGTTGCTGTGCCACTATTCCATAGGCACACTCGGAATCTCCACTCATAGTTGTTGACGCCATGAAACAACCAGTCGCTGCAACCGGAAAGCGTCAGGCTCATTTACCGGCCATTCCCAAACTTCTACTCGCATTTAATCCCGCAGGGCGTTTCGGCAGCAAACCGAGATGAAATCTGGGTGTGCTACACGTGCGCACCAAGACTATGAGCCGCTCGTTTTGGCGAACATCCAGAGTTTGTGGGCCACGGGCACCCTAGGGACAATACACAAATGAATCGTAATGTTTCATTACGACGGTCTTGCGGTTACCGCGTCCCAATTGGGCTCCCGGAAACTCACTTGAAGGAGCTGAGGAAAGGTTTGACGCGGACGCAGAGCAATGCCTTGGCCAAGTTCAAAGAAGCCTTCCGTCAATACTGCAAGGCGCGCAAAGAGCGGAATTTCTTCCCAGCGGCATCGGCGTTGTGCAAGCCACTCAACGTTGTCTTCTTCGATAGCTGCCTAGCGAATGTGCAGTACGTTCGGGCAGATACAGAAGAGGATAGAAAGAAGTTGGTGATTCGTTCGGCGTCCTAATATTTGGCCAAGGATTGCGCCAGCTAAAATGATCTTGAATGCTGAAAAGTACCGTGAAAACAACTGTAGGGACAATGAGTTGATATCCACGATTCTGCATGAGTCCGTCCACGAGTATCTGTGGCGCTTCTGTTATAATGGGCGGGGGTGTCGTTCGCAGCAGCACTGTGCACATGAGCTGTGCGAGTATATGTACGCTCGCCGCATTAGCCTCTTTACAGTCGCGATCGTCCGAGGTGACAACGGTATACAGAAGGTTGGGACAGATTTTTACGAGGGGCATGGGCCTGTTTGCCAGCCGCTCATGACAGCCCTCGAGAAGAATGCTCCATTCGTGTTAGGTCGCCGTTTCGCCCTCAGGATTTCCTCTTTCGTTATTACCGAGGTAAACAGATTATACGACACCTAGCATAAATTAATATATAATAATTACATAACAACTAAAGGCGTATTAAATAGGTGCATATAATCAGGCAGGTTCAAAGGAGTAATAATGAAATCTTTACAAATATTTATATAATGTATAGTTACCTTAGTATAATAATAAATTATAACTATTTTATAAAAAAAGCTTTGTAAAATATATTAAGAGCTTAGATATATATAATTATAGTGTATATTAATTTTTACTTAAATTTTAATTATATTTACTAATACTAGAAAACTAATAATTATATTTAATACTAATACTTTTAAGTATAAGTGTAAACGACTTTAATATTTTTTTTTTTTAAATAAGCCTTTTATATTATGGCTACCTAACTATTTAAGGAAAGTGCTTTATTTCTTAAATAATCTAATAACCGACTCTTTAAGTAACTAACTAATTAAATATAGACTAGTTAAGTAACCTATACTAAAATTTAATTAATTACTTTTTTAGAACTAGCGTCCTTTCTATTTAAAAATAATTTAATACTAATTAGGTTAGATTACTACGCTAACCTAATTAAGTAATTAAACTAAATCTATTTAGAAAATTAACTAGTTTAATTAAATAATATAACTAAATCTAATAAGGTTAAGTCTAAAACCTAATAAACAAATTAATTAAATAGTAAATTAATGTAGATAAGAACGAGATTTAAACTCGTAACCTATAATATTACTATTATAGATAGCTAGATGTGTTATTTATTAAACTATTTATCCTCTCGCCTGTAAATAACTTATTTATTTTTTTTATTTAATTTTATTATATTTTATCTCGTCTATAAATAGTATATAAAATAATAATATTATTTTTAAATTTTAATTATATAATTTAGAGTAATACTTTTTATTTAATTTTATACTAAATCTTTAAAATATTTATAAATTTTTTATTAATATAATAGAATATTACTAAAGGCCTACTAGTAAAATATATTATATATATATTTAGCTTATTTAATAGTTTTATAAAATAATATAAACTATCTTTACTATACTCAAAAACTTATATTAGCTATAAATAAAAAAATACTATCTATTATTTAGTTAGTAACGTCTACTAGTTATAATAAAAAAATATATAATTACTAATTTTATATCCTCTAGTAGAGTATTCTAGAGTTTAGAATACGTAATTATTTTTATTATATATTTACTTTTAATATTATTTTATTTAGATTCTTATAAGTGTACTAATAGATTTATATTACATTATTAGCTAAAGTGTAAAATTATAATTAGCTTATAATTATTTTTATTATTATTAATAGTATTAAATTTACTATATACTTTTTATTTATTATTTATTTCTATCTAGCTTTGATTTATTAATATAGAATTTAGCCCTCTAAAAAATAAAAATAAAAAACTATTCTACTTATGTAACTTTAGGATACTTTTCTTTTATTAAAGCTACACTTTTAGTATAGTATCTATATTTAAAAATAATAACTACTAGTTATAATAGAGATTTTTAAGAAATAAATTTATAATATTTAAAGTATATATATTTATATATTAATCGAATAAATAGTGTGGCTGTGGTGGCTCGGGGCGACCAAAAGGGGTTTTAAAAAAGGAGGAGTATATATATGCCTTTATTTAAAGTATAATAATAAAAAATATAGCGTGTAATTATATATAAATATATTATACTAATAATAATTATAATAAGTTAAAATATTACTATATATGTAAGTGTTACTTTAATCTAGTACGCGAGGTCTATTTATAAAAAACAATATAATAGTAATAACTTCTACTATTAATACTATACTATAGAGTGTTATTGGAAGATAAATAAAGAAAAGTAATTAGAAAAAATACCACTTTTTAAAATTTTATATAAGATTAAATATTAGGTCTAAAAATACGTAAATAATAGTAAATTAAGAAAATAATTAATTATAATTTTATAAGAACTGTAACTACTACTTATTAAATATATATAATAAAATAATTTTATATAACTAAAGAGATTATTTTAGCTCCTTTTTTAAGCCGCTATAACTTATTAGTTAGTGAATATATTTAACTAAAATTTTAATTATGCCCTTTTAGGTCCAGTATAGCGTACGTAAATTAAGTTTAAATAAGAATTGATTATATAATAATAATTTTATACAATTAGGAAAAATTTAGCTTTTACTTATATAATTACTTATTACGTAATATTTTATTAATATTATAGTATATAATTATATCTTTTTAATTTTATAAACTTAAATAACTATTTTTTTTAAATTAGTACTAAATATAAGAGAATTTAAATTTATAGTAAATTTTCTTTTAAAACTAGATACTCTTATTTTAATAATTATTTTTATTTAAGAAAAAACTTTTAATATTGTTAATACAACTATATAATATATTAAAATAATAAATAATAGTAATATACTTAATGTTAAAAAGGGTAGAGTTTCTAAGGTAATTTAAAGATAGAAAAGAATTATTAATTAAAACCTAATTAAAAGATTTTAAAAAAAAAATTTAAAACACAGTTATTAGAAAATAGTTTAAATATTTAAAAAATAATTCTTAGAGAGGGTTTTAAAAGAAAAGAATTATAATATTAATATAAGTAAAAAAAAAACCTATAATTAATAATAGAAACTGTAAAGAACGATTAATATACACTAAAGAAAAAAATATTAAAAAATAATTATATTATCGAATAAGTAATTAAAATAAAGGAAAGAAATTAAAAAGAACTATTTTAGAAAAAGAAGTAATTATAAAATTAAAAAAGAACCAAGTGTTAGTTAATTATAAAGTAAGTTATTTTAATATTTTAATAAATTAAAATATATTACCTATTCTATATTTTTACGGTATAGTTTTATTTTTATTATTATTCTTTATTTTAATTATTTTATATATTATAATTTAATATTCTAAGTTTAGGGTACTATATACTTAGAAAATAGACCTAATTTAGTATTTATTAAATTACTAAATTTTTTTATTTTATATACTAGTAAATTGTTACGGATGCTTAAAAGGTAAATATTAAATATTAATATTTAATAAGAATTTATATATAAAGAGCTAACTAGGTACTCTAAAGTAAAATAAAGATATATACTAAAACGCTAGCGTAGACTAGCGTAAGCGTACCTATTTTAGCGCTTATATCTATGTAAGAGTATATTAACTTATAATACTATTCCCTTTTTTAAAATGCTTTCTTCTTAAAGCTTTATAATTAGCTCTATATATTCTTAACTTTTATATAGTAGGGCGAAGTTAGACGCTTATAAAAGTAAAATATTCTTATTAAAGTAGTAAAACGTATAACTATTTAAATAGTAAGCTATAAAACTACTTTTATTATAACTTAACTATTAGAGTTATAAGTATAATAAATAAGTTAAGTTTTTTTTAACTGTTACCTATACCTCTAAAAAAGTCTTTTATACTAAGCTATATTATTTTTATAATTTTATTATACTATTTATTTACTAACTATACCTTATTATTTATTAATTATTTTTAATTATCCGTTAATTATCCGCTAGTTATCTATTAGTTTTTTATTAACTATTTATTTATTATTTATTTTAGTTAGTTATTTATTTATTATAAGCTAAGTAATAGCTATTTATATATTATAAGTCTTTAGAAAAAATATATTTAATTATTTAGGTATTTATAGGTACTGCGAATAGTACTCTATAAAATATTCTTAATAGTTTATAATAATTAAATAAGATTACTAGTTAGGATTATTATAGTCCTCCTACTTAATAAAAAATTTTAATAGGCTCTTATAATCGGTATTTAGATTAATTATATATTTATTAACTTTATAATTTAGTATTATTTTAATATTATAGATAAATAGTTCTTCTTTTATACTAATAAAATTTTAAAACTTTTATTACTACTTTAGTAGTAGTGTTATATTTTATAAATAAAGTAGCTATAAATAAAATTATAAATAAATATTCTTAAGCGTAGCGTAACTAGTAAAGTTAAGATTAAAAATTTAGTTTATACTATAATAATTATTTAATTTAATTAATATACTTCGCGAGCTTAATAAAGCCGCGGCACAACGTAATAATAAGAACTTAATAAATACTAAACAGCTTATATATAACGAGGTTATATATAAGTAGTATAAATTTTAAACTCTTAAAAGTTATACTCCTTTCTTTTAGTAAGGGTTATAGTGCCCTACTAAATATAGTAATATTTATACTCTAATTTATATTTATAAATTAGCAACTACTTATAATTATTTTAGAGGTTATTAGCGATTACTGCTTATAATTATATATAAGGTAGTTAGTTAACCTAGGGGTTACTAGGCGTATAAACTTTAGGACTAATAGAGTTTTTAGGCTAGTATTTAGAGCTTACGATATTTAGTCTTTATATAAGTTTAATTATCTATTTATACTTTATATTATATTATCTCCTACTTTTTAAAGTTTTACTAAATATTTATTTAGTTTTTTTTTAAGTTATCTTATACTATTACCGTTACCGCCGTTATACTTTAAGTTACTAATAAAAATCTATTATTTATTCTTATTATAGACGCGCTTTTTATTAATAAAATTATATAAGAATTATATAGTACGACTGTAATTTTAGCCTTAAAAGTAGTTTATAGTACTTTAGTAATTAATAAATTCTTTTATAAATAATTTATTAAGATAGTACCTAAAATAGATACTAGCTAAACTGAAAAGTAAAAGTTTACTATTTTTTATAAATTTAACTACGTACTTAGTATATACTATTAAAAAAACTAATGCGTAAAAAAAAGTTTTTTTACTTAAATAGAAACTATAACGTATATATAAAAAATAGAAAAGGGTAAAAAGTATAATAAACTTATAATAAATTTTAAATAATATTAAAACTAAATAAATAAGATAATATATATTTAGGAGAACGCGCTTAAAATTTAGAATACTCTTAATTAAGTAATATATTACTATAGTGCTAGGTAATACTAAGTATATTTTTATTTTTAATTAGTAGGCGTTACTAACCGGGCGGTAGATAATTTTTTTATTTTATTTATAGGTAGCGCAGGTGCCGATAATAGTAGATATAGCTTTTTTCTTATTTTATAAAGCTACTAGATAGCCTAGGTATATACGTAACTTATTTTAACAGGCCTTTAGTATTATTATCTTAATAAAAAGTTTAATAGATAGTATAAAAGCTTATGTAGAATTAAGTAAAAAAATATTATTTTAAATTATATAATAAGTCTATAATAATATTATTAGTTTATAATATTAGCAGGTAGTATAAAATGTAATAAAAATAATATATAAAAGAATAAATAAGTCTTTTATACTTCTACTTAGAAGTAATAATTATCTAATTATCTATTATAAATATTAATAATTTTAAATAGCCCTAAGTTTATATTTTTTAATTCTCTAGAGCGACGCGTATAGATATTATATATATTAAATATAACTTAGTTACCTATATAAATTTTTATAGTAAAAAGTTAGTAACTATTAATATACTTTTTTTATCTTCGCCTATACCTATATTAGTACTAAATATAGTTATTATTATAAAGGCATACACATACTCTTCCTTTTTAAAACCCCTCTTAGTTACCTATATAGTCACTACAGCCACACTCTTTTATTCGATTAATATACAAATATATAGTTATTATTTTATATAATATATATATATATAAAGCTTATTTATAGCTTACGTATTACGTATTATTTTTTATCCCTTAAGTAGTATACTAGGAGGCTTAGTACCTATATATAGTAAATATCTTTTTATAGCTTTAAATAATATTATATTTATTAATATAATACTACTATTTACCTTAAACTTTATAATAAGTAATAACTCTATCTACTTATTTTACTTATAAATAATAAAATAGCGTAAATAAGCTTTTAATACCTAATTAGTAATTTCTATATATCTATCTATTTTTAGGTAAAAAGCTATAAATAGTTTTAGTATTATATTAATCCTTTTATATAATTATTTTTAAAACTAATATATAAATTATATACTGTAACTAGTTATAAACTCTAATAGATACTCCTTCTTATACTAGATATACTTAATAAAAGCCTAGACGTAAGTTTTAGTATTAAGGAACGTTAAAGATATAAACTTTTTTTTCTTAAATAGTTAGTTAACCAAAACTATAATATATCTATAATTATAATTATTATAGTAGCTTCTTAATAATAATATAATAAAATTAATAAATATACTTATGTAATATATATCTAGTATAAGTAGTGGATATAATAAGCCGTACTTACCCTTATATCTTAACTTTACTCTAAAATAAGTAAAGTAGTTACGTAAATAGTAAGCAACGCTATGTATATAGCGCAGCTAGTAATAATATTATAATAGTTATATATATATTTTATACTTACTATTATACCTAATAGTATAGTTATTATAATATAGTCGTATAAGGTATATTTAAAGTTTATTATTATATAATATAAAAACTGTACCATTAACGTATAATAGATTATTATATAAGTAATAATTTTATAATTTAATATAAATACTAAGGTTATAATAATATTAGTAAAATATATAGTATACGCCGCTATTTATAACATTAACTATAACTTTAATAATATTATTATAGAAGCTAACTATTTTAAGTAGCCTTAATAGGTCTACGTTATTAGTGTCCTTATAACCATTATAAAATTTTAAAATAGCGTCCTTATTCTAACTATTAAAGATAAATAGCTTTTTACTAATTTTATAAATTTATTAAGATAAGCTTACAGCATCTAATTCTATTATATTTATAAAGATTTTAGCTAAAGATATAGCGTATTAGAAGCCGCTATTATATATAGCATATATAGATAGTTTAAATTATTTAAAAAGTAATAGTACCTGCAATTCGTATTATATTTAATTATTATATATATTTATAAAAACGTCTCTAGTTTATTATATTAATTTTTTTAACCTAGTCTTACCTAACTTTTTCGACACATTAAGTATAAAGATATATATATACTCCTCCTCTTTTAAAACCCCTTTTAGTTACCCCGAGCCACTACAGCCACACTCTTTATTTAATTAATATATTAATATATTATTATATTAATATATTAGGCTTTATACCTTTCTTACTAGGTCTATAATTAATTATAAAATTAAATTTTAATAGAAACTTAGTCTATTAGGCTTACTAGTAATTTAATTATTTAGTTATTATAAAATATTCTAAAATTTTATAATTAAAGAATACTTTTACGGGGTTAAGTATACTAGTAAGTTTAGGTTTTTAGTTTTTAAAGATTTTAATAATAGCTATAAGTTCTTTATCGTAAATAGGGTAGTTAAGCTTAATTAGCTTTATCTTTATTAGAAAAAAAAGTAACGGGTTATAGAACGCCGTTTTTATTATACTATAATAGTATACTAGTAATAACTTAATACGATGTATTAGTCTTAATAATTATATACGTATTACAGTTAAAATAAATAAATATAGGGGCGTTAATAAAGGCGCGTTTAAGCTACTTAAAAGTCTTTTTAATAGTAAGTATTAGTATAATCTTTCCCGTAGAGCTGCGTATTAACTTAATTAATAGTCTTATAACCTAAAAGAAATAGTATATGAATTATTAATAAAAGTTTTTAAAATTAATAAATGCCTAACTATTTTTAATTATTTGAGGTTATTACTACTTTATAATAGTTTTAACCTTAACTAGATCTATCTCTAACCCGTCTACTAATAGAATTATACTAAAATAACTAACGCGTTAAATAAAGAACTTATATTTATTATTATTAAAATATAGTTTAGTTTTATAAAGTTTAAATAGTATGTAAAAGTAATACTATTTATATTCCTTATTATTTTTACTTAAAATAATAACGTCGTCTAAGTACGTAGAATAAAAATTATTTAAATAATTATATAGTAACTAATTACTATATTATTAAAAGGTATCTAGAGTATTATATAGTTTAAAGAATATAATTATATATTTAAATAGACTAAACCGTATAAAAAAGCCTATTTTGTACTTATTACCCTCTTTAATCCTAATCTTATTAAAGATCGTAATAATATTAAATTCAAAGAAAACGCGTGCCTTATTTATATAGGTAAGTATTTTGTTTAAATTTTAGTAAAGTATTATAATCTTTAATTATAATTTTATTAGAGTAGTATTAATTAATATATATATAAATACCCCCTTTAGACTTCTTAATAACTAGTAATAGAATAGTAAATAAAGAGTTACTTTTATAAATATATGTTTTTAATATTTTAGTCTATATATAGACCTTAATTATTTTAGTTTTTTTACGTTATACTCTAAAATAGTATTACGTAGTTAGCTAGCAATTTTTTTTAAATATATTTTATAGTTAACGTCTAGTTAACGTAGAGGTAGTTTAATAATTTTTTTAGAATTTTATAGGTTAGCGATATAGTAGAATTATTTTAGTAATTTTTATTTAAATTTATTAACTATGGGGTGTAGTTAATTAAATTTTAAAGAAAACTTATTAAAGTTAGCTTACGTAACTATAGTAGTAATCTATTTAATTTTTATAAAAATTATATAAGTATATTAGATATTATCTATAGTATTATTTATTTTAAGACGTATTTAGTCATCTAGTATTATTTAGATAATTAAGTCTAAATTATAATAAGCTATATTTATAGTAGTTTTAGGTAAAATAATTACTATATTAATACTGTTTTTATTTTTTATATATTTGTATACTAATTAAACAAATAGTGTGGCTGTGGTGGCTCGGGGCGACTAAAAGGGGTTTCAAAAAAGGAGGAGTATATATATGCCTTTATACTTAATGTGTCGAAAAATTTTATTTTTTAATTTAATTATATTAGTATAACTATTACCGTCCTAGTTGTATATTACTTTAATAAATAAAGACGAGTATAAATAGTTATTATAATAATAGTCTAATTTAAATACTATTATTCTTTTACTCTACTTATATAAAGAGTTATAAGTCTTAAGCTATACCTATCTGACTATTACGTTATAGCTAATAATATTTATAACTTAGTACTAATTTTTATTAATATATCTTTTAATTACTATATATATATTGGCTATATATATTATTTTATCTATAATATTACTATTAGTAAGTTTTAAAATAATAGGGCTCTACGCTATAACCGTCTAAAGTTTATAAATATATATAAAATTAGTACTAATAATCTATTTACTATAATTACTATTTAAAAAAATGCGTATAATAACTAATATTTTATTAGATATATTAACTTATATTTTTAGTTTTATCTAGGTACTGTAAGGTAGCTTATCTAGTAAATTTTTATTATAATTAGATAGATAATCTACTGCGCCGTATACTATAGTAGTAGTAAGTTATTTCTTTTATAAACTATAAGCCGTATAGTAAGTATTACTTAATAAGGTAAAAGATAGTTATAGATTTAATTAGCTTATTAGTAGGCGTCGCTCTACTATACAATAATACTAAAAAATATTAAAAAATTTCTTTTTATACGCAATGAGACTCTCTAAAAATAATTATTTTTAAAAATTATACTTTTTTTTAATACCTAATATTATAATCGCTATTATAGGCGTTACTAGTATTAGTATATTAAATATTTATTATCTAGAGTTATTTAGTTAGTACTAAGGCTATAATGTCCTTTTTATAGAAGTTAGGCTAATTTTAATTAAATATATAGCTAGGTCTTAAATAATAAATATACACTTTCTTAGCTTAGACTATATAAAGTTTTTTTTATAAATAATAATTTAGATTAAATGTAAAATATATCTATTATTACAGTTAGGTTTTTTATTAATAGGAGCGCTAGTTTACGTAGACTTCTTATTATATTTATTATTTTTATTATTTTTTTATTTAGGCTTTTTATAAGTAACGTCCTTAAGAGTCTTATACTAAAATAGTTATTAAGTAAATTATATTTAAATTTAATTAGCTAGGGCTATACTTATTACAGCGGCTTTTAAACGTAAATTAAAATTAGTTATAGTTTTAAATTTTATTAGGGCAGGTTTTAAATATACTTACGTTACCTTATTTTTAAAACGTATTAACTCTTTACTAAGAATATATTAGTATATTATTATAAATTATTAAAATTAAATTCTATAAGCGCGGTAAGTTACTAATTAATTAAACTAAATACTTTTTATAAATTATTATATAATTCTTATATACTTTAATATAGGTTATTTAATATTATAATAGTAGAGTTATAGATATAGATAACTATATAATTTTTGTATACTTAATAGAGGTACTTAATTTTAGACTATTTATTAAAAAAGAGCTTATATAATTACTAAAACTTAATTTTTATATTTTTAATTTATATATTTAAATTCTTATCGGCGGTACTATTAAACTTATTAATATTTTTTATCTATTATTTAAATAACGCTTTTTTTTTTTAAAAATAGTAGTACTAACTACTAACGCTAGTATACTACTACGTTACTATTAATTTTTATAAAATATAAGATAAGCTTTATTAAATAACGTTAATTTTACGTTACTATAGTAAAAAGAACTATTAGAGCTACTAGAGCTATTACTACTATTATTATTAAATAGGTTTAAGAATATAAAATCTTATAGTAACTTATATAACACTATTTTATATATTTTATTTTTATTATTATTTTTATACTTTTTATTTTTTTTTAGAGAATTTATGGTTAGTTATACTACCCTAAAAAGCTTTTACTAATATCTTTAAATATTTTAGTTTATTTTAGAGTTTACGCGCTTCTTAAATTACTATAATAAAATATTACTTATATTTATTACTATATTAGATTACCTTACTAAAAACTTTATTAGTAGTTAGTTAGTGCTACTATTTAGTATTTAGCTTTTTTTATAAAATAATTATATTATTTTTTACACCGTTACGCTCGTAATAAATATAAGTAACTAATTAAAAAATACTATTAAAATCCTATTTCTACTACTAAATTTATAGCTCTAGTTGTGTAATATTTATTTTAGTAGTATATTATAGCTTTTATACTTTTACTTTTAACTACTTTATAAGTTTAATTATTTATTTAACTATGTCTAGATTACTACGTAATATACTCTAATAATAAAAATATTTTAAAATAATAATAAACTAATCTTCTAGATATTCCGTAATACTTACTTAAAAGTTATTAGTAGAAGAGATAGTAATAATAATATACTTATTTATAAGTTATCTATTAGGTAGGATACGCACTAAGATAAAATATTTATATTAAAATATTTTTTTAGGGTGTTCTTTATTAGTTATAATAGCTATTTTAATAAATAATAAAATATTAGCTTTTATAGCCTTAGCTTACCCTAATAAATATTTTATAGTTAACTATAAAGCTATACTATAATTACTAATCTATTATAAGTTAACTAGTAATAGTTATTACATTAAAATTTTTATTATTATTATTACTAATATTTAGTAAAATAGGGTAGGAGACGCTAAAACTACTTTTATAATAATTATTTTTTAAAGATTTTTTACTAGTATTTACTATTAGATTCTTATTAATTTTTTTAATAAAAGAACTATTTATAAACTATTTACTAAAATTATAAATAGTACTTAGTAGTTTAGTAATTATACTCTTACGGGGTTTACTAATTTTAAACTTAAAAATAATTTTTTTCCTATATTTGGTAATTACGACAGTAATAATAAAAATAACTTATTTAACTAAATATATAACGTATTATTAGCTAGTATATACTAGATTAACTTCTAAATATTATATTTTTTAGTAGTGTTATTACTAACTAGTTTTTAGATAGTATTATTACTAGTTAATTTTTAGGTAGTACTATTACTAGTCTATTTAGACAGAATTTTTACGTAAAATTTTACTATTTTATCTATACTAATAGGCATTTTATATAGTATAGAGAATTAGTCTACTATAACTATATAATTAGTAGGCTGTAAATTTTTAAAATTTGGCGCTTATATAGTCTATTATATAAAACGTTATTATATAAGTATTTTATCTATAGGTGTAGAAAGTTATGTAGATTATATTATAGAGGCTTAAATATTAAATATTAATATTTAATAAAAATCTATATATGGAGAGCTAACTAAATACTTTAAAATAAAATAAGAATATATACTAAAATGCTAGCGTAGACTAGTGTAGGCATACCTGTCTTAGCGCTTATACCCAAAAAAGAGCGCGTTAACCCATAATATAAATAATATATAAATCATATATAAATAGAGTTCTTATACCCGAAGTTAAACCGAATATAAACAAAAGATAAGTAACTTAATAAATATTTTAGTTCATTTTTTAATATAATATATATATATTACAGGGGGGTGACATTAAAAAAAGAGTACTCCAAAAATTACCTTTTTTAAAATAATATAACTTTTTAGTTAGAAGGCCTAAAAATACAAAAAAAATACTGTTTTAAAGAGAAAGACTAGCAGATTATAGTTACATTGCTAGGGGCTGCTTAGTGAGCCCCTTAGGGGTAAAAAGATTTTAGTGAACATAAAGAATTTTTAGGACCCTACTTTAGGCTATTATAGCTTTTTATTTAAGGTGTAAAATTAGCTTATTTTTATATATATAATAATAGATACTAAGTTTTATTAGTATATAAAATATATATATATATTTATATATTATTTATATAATTATATATAAAAGTCACTTTTTCACATTTTTAATAATAAACTAGTAAATAATAAATTACTAGTACCTAGTATAGTAGCCTTTAGCTTCTATAATCGCCTTATAACAGTTAGGGGGTAATAAAATATAATTATTAATAACTTCTTATAATTTTATAGTTTATAATTTAAAAATAGCTGTTTTATAGCCTCTATACTTTCTAAACTTAACTCTATACCTAAATTAGACTTTTTATTTTTATATAGTCTAGGTATTATATAAGTTTATATATTTTATAAAGAGACTATATCAGTGCTATAAGCTAGATAAAATAATATTCTATTTTAATTATTCTTAAAATAGTTTAAAACGTTAATTATTTTATAAATAATAGTACTATCTTATTAAAATTACTAATATAAGTTAATAGTGATATAAAGCTTATAACTATAATATAATAGAATAAGAATATATATATTATTATAATATTATATTAAAAAAAGGACTTAAAAATCTATAAAGGTACTTACTCCTTTTTATCTTTAGATTAAGTTTAGATATAAAAATTTTTTTTATATAATCTTTACTAATAATAGAAATAGATAAATTAGGTATTTTAGTAAATACTAAATTACTTATATCTTTTAACTAAAATGCGTTCTAAAAATAGAATATTATATTATAAATAATAAAAATATTACTATAATTAATATTAAAAAAACAAAACTACAATAGAAAAATATATAAAAAGTAATATATTTTAATCTATTAAAATATTAAAATAACTTACTTTTTATTTAGGTAATAGGTAGTTCTTTTATTAACTATATTATTACTACTTTTTCTATAATACTCCTTTCTAATCTCTCCTATTTACAGTGCTAACTTATTAGAAAGTATTATTTATTTATAATTTATATTTTTAATATTTTTAATACTGTTATTAGCGTATTATAATATTTTTTTTTATATTTTTATTATTAATTAAAGGTTTTTTCAATTTTTGTTAATATTATAACACTTCTTTTTTAAATTACGTTTATAAGAACATTTCTATAATATTTAGATTATTTTCTAATTATTATTCAATTTTTTTTATTTTTAGGGCTTTTAATTAAGTCTCTATTAATAATTCTTTCTACTCTTTAAATTATCTAAGGAACTCTACTCCTTTTAACTTTATTTATAGTATTATTATTATTTTTTTAATTTTAATATATTATATAGTATTATAAATACCTATTAGGAGTTCTTTTAACGTAAAAATTATTATTAAATTAAAAATATTTACGTTTAGGAAAACTGTAACTTTAAATTTAAGCTTTATTAAATATTTTACTATTTAAACGGAATAGGAGTCTAGTTTTATAAAATTAAAAAGATACTATTATATACTATAATATTAGTAATATATTACGTAACTAGTGATTATATAAGCCTTAGCAATATTTTTATAATTAATATAATTTTAATATTAGATTACTAATATACTTTAAAAATCTAGTCACGTTATCTATACTAGGCCTAAAAGTGTATAGTTAAAATTTTAGTTAAATATATTTACTAACTAAAAAGTTATAGGAACCTAAAAAAGGGGTTAAAAAATTAGTTATATTTAGGTAATTTTAATTTATTACAAATAATATATAGGACGTAACTAAAATTCTAATATAAATTTCTATTATTTTCTCTTTCCATCGGTATAATTCTCGTATTTTTAGGCTTAGTAATTAATTTTATATTAATTTTTAAAAATAGTAACTTTATAGAGTACTCTTTTTTAAATGTCACCCCCCTGTATATTATATTATAATATATTTTTTTAATCTAGTATTACCTAACTTTTTAAACACATTAAGTATAAAGGCATACATATACTTCTCCTTTTTTAAACCTCCTTTTAGGTCGCCCTAAGCTACTACAGCTACACTTTTTATTCGATTAATATATATATATATATATATATTATATTATAATTTTAAACTTTATATTAATATTAATATATATTAGTAATCTTAATAAGATAATACTTTTAGTTATAAAATAATAAACCCTTTAAACTAGTTTAAAAATAAAAACCTTATATTTTTTTTATCTAGCCTAATACACTGATTTAGCCTATATAAAAAATATAAAAAATTATTTAAAATCTACGCTAAATAAAAATTAAAAGCCTAATTTAAATATAGAATTATAGATAAAATTTATAAAAACTACTAAAAGAGCTATTTTAAGATTATAGTATAAAATACTCTAAAAAGTTTTTAATAATTATATTTTATTACTCCTTAACTAGTATAAGATACTTATAGATATGGCCGGCACATATTTATTTATTTATTATTATTCTTTTTATTAAACTATTCCTTTATTATTAGTAAGTTAGTTATATAACTATTAGAAGCTTAGCTTTAATAGCAATTTACTAGTTACTTTTAAAATTATAAAAATATAACTAACTATACTATTGCGTACACGGTTTAGTACTTAATAGAGTTCCCTTACTACGCTCGTACCCCTGGATTAAGGTCTAGGCGTACTTTTACTTTTTGATAACTAACTATACTATTTACTAGTTAACTTATCATACCCTAAATATTATTACTTATTACTTATTACTTTTTAATTTTTATAAGCTTCGATATTCCGAAATATACTTAACTTATATAGCTGCCCCCTTAATTACTTTTTACTTTTTACCTATTACCCTTTACGCTCTACGCTTCGCGCTTAAGATAAAATACTTAAAATAACTTTATTATCTTTACCTATATGATAACTTTTATAACTTTTTAAATTCTAGTAATACTTTCTTTATTAGTTATTATTATATTTGTATACTAATCAAATAAATAGTATGGCTGTGGTGGCTATAGTGGCGACTAAAAGGGAGTTTAAAAAAAGGAGGAGTATGTGTATGCCTTTATATATAGTTATTATTTATAGTATTTAGTCTCTATTATCCTTTATGTACTTATTATTTTAATACTAATTAGCAGTATTTTTAAAGATTTACTTAATTAAATCTACTACTTATATATATATATATATATATATTAGCCTTTAAGTCTTATTTTGCTATTTTTTAGATATTTAGTAGTTTAAACGCTTTTAGGACTTTTATATAAATAATATCTATAATATAGTATATCTTAATAGTAATAATAGTTTAGTAAATAACTTAATTATTTTTTAGCTACTAAACGTTAAACTACTAAGTAATTTTTTACTTAATATTAGTTAGAGTTTCTGCTACGGTTATTATAATACTAACTTATATATAGAATAAATTCTTATATAGTATATCTAAAGCTATATAAACTTTAATAAATTTAGCCTATATATAATATATTATAATATATATTAGCTATTGAGCTACTATAATAATTAAGTAACTTATAATAGTAAAAATTATAATAAAGGAGGTAATATATAAGGTAGCTATAGCCTATTTTATAGTATACTCCTAATATAGTATCCTTATTAAACTTAATTTTTATTAAAACTTTTTTAGTAAGAGCGTATATACTATTACTACCTATAGTATAGCTAATAGCTTATTAGTTTCAGTATAGCGTCTTAATTATTTTCTCTTTTATACGCCTTTTTATACCTGTATATATAGTAAAAGTATATATATCCTTATACTATTACTTTACTTTTACGCTAGCCCATATTCTTTTTAACTTACTTTTAATAATCACTTATAGAAGCTTAGGGATAGTATACTTAATACTAGTAATATATTATTTACTAATTTATTTTTATAAATTTAAGAATTTAACTTTTGTTAATAATTATATAATTAATATAGTAGTATATAAAAATAATTTAAATATTAATAAAATAGTATATTTATTATTATATATATAATAATAAGCTAAATTTATATTATATATAATAATTTAGAGTAGTCTAAAGTAGAGATTTAAAAATTTTATATATTTACTAATTTTTTTTTACTCCTAAACCCCTGAGCAAGCAGACACTAAGTAGGTAAATTATATATATTAAAGCTTTTTCGACACATTAAGTATAAAGGCATATATATACTCCTCCTTTTTTAAAACCCCTTTTAATCGCCCTAAGCCACCACAGCCACACTATTTGTTCGTTTAATATACAAATATATATATATATATATATTAGACTTTTTCTTTAATACTATATTTCTTTTTAAAAATTTCTAGGCCTACTAATTAAAAACTTATATTATTTTAAAGAAGGTATTTTTTTAATCTTTTATTTATTTACCCCTCTATAATATATACTAGCAGTCTTCGTATTCTATATATATATATATATATAGGGGGGTGACAAAAAAAAGTCTAATTAAAAAAGATACCTTTTTTATAATAATATAACTTATTAACTAGTAGTCCTAAAAATAGAAAAAAATACTACTTTAAAAAGAAGAACTAGTAGATTCTATTTACCCTATTAAGGGCTCCTTACTTAGGGGTTTAGGGATATAAAGAATTAGTAAATAAAGAAAATTTTTAGAACCCTACTTTAAGTTAGTATAACTTTTTATTTTCCAGTTCAACACCAACCGCTGGCCCACCAGCATGCTCATCATTTGATTGAGCAGCTGTTCGAATGGACATTGTCCTCAGTCAACTTTTACCTCAGCTTTTGATCATTGCGTACACGGTTTAGCACCCAACAGAGTTCCCTCACTGCGTTCGTACCCCTGGATCGTCGTCTAGGCGTACTTATTACTTTTCGATAACTTTTTATTTAAGGTATAAAATTAGCTTATTTTTATATACAGTATAATATATACTCTATTTTATTTATATATAGATTATCTTTACAATTTAATATATTAGTTATATACTTATTAATAATAGTTAAATTTTTACATTTTAAATAATAAACTAGTAAATAATAAATTACTAATACTTAGTATAATAACATTTAGCTTCTATAACCGCCTTATAATAGTTAGGAAAAAATAAAATATAGTTATTAATAGCTGGTTATAATATATTATTTTACTTTTTTATAATAACTTTTTTCAAGGCCTCTATACAAAAATATATTACTAATTTAAGTAAAAGGAATAGACTGCTCCTTAAGGAGGTTAGATAGTAATACGAAGATTTTATATTATAAAAATAAAAAATTTATAAATAGTATTTTATTTATAAAGGGTAGAATCTACCTATTATTAAGTACGTAAAAATCTCTAGTAAGCTATATATAGGAATCTATAAAGGGTTATACGTAAAGCTTATTAATAGATAAAAATAATATAAAAGCTTATAATATTAAAAGGCTTAATAAACTAAGTATAACCCGCCTATAAATTATAATAACTACCTATAACCTTTAAACTAAGTTTAGACTAGCGGTAAATATATTTACTATATTTATATATAAATTAGTAATTAACGTAGACTATATATTTATATACTAATTAAACAAATAGTGTAGCTGTGATGGCTTAGGGCGACCAAAAGGGGTTTTAAAAAAGAAGGAGTATGTGTATACCTTTATTTAACGTAGACTAATACTAGTCTAATACTTATAATATAATAACTAGTATAATAGTATAAGTATACTAAAAATAATTAGCGAGTTTAGTTTACTAGCTAAAATAAGTTAGTATACTAAAAGAGCTAATACTAGACTAATACTAGACTAATACTAGACTAATACTAACTGTTATAGTAGTAAGAGTTTTTTTCGACCTAGTCTTACCTAACTTTTTCGACACATTAAGTATAAAGGTATACATATACTCCTCTTTTTTTAAAACCCCTTTTAGTCGCCCCGAGCCACTACAGCTACACTATTTATTCGATTAGTATATAAATATATATAGTAGTAAGAGTATTATATTATTTTATACTTATAGGTAGGTTAGAAGAAAGTTAACGACTTTTTTATTTTACTATTTAGAGGACTACTTTTATTATTATTACTAATTATATATAGGTAAATTAGGGGGGAGTTAATTATTTTTACTATTTTATTATTAAGAGAGCTGCTTCTACTTTTACTATTAATTATTATTTTAAGTATTATTATTTTTATTTTATTAAGTAACGTCTGTAGACTGTCTTAGAGGAATAGTTAAAAATTTAAAAAAAAGTAGTTAATAATATAAGAGAAATAAAACTATTAATACTATATTTTTTTAATACTTTTAGAACTACTTAAAGATTTTTATTTATATATTTTATAAGTAGATTTTTATTTATAGTATTTATGCTAATAACTGGTATTATAACCTATTAATTACTTTTTTAACTTTATTTTTATATAATAAAATAGAAGTTATAATTGTTTTTATTACTTTTTACTCTACCTATATATATATAGGTGGTGTAGCATTTAATAATAATTAATATATATTTATAATTATATCTTCTTCCTTATAATAATATAACGCGATACTAAATATGCCTATTTATATACTTAGCCTATATATTACCGCACTAAAGAAATTATATATAGGCCCCCCTAAAACTTTTAAATATTCACTAACTCTAGTATTTCTATATTTTTCGCCTATCGCCCTACGGGCTCTAAGCTTAAGACGTCTTTATTTTTACCGCTAGCACGCTTAGTAGTATTTTATATAGCTACGCTTTATATTTTAGAGTACGTATCTTTATTTTAAAGCTAATATTAATACGCTATTTTTTTTTTATTTTTTATAACTAGTATAGTATTATATTTACTAGTTTTTTTATTACTACTGCCTTTACGTAGACTAGTGCTACTAACTCTAGATTTTAAAATTATATTACTTTTACTATTATTAGCGTTATAATTCTATTTATTTAGTTACTATTTATTTTATTACTGTCTATTTTATTATTATACGCTTTATTATTTAGGATTTCCCGGTATTAATAAATACTTAACTTAAAAAATTTAATAATTACTAAATATACGGGGTACTTAGCTATATTAAAAAAAACTTATTATATATTACTATTTAGGTAAGATATAGTAGAAATAGTTTATATATTTAGCGTAGTAGGCGTAGTAAGTATATTAAAATTAATATAGATAAGTATAGTATCTATTAAAAAAAAGTAGAAGTAGAACCTTTAAAGAATATTTTAAAAAATATTTAATAAGTATTTTTTATATATTTAGCTTTGTTAACTGTAAGAGAAGATAGAAAAGAGATATATAGGCAGTACTCTATATATTTCTTTTTTAAAAAATATAGTTTCCGTACTAGACTTTTTATATTAGAGTTTTTTAATTTAATATTTTTTTAGGGGGGCGCGCTAAGCGCGCTAATATATTAGTAACTAGCGTAGTACTATTTTTTTTAACTTAGTTTTACCTAACTTTTTTAATATATTAAGTATAAAGGTATATATATACTTCTTCTTTTTTAAAATCCCTTTTAGTCGTTCTAAGCTACTATAGCTACACTATTTATTTAATTAATATATAAATATAATATATATATATATATAAATATATATAATAGTATTTACGTTAGGATTTTACTAAGTAGTATTTTAACTAGGATTTTATTAAGTAATATTAAGAGAGTCTTTAAAAAGTATATCTAAATTTTTATTATTACGTTCCTAATAAACAGTATTACATAATTAAAATAAACGCATACACATACTCCTCCTTTTTTAAAACCTCTTTTAGTTGCCCCAAGCTACCACAGCTACACTATTTATTTAATTAGTATATAAATATATAAATATATAGATAATTAAAAATATAAAAAATTCGATAGTTATTAGACGATTTTATTTTTACTTATAGTAAGATCGTTTTTAGTTTAAAAAATATTAGAAGGTAGTTATAACGTAAAATTTTTCTTTTTTTTTTTACTTTTTTTTTTTAATTTTATAATTAATATATATATTTTAGATAGAATTAGAACTAAAGTAAAAAAAAAAAAAAATGACTAAATAGGCTATAACGCTATTTAGGTAGTATTAGGTAAGTATATATTACTATACTAGTTACTCTTAGGCGTTATCTTCTTTTTCTTTTTATTATTTTTAGAAGTTTTTTTTAGTTTAGAGGTTTTAGACAACTAAAACTTAAAGGTATTATTAAATAAAGTAGCTAAAGTATTAGTTTATTATAGTAAAGTTTTAATTTCTAAGGTACTTAAGATAATAGCTATAATTAACCTATTATTATTTTTTTAATTATTACTATTTATACTGCTTAGCCTATTGGTACGTAGTATAGGATTTTTATATAACTATTATATATTAAGCGTAGGTCTAGACTGAGGCGTAGCCTTTACTAATATTTTTTTTACTTATATAAGCTTTTTCTTACTATAGTTTATACTTAAGAGGATATTAAAACTAGAAAAACTATTTAAAGGCTTATATAAGTATTAATAGTACTAGATAAATATATATCTATTACTAAGTATAGTTAACAATATATACTATATAAGCTAAATATTTTTTTATTAAATAGTAACGTGCTTAGTATAGATAGTAGCTATATTTATGTTTATAAATATTAGTTTATATTAGTAAAAACTAATAGTATACTAATACCTATATTTAAAGAGATTAATAAGATAGGACTTAGTAGTAGTTTATAGTATTTTAATTATATTTTGTTAAAAGCGTATATTTAGTATTAAACTAATATTTATAGTAATTTTATAAACTATATATTAAAATAGTATAATATATATTAAGAGACTAATAGATTACTAATAATATTTAATCTCTTAAAGTATTTAGACTAGAAAATAAGTAAGTATAATACTAGACTAATACTAAACTAATACTTACTGCTTAGGTTATACTAATAAAACTTATTAATTTTAATTATAAAATTAAGTATACGCTTCTAATCCCGCGGATTAGAATTATTATAAATTAAATAACTTTTTATTTTAAGGATTAGAACTTCTAATATAATATTAATAAGTAACTAATATTTAAACTAATATTTTACTTACTACGAGATAACTTTATTATATTTATAAATAGAGATTTACCGCCCTTACTATTTCTAGTATAAAGATTAGAATAATAATCTAGTAACAGCTTATTTTTTTTAGTACGCGCTATATTATAGGTATTATAAAATATATATAGATAAATTAAGATTAGTAATAGCTATTATTAAAATTTATATTTTAATAAAGTAGGGGCTGTATAACGTAAGGAGTAAAAATAAAAATAAAAAGAGAATAAAGTATAAAGGGAGAGAGTAGGGTAAAATAGTTCTTATATATTATTACTAAGTATAGCTAGAGTTTATAACTATAATAAAATAATTAAGTGTAGAGGAAAATAAGCTAGAAATTACTAAATTCTAAAGTTAAAGAGTAGGGACTACTTTTATAAAAGAAAGTACTAAAGAGCCGTATTATATATATATAAAAGAGAAATAAATACTTTATTCTAAAGAGTTTTATAAGCTAGTAATATAAACTTTAAAATATCTTACTATAATATACTCCTTAATTAAGCTATTAAAAAAATAGCTTAACTGTTTAAAGCGGTTTAAAATTAATTCTTTTAAGCTTATAGTAGCTGTAGAATTAATTTTAAATAAAGCTTTTTTAAGTAAAAAATTTAGTAGGTAGTATTACTAAGTAATAGAACTCTAAAGTAAAAGACTAATTATAGTAAGTACGCTAGCGTTAATAGTATAAAAAGCATTTATATAATCTCTCTACTAATATTTTTTAAAATAATCCTTACTCTCTTTATACTTTTAATTATTATTTTTATACTTTTTTGTACCGTCTATACTATTTTTATACTCTTTTATTTAATTTTATTTCTCTAAACAGTTCTTTAAGCTTTCTAATTATTATAAGTATTATAAGTTAATTATTTATATTACTACCGCTGTAACTGTAGTAAATTATAATACTTTTTTTAATTTTTACTTTTTAGAGTTTATTTAAATTTTTAAATTTTAATTCTGTCTCTTAAAAACTCTATTAATTTTTATTTAATAGTTTTCTAATTTCTTTTATATTACTATAGTTAACTACCTAAATACGATTAAAAGAGAATAGTATTTTAAGTATTATAAACTTACTAAGATTAGTAAAGAACTAATAGAGTCTAGTCCTTTAGTTTTTAATAAATTACTTAATATAGTTTTTTAGCCTATTATTATACTTTGTAAAAAAAAGTAGTTTAAAAAAAAATAAAAAGTATAAAAAGCTCTAATAATAGATAGTTTAAAGAAGTTAAAGCGCTATTTAGTCTTAGATAAAAATTACTATAACTTAAATAGATATTTCTATACTATAATATTTAATAGCTTACTTACTTTTTTTATAAAATAATACGCAGCTACTATAAATTCTAAATAATTATTTTACGTCTTTAATAGATAAAAGTCCTCTTTTCTCTTTTAATTAAAAATTTTTATAGGTTTTTTAATCTCTAAAAAAGCTTTTTCTCTTACTATTATAAGCTTATAAAAATTATTTTATTTTTTTCGTTTAAGAAGATTTATAACTTTTTTAAGCTTTAAAAAATAATTCCTTTATATTATTATTTAGTAATTCTAAAGATCTTTTTAGTCTAATACTTATACTACGCTTTATAATAGCCGTTTATTAATTAGTTTATAAATAATTAAATACCGTATAAGAAGCTTAACGCTAATTAAAAATTTAGTAAACTTTTAAAATTATTAATTTTATTTAGCCTATTTCCTCTATTTAGACTTTTTAAGCGCCTAGCACTATTAGCGCCTTTTTTAATTTAGCTTTTTTAAGCTCTACTAGGTTAGGTTTAAGAAATAAACTACGCCTTATAGTAAAGAGTAAATCTAAAAGTAAATTTAAAAAAAATAAAAATAGTTAATTATTAATTTTATAGACTTTATCGCGCTGTAGTAATAAAAATAATATTAATAAAATATATTTTAAGCTTTTTAGTCTATAGTTTTTCTAAACTCTATTTATTTTTTTATATTAAAATTAAAAGAGTTAGAAAACTATTAAATAGTATTTATATAGCTTAATATTACTAACAGTTTATAGGATTAAAGTATTTTATATTTTATTTTTATTATTTAGGTAGCACTTTATCTAGTAAGAGTAATAATAGTTATTTTAATACTAAAACGTAAAACTTTTATTACTAAATATATAAAAATAAATATAGCTGTAAACTAATATACGTATAAATATTTTAATTTAAAAAATTTAAAAAAAATATATACTTATTATTATAGTTCTAGTCGCGTTTAAAAGATTATTAAATATTTTTTATTTTATTATAAGCCGCTCTATAGTAAGAAGGTAAAAGAGTTTACTTATAAATAAATATAATTTTTTTAATCCGCTTTTTTTAATTTTTACTAATATAAACTTTATAGACTATAGAGCTTAATAAATTATAAACTACTATTAGATAGATAATTAAGCTAAATAAGAATTTAGGCGGTAACTCTATAAATAATATTTTTAATAAAATTATTTTACGTCGCGCTTAAACTGTTTAAAAGTTTAGTAAGGTAGTAAAATTATTAATCTATGAAGTATATTTATTAGGTTATTATACAATTTTTTATTATTTTATTATTTTTTTACTCTTTTATTATAGAGTTTTTTTAAGCGGTACGGTTTTAAATTATTTATTATAAATAATAGCTAATAAGCTATTTAATATTTAATTTAAAGCGCTTTGCGCTTTATTATTATATAATTTTTTAAAATTCTAGTTTAGTAATTTTTTTTTTTTTTTTTTTAAGATTTAGTTACTCTCTAAATCTTTAGAATTACTAAGCTATAAGAGCTTTTATTAACCTATTAGCTAGTATATTACTTATCTAAAAGTATTTACTTTTAAAACTTTTTTTTAAGTACTTTTAGCGTAGCTATATATTCTATATATCTATATACCGTAAATAAGTAGTTATACGCTTATTTTTGCCTATAACTAGCCTAATTATTTACTAATTATTATAGAATATGCGCTACGTAGCTCTAAAATCTAAAATAAGTTTTTTAAAAAAGCGCTTTAAAGCTATTATTTTTTTATTTATATACTTAAGCGCGAGGAGCTCTACTTTAGTAGTTAAAATTATAATAATAGCCTATTTTATAGCTTTCTAAATAATTATACTACTAAATAATATAATAATATAACTATATAAACATTATTTATGTTCTAGATTATCTATAAATAAATCGTTTAAATAAATTATAATTTCTAAGTCTTTATATACCCTATATTAAATTACCTAAAAGCGTAATTTATAAAAAAATATAATTATACGTTTTACTACAGTAAAATACTCTTTACTTAAATTAATTAAAAAATAAAAAAGCTTTAAAATAATAAATACTATATTTAATTATATTATAATAGTAGTATAAAGTACAGAACTAATACGCTTCTAATATATTTTAATTTTAGCTTTTATTACTTCTTTTTTATTTTTAACTAGCTCTTTTAATAGTAAAGGCGTTAGTAAAAAAAGTTCTAAATTAACTATTTTAAATTTTTTCGCAATTTTTTTAATATATAAATTATACATTAGTATAATTATTTAATTTTCTTAATTTCTAATTATCTATATTTTAAAATACTATTTTATAGCTCCGCGCTCTTTTATTTTATATATTTTTAAAAGCTTATTATATAGTTTAAAAGCTTCTCGCTGATAAATCTTATAGTATAAAAGTAAAATATTATTTATATAAAAAAATAGAAAAATCTTATAATCTAAGTTAAAAAATAAGTAAAGCTCTTCTTTTAAGTAAATAAGACTAAGCTTAGCTAGGGTACTAGAAAATCTTTTATATTATAGTATAGGTAAGTCGCGTAGGCTATATAAAACTTAATTAAGCTTTATATAGCTATTTTCTTACTTATAGTTATTAAATAGTTTATACTATACTAGATTTAAGGGGTTAATTAGTGTATTAAAGAATACGCTAATTATATTAAGCTATAAAATTTTTAGATTAAATTTTACTATAATTATTATAGCTATATAAAAAAAGCGTACTGCAAGTATTATAGTATATATTAATAAAAATATATCTTTTAATTAAAGGTTACTTTTAATAACTAGATAAGCTTTATACTTTATAAAGTAACTATTTTAATCGAACTTATAGATAAATACTTACTTAAATAAGAGTAGTTATTTAATATTTTTAGAGCGCGTAACTACTTACTAAATTTATTTTTTAAAAAGTATAATCTATTTTTTATATATAACCTAGTAAAAGAGCGGGTTAAGTAAATATAAAGAAATTACTTTTTATATTACTAGCTCTTTTAGAAGCTTATCGCGGTATATATAAGCTTTATTTTAAAATATTATTTTTTTTAAGGCCCTATTCTATATAGTAGCTTAAACTATAGTATTAATAATTATAAACTCTCTATACTCTTCCTATATAAGATTTATACTAAAAATAAATATATTTATAAAGTTATACTAAAGAGAGCTATCTACGCTGTTTAGTAAAGTACTTATAAATTTTATATTATATAATAGCTTGCTCTCTAAATTAGGGCTTAATAATATATAAATACTAAATAAGTTTTTATTTTTATCCTTTAATTTATTACGATTTTCGGGATTTAATCTATATTATTTTTAGCTTTATTAAATAGTCGGGCTATAATTCTTTATAAATCTCTACGTTTTATAAGTAGAGGTCCCTATTATTTTACTTAATAAAAGAAGTTTTATATTACTAATTTAAGTAATAGTATTAAATTAACTTTTACCTACTATATAAAGATTTTATAGGCTTTTTACCTTAAGCTATTTTACTCCTTTACTAAAGTGTACTTTATAAGAAATATTAAAGTATTTATTTTTTTAAAATTTATACTTTTAAGTTTTTTAGGCTCTAGAGTAGGCTAAAAAGAGATTAAACTAATATTTATATTATATAATATATAAATTTATAGTTATTAACTAGCTGCGGTAATAGCCTATATATATACTAGTTATATAGAGCTTTACTTAACTAACTAACTAAAAAAATAAAATAAGACCTACGCTAAAATACTTCTAAACTATTATTTAGGGTATATAATATTTCTACTAATTCCTAGTTTACTAGAGTTATAGACTTACGTCGTAAGAATTTTATTAAACGCCTTACTTATATTTATAACCTTAATAGTATATAAAATATTTATAAGCTTTATAGCCTTTTTCTATAAAATAGGCTAATCTTCTTTTTTTTTATAAAAAAAAATTTTATTAAACGTAATATTACGCGTCGTAATAATCTAGTTAAGTAATAGTACCTATATTCTATAAATATTAAAAGCTATATAACTAACTAAATATCTAATATAGACTTATAAATTTATTTTAAATTTATACTTATTATACCTAGCTACGTAATTTCTATACAGTAAATATATATAATAACTATAAATATATATATTATTTTAATTTAGGCGTAGATTTACTATTTAGTATTTTATAAATTTAGATTTATAGTAACAGAAATACTATTTAAACTAGCTATAAAAAATTTTATTTAAAAATTATATACTCTTAAAAGTTACTAAACTAATATTATAAAGCGCTATAGCTACTTTTATAATTTCTAGCTAAAACCTTTTTAGTAAATTTATACTAAATTTTATAGTAATAGTTTTATTAATAATTTTTTAGCTAGCGCGTTTAGCGCCGCTGTTTAGCTTATATATATAAAAAGGTAGTATTTTAATACTTATACTAAGCTTTTCTATCTATTTTTTAAAGTATAATTTTTTATACTATAAACGGGTAGTAATATTATTATTTTAAAAAATATTTATAATTTTAAGTTTATACTAAGTATATACCTACGTAGTAAAGCTTAAAAATACTTTTATAAGTTTTAAAAATAACTTTACTTATAGGCTCTATATATAAACCTTTCTACTATAGTTATTTTTAACTAGTAATATTTACTACTTACTAAGCCTTCCTTTAGGTATATTAAAAAAATTTTATAAAATACGCTAATATAATTATAGTAACTTTTTTTAAATTTTTAAAAAATTACCTAAGCCGCGTATATAAGGGAATATTATTTATAATATATACGCTTAGTATTTAAAATATAAATATTTTATACTCTATATATAAGGGTATATAAAACTTTTTATTTTAAATATTTTACTCTTTAGTACTATATATTTTTAGTATTAGTACGCGGATATATTAACTATAAATAAAATTTTTAATATACTAGTATTATACTCTAAACTAAAGAATAGAAGAATAAAGACGTATATTTAATAAATATAAGGTTATACTTATAAATAAGTATTATAAGTATAAGGCTTTATTCTAAAGATTTTATACGTAGTATATTATTTAAGTCTAAGTACTAAAGTCTCTTATTATATAGGCGAGCTTTAAATACTATATTTAGGTAAAATTCTTCTATAATAGCTATATTTTTTAATATAAGGTTTTTTATAGAATTTCTATTTAAACCGTTTAAAGTATTTTTAATTATTTAAATTTTTATACTAGAAATTAGAAAAGCTTATATTTTAGTTTTAATAGTATAAATACTATTAGCTTTTTTAAAAAATTTTAAAATAAATAATAATCTATTATTTACTAAATATAAAATAGTATTATTATTAAAAATAATACTTTTAGAGCGTATAGGTATTATAATTTTATATAAAATATATACTATTATTTTATTCTAATTTACTATTTATAATAAGCAAAGAATTAATAAGTATATATACTATAAAGCTAAGAAATTTTAGCTTATTAGACCTTTTACCCTATAAGGTATTTCTTTTAAACTATTTCTTTTACTTAAGTATATTACGAAGAGCTATAAATTTATTAAATTTAAGACACTTAAAAATTTTTTTTTATTCTTTTTAGAGAGCGGCGTAATCTAACTAGTATAAATATTTATTAATACTAGCCATAGGCAATAGTACTTAGTAGGTTTTTAATAATATACTTTAAGTTTATAAAAATACTAATATAATTTACTTTTATTCCTTAGCTATAAGCTATTTAATTAAAAAAAAAGGCTTTATCTACTAAATATTATAAAGATTTTAGAGCTTTTAGCTAGTAATTTAGTAACTTTATTTTATAATACTATTTAGAAGATTTTTCTTACTTCTATTAAAGAAAGTTTTTTACCTTTAAATATTAATTTTTAAACTTAAGTCGTGCGTATTTGCTTTACCTAATTAGATACTAATTTTTTACTAATAGTAATAAGAAAGTTAGTAATAGCTAACTTATTTTAAATATTACTAAACTTATATACCTCTGCTTTTATATAAAGAGCTTTCTATTTATAATACTATAGTTTAGAAACTATTCTTTTATACTTTACTTTCTTTAAATAAATATAGTATTATTATTATATAATATTCTTAGCTATTGTATTAGTAGTTAAAAGCTCTTATTTAAGAAAATAAATAATTAAGTAAGTTAAAATATCTCCTTTAATAGTATAGTGCGTTTAAATAGCGCTTATAAGCTTTAGAGCTACTATTATACTAATTTAGTTTTAGATATTTATTACTTAGTTTATTTTAGTAGTATACTTAATTAAGTAGATATAGTATATATTAATCTTTATATTATAGTTATAGTAGATTTTTATAATCTCTTTTTTAGATACTTCTATAATATATAAAAGCTCTAGTATTAGAGAAGATTTAATAAGATTATTAACGCTTTTAAGGTTAGAGTTAATAAGATTTTAGACGCCGCGAATTATATATTATATTTTAAACTATATATACTATATTAGCTAGCTTATAGAATTAATAAGATAGACTATATTAGTTAAAAAAGATAAAAGAGCTTTAGATATTATAACGTTTAAAGGATTATTAGTTATAAAACTTACTAAGCGTTTAATAGCTAAAAATACGGGTTATTATTTTATATATAAATAAAATTATACTTACTAGGTCTGTAGGACTAAAAGCTTTAAAAATAAAAAGTAAAGAATTAATTAAAGCTTTAGTAAATAGGATTTTTAATAATTAGGTATATAGGGAAAATCTTCTTTTACTTTTAAAATACTAGACTTATAACTATAAAAGAAAATAAGCTAAAAATTACTAGATTCTAAAATTAAAAAGTAGAGACTACTTTTATAAAAGAAAGCGCTAAAGAGTCGTATTATATATATATAAAAGAGAAATAAATACTCTGTTCTAAAGAGCTTTATAAGCTAGTAATATAAGCTTTAAGGTATCTTACCGCGATATTAAGTAAAAGTAAAAATAACTAACGTATATAAAATAAATAGTATAGCTATAATATAGGCGTAAAAACTAGTATTAGTTTAGTATTAGTCGCTTTATAGTTATATATATATAGTAAATATAGTATAGTTTATAATACTTAAGTTTATATACTAGTTAGCTAGCTATACTATTTTAGGTAATTTAATAAGTATATAAACGCGTTTAAGTCTATACGTAAATATATAATTATATATTTTTACTAAAATAAAAAAGACAGCGATAGTAGTATATAAGAATAATATAATTAATATAGATATTAGTCTAGTATTAGATATATTTTATATTTAACTAATAATATAATATTTAAACTATCTAATATTATAACCGCGCGGTAACTAAATAAAAATATATAAAATATAAAATAAAGGTAGTTTATAATAAAAGTATTTCTAAATAACTATATAATAAATTATATATAATATATATATAAATATAGATTTATAGATAACCTTAAATAATAATAGTAGCCTTTTACTTTTATAATTATACTTTTTTAGTTTCTTACTACTAGTATTTTATAACCTATACTTTACTATACTTTTTTATAAATACTAATACCTTATAGGTATTAGTAACCCTTCTTAAAATATAAAATAGTAAATATTAAAAAATTAAAAAGCCGTCGCGTAGATAAAAAATATCTATTTAATAAATACTCTAAAAAGAATACTATAGTAAGGTAAAAGCTTTTTAGTAAAATATTATAGTAAAATTATAATAAAATAATTAATTAAAAAGCGTATTTAAACGTATATACTTATAGGCTACTTATAGTAACGTAACTAATTCTTAATAGTATTAATTTAGTAATAAAGAAATAAGTAAAAAAGTAGTTACGTATATAAGCTAATAACGTAACTATAGTAAAAAACTAAATATTAGCTTAAATATTAGTTATAATTTTAGATACTAATAGTTACTAGATATATATAGTAAATAATCTAGCGATAAAAAGCTATAATTTAATAAGTAACTAAAAACAATATACTATATATACTACTTAAAAAACTACTAAAAAAATAAGAAATCGTATATAATATAATAAAGTAGTATTTACTAGTATACTACTACTTTAACGGCTAATTACCTCCTAGTAATATACTAGTTTCTAGTAGTATAGTATTCTTAGCGATAAGTAATATATTTTTTACGCCTAGTACTTTTTTATATTTTAGTATATTTTCTAATATACTAACTAATCTAGTAACTTATACTATAAGCTAAAATACTATAAGTTTTAGTAATACTAGAGTTAGCGTTAGTATTAGTACTATAGTAAATATAAAAAATAATAAAAAAAAGATACTATAGATATTAATAGTAATAAGGAAAAAGCTATAAATATTAATAATAATAAATAGAAGCAATATATTATAATAGTAAATAAAATAATCTATATAGCTAAAAAAGTAATATTTATTAGCCTATTATATAAAGAGCTTAAATACTACTATAAGATCTATAGGTAGGTAAATCTAAAGTAGTAACTTTTAAAAAAGAGTATAAATACGTTATAGTATAGGATTAGCTATATTAATTTTAAAATATATATATAAATATATACTAGACTAATACTAGACTAATACTTTATAAAGTAATATTTAATAGTTAATCCTAAATACTAATCTAGCATTAGAAAAATATAAATAGGAGCTTAGCTAAAAGCGGAATATACTACTATATATAAGTAAATTTTTATAAATAGGGTAGGCTATTTTAATTTAAATATATAGTAGACTATTATTTAATATATAGTATTAATAAGTATTTACTATTTTTATACTAATAATTATAATAGGCTTTATATTTTATTATTTTAGCGCTTATTCTCTACTAAAGAAAAGGCTATACTTAGTCTAATATATAACTATTATCTTAGCTATAGTAATTTTTTAGACTATTATACCATAAAATATTACTATTTATTAAAATATAATTACTATATATTAGATACGTATACTTTTTTAATTATATAAACTAGACTACTAAAACTATATTTAGTTTATTATTTAATATTTATACTATAAGTAAAGTATTAGTATTAGGATTAGTATCTATTAATAAAGAATAAAAATAAATATTTTTCCCTAAATTTTTACTACTAAAGTAAGGTAATAAGAATACTAAGTACAATATATTTTATTAAAAATAAATAACTAGTGGCTCTAAAAAATATTAAACTTAACTCCTTTTTTTAGTAAGAGAATAAATAAATCCTATTTATACTTTTTTATATATAAGGTATTAAAAGTTACTTTTTAGCTAACGCTTTTTTATAGGTACTATAGGGAAATAATAATATAAAAATATAAAAGTATAGTACTAGTTTTAAATATTAGTCTTAAGTATTAGTTAAAAAAATATAAATATAACCTCTTTAAAAGCCTATATATATAAAGTGTTTTAGATAGTTAGTAATTAAGGTACTCTTTTTTTTATTTTTTTTTTAGTCTAGACGTTCTTCTCTTTTTTTAACTTTAACCTCTAATAAAAAAATAATATATTAAATACTAAATTATATAAGCTATATATACGTAAAATAGCTACGTATAATAGTTTAGCTATAAAATTTTTTTTTTTAGTTATAACAATTTTTATATAATAGAGATTAAGTCTTTAGAATTTATAAATAGTAATAGCTTAAACTAAGTAAAATAAAAATTAGACGTAGGTTACTATTACTCTATTATAAATCAATTTATATAAGATTAGAATTATAAAAATTAATAAAGTTTTAAATTTAGTATTATAAAATTCTATTTTAGTATACTATTTAAATATAATATAAATAGCTAAAGACAGCATTATAGTATAATTCTATATAATTAGAAATTAAATTATATTAATAATTTTTTTAATTATTGTATTTATAAGACCGCGTTTAGTTTATATATTAGTAAAAAGTATTATTTAGGCACTAATAAAAAGTAAAAGCTAGTTTTTTAAATTTTTAGTCTTATTAGCTAGTATAAAGGCGTAAAATAGTTTATTATACTTAGCGTTATAGACTAATATAGGCTAGTATTAGTTTTAGAGTTAGTTATAGTTTATTTAGTATACCTCTTTTTAATATATATAAAAACTAAGTATATTCTTTAATATACTAAGTTTAGTTAGAGGAAGTATATATATATATTTTATTTAAATAAGTTTCTAATTAGTATAAGTACTTTTATTAATCTTAAAATAAAAAAAAGCGTTATAACAGAAAGCTTTTATATTATATTACTACTACTATATAACTTTTAAGATAATAGTTTTAGTAAACTATTTATATAACTATTATACGTTACTGTAGATATTATTTTGTAAAAAAAAAGTATTACAAAGAGATAACTTTTTAACTAGTAGTAGCTAGTAAAAGTTTTTAAAAAAAATAACGTTAAAATTAGTAAATAGTTAATAGGCTAATTTAAATTAAATTTCTTTTAAGCGAGTACTAATTTAGGGAAGTAAATTAAAACTAACTATAGACTTTTTATTAATAATAATATACTAAATTAATATAAAAGTAACGTAAAGCTATTATAATATAATATTACTAAAGGGCTCTATAGAGCTACGCTTATATATAAATAGTATTTAAAAAAAAGTTATTAATAGTATAATTATTAATAAGAAATATAGTAATACTAGTAGAAGTAAATTATATAATTAGTAAAGAAGTATTAGTTTTTTAAACTAATATTTCAAGTTACGCAGATATTAATTTAATAATATAAGTTTTTATAGTACTAGCCTTATTATTTAAATTAATAAGTAATTAAAAAGGGGTATATTGAGCTAAAATAGCTTTAATATAGTTAATAACTATATTAAATAAAAGTTTTTATTTATTAGAAAAATGTTTTTCTCTTCTAGCTAAAGTATTAGTATTAGTATTAGTCTTTATAACTATTAGGTACTCCTAAATATATTTTTTTTAGTATATAGTACTATTAAGATTATATAAATTAATATATTTATTTATACTCTAGTTCTTAGTACAATTAATCGGCCGGGATTTTAAAATATTACTATTAATTAGTTTTTTATCTAATGCTAGGCCGCGCATAGTAAGATTATTAATCTTAAAAAAGTTTTTTAAAAGTATATTTTTAAAATTAGAATCTTTTAGCTTAGTATACGTAACCTCTTTCCTATAGTAATTAGTAATAAAATATATATAATACTATTAGTAAAATATTATATAAAGAGAGGTAAAGTGTAGCGTTAAGACACTAGTCCAAAAAAGGTATAGGCTAAAAAAAGTTATTTTCCTAGATACAGTTAAAAAAATAAGCGTATATAAAAACTATAAAAAAATATTATTTATTTTAGTTAGTAAACTTATAGCTACGGCGGGTGGCTTGGCGAGCTAGAGTTCGGTACGCTAGTAGTGTTAAATTAGTAAAATATATAAGCCTTAATATTAGTCTAAAATATAATATTAAAAATAATTTATATATTATTAAAATTACAGAATAGATAGTAAAGTATAAATTTTACTCTATAAAATTAGATAGGATTAGTTATTAGTAAGTATCTAAAAAAGTATAATAAAATTTTTAATTTTACTTAAGAGCGCTGTATAGGAACCCGCTTTATATAGTTAAAATAAAAAAAAAGTTAATATAAAATATTTCCTCTTTAGTAGCTAAGTATTTTTTATATTTTTATAATAATAAGTAATTTAATAAGAATAGCGCGTTTATATTATTAGGTTTATTATTTAGAATAGGTTAGCGTGAATTAAAAAAAAAGTTATTAATTAAGTTAATTTTTAATAATAATTAACTGTAATAATAATATATAATAAGTAAACTAGAGGTAATTTATATAGTATATATAAGACGTTTTAAGTAAAATAATCTTATTTACTAATAGTTTTATTTAAAAGTTTTAAAGTAAATAAAGTAAGCGCGTAGTTATTACTAATATAAAATAAAACTAAACTAGTTAGATTTTTATATAGTAGAGTCTTCTTCTTAGGTTTAAAAGTATAAATATTAATATATTATAATACCCTTACTATACTAGTGTAAATCTAAATATTAGTATTAGTCTACTAGTCTAATACTAAGACTAGATAGTAGGGATTTAAGTATAGGCAGTTATATACTAGCTTAAATTATTAATATTTTTTACTAAAAGGAATTTTAAATATAGGCTCTATTTATATAGACTATAGTACGTAGAATCGATTAACTAGCTTTTTAGTATACTTATTTTTTTAAAGATAGTAAGAGGTAATATAATAAAAGATATAACACTACGTCAATATTAATAATAGTTTTTAATAGTTAAAAGTTATTTAGTTATATAGAAAAGATAGAGGCGTTATATTATTAATAACTATTAGAACGGTATTAGGATAAAGGGGTTTAGGGTATATAGTAGAAATTATATTAGTTTAGTATTAGGCTAGGCGTTTTATATTAACTTTAGTTATATATAGGCCTAATTTAATATTGAAATTAGAGGTATTGCTAACCTATTATAGGCTATAATTATATATACTAGTATAGTCTTAATACTTATATTAATTTTAAAAATTTATAATAGTTAATAGTAGAGTAAAAATACACTTTTTAAATACGGTAAAGGGCGCGTAGAAGTAATAAGTAATAATATAAAAATAATTTTTTATAAAGTCTTAGATAAGCTGTTAATAAATTATAAAAGTGCTAGTCTACTAGTTTAAAAAATAAAAAATAAAATAAAAAGAGTTATACTAGAAGTTATTCGCTGTAGAAAAGGTAATAAATAATATTAAATTTTTAAGTTAGTAGAGCTATATATAATAAGTATTAGTTGAAGTATTAGGCTAAAATTATAATAATACTTACTATTGCCTCTAACTTCTTTTTTTTAACTTACTAGTATAGTTTTATTTTTTAGAGACTTATACTTATCTAAATTATTTTATTTATAAAAGATATATTTTAGTTAGGACTATTAAACTGTGCCTAAATATTTTTTATACCTATTATATTTTTATTATTATTATTATAAACTAAAAATCTAGTACGCGTAGCACAGACTTTACTTATAATATAATTAAAAATAGTATAATAAAATTATAAGTAATAACTAAACTGCTTATTCTTATAGTATATTATATAATATATTTAAGTAATAAAGTTAATCTTCTATAAACGAGACTTATTATAATTAGTAAAACTATAAGGGAAAAAAATAAAGAAGTAAAAGTAAGGTATTATATAGTATACTTAAAATTAGTAATAGAGGTTTAATAAATTATGCCTAAAAAGAGATAGATTTACTATATATATAATTATATTTAGTTATAATGAGACTTAAACTTAAAGACTAAAAGACTAGAATTAAGAATATTAAATATATTTACTAATTTAAAATTAGAGTTTTTAGGAGTCTAGTTAACTTTTTTATATAATAATTTTTTTAGGTTTTATAAAAAATCGTTTAATTTATTTAAACTATTATAAAATTTATTATCTAGGGTGCTGTAGTCTAAATTATAATAAAATAAAGTATTAGTTTAGGTATTAATTTAGGTATTAGTTTAGGTATTAATCTAAATTTTCAATTTTATAGAATTATTTTCTATATTTAGGTAGATAACCTCTAATTACTCTTTAACTAATCTATTAGAAGAGAGTATTTTAATAATAGTAATATCTATTAATATATTACTATAGTTAAAATAATATAAAACTAAAAAATATAACTATTACTATATAACTAAGTAGCGAATCTAGTAATGTTTTTTAAATTAGTAATTAATTAATTTTAGATTATTACTATTAACGTAGGCCGGTTGTAAAATAAAAATTTTAATATTTTAAGAAAGTTTAAGTAACTAATTAAAGATTTACGTAGTATTTATAAAGAAATTATAAATATAATTTTAATAGTAATATTACGCTTTTTAGTAAATATAAACTTCTATTATAATTTAAATATAAATAATTAAATACTTCTTTATATTAGTAAGTGGAAGTAAAGACGTTAGTATAGCTTTAGTATTTATATTATTAGTAGTGTTATAAAGAGAAATATAACTTAAATTAGAATTTTTAATATAATTTTATTAATAATCTTTATACTTACCTCTATAGATATTAAAATAGAACTAATATTAGTTATATATTTTATATTTATCTATTTAAATGTTTTTTAGCGCTTTATAAAACTATATAATATATACCTTTTTATTAAGTAGTAATATAGGCTTCTAAATGTAGTCTATACTATTTTTATTTATAGGGGGCCTTACTAAAATTATTTATTAGTTTACCCTCTTTTCTGTAACTATAAAGTTATTCAAATTAAAAAGATTATTATTTAACCTATAACTATCTAACTTTTTATTATATAACTTTTAATTGTGCCTCGCAGTTATAAAGACTAATATTTTATTTAATACTTAAGATTAGCTAGAGGAAATACCTTTTAAGTTTAGTATATACTTAGTAGGGGTTAAATATATATTTTTTTTATAATAGAGTATAGAAAGGTCTTATAACTATATAATTTAGCGTTAGCTTATATATAGGTAGTAATAGAAGTAAAAAATTAAAATTTTTATAAAATTAGCTATACGTAGGATTTAATTATTATAATAATAAAAAGGTAAAAATATTTAATATACGTAGAAATAACGAGAACGTAAATAAATAATAAAAATATATATCTTTATATAAATTATAGTATAGCGGATAGTGCGTAGGCGTATTTATAATATTAATAAGTATATAATATTTTAGAAATAGTAGTTATAATTGTAAATAGGTATTATTATAGTAATTAGTATACTATTTTTTTAGTTTTCTATTAGTAAATATATTATTTTATAGATTAAATACTTAACTATATTTTATATAGATATAAGCACTACGTTAGCCGGCTATATTAAAAATTAAAAGTAAAAAATAATTAGGGTAATAAACGTATATATAATAGGTTAAAGTATTAATTTAGATATTATTTTAGATATTAGTTTTAGTATTTTTAGGGGTTATAATAGAATCTGTATAATAACTATAAAACTAAAAATATAGTTTTAATAAAAATATATTTATTATAATCTAAATACTAATTATTAATTTTTTAGAAAAATATTATTTTTTTTAAGTTTATTTATTTAATAAGAGTTATAAAGCTTCTACTTAATTTACTTTTAAAATTTAAAAGTTTAATAAGTAAGCTCTTTATCCTATATTAGGGATTTAAAGTAAATATTTTTTTAAAACTACTTTTTTTATTATACTATAATACTATAGTACTTTAAAAAGGTATATAAAATATTATAGTTATAGTTTATTAGTAGTTTAACTTACTTAAAACTAAAAAAATAGAGTTTAAAAGTAGTTAAATAATTAAGAATAGACTAAAGTTCTCTATAAAGTATTAGTATAGTATTAGAAATATATAAAATATCTTTTACTAAAATTAGTCTAATATTTTTATAATATTTTAAAAAATAACTATTTTAGGGTTATTAATTATTAGAGTACTTGTACTTAGAGGGCTTATAAGTAGTATTAAAAAGAATAATATTAGAAAAGGAAGTTATAATAGAGGAAAAGAAAATACTATATTAGTTATTTTAACTTATTACGCTTTATATATTTATTAGTATATATATAAGTTATAGGTATAAAAGTACTAAATAAAAGGAAAGAGAATAGAGTTTTTATAAATATTATATTAAGTAGTATTAGTTTAAAGCTAGTAAAATAGCTTGAAAATTTTATAGTTAATAAGTAGCTAATACTATATAATAATATTATTTAATGTATTAGTATATAGAAAAATAATATAATATTATATTTTATTAGCTAATAAGAAACGTAAAATATAATAAATCTAACTAATAGTAGTATTTTATTTTAGGCTTAACCGTAACGACCGGGTCCGATAAGTTAGAATAGTACTTATTAATAGGTTTTTTATAATAAAAAAGAAACTTTTTTATTCGTTTTTAATACTAACTACCTATTTCTTTTATACCTAAACTATTATATATTATTATAAGTTTATCTTACCTATACTTATAGATATTTTATAACGCTCCCCTTTCTACTTTTTTATATATTATTACTACGTTTGTTATGTTTGCCTATTATATTTATTATCTTATATATAGCTCTTTTTATATTATTACTAATACTATAGTCGCTAGATCTTTTACGTTTTATAGCTATACTACTAAAGTAGCTGTAATTACTGCTATTTTATCCTTAAACTTAGTATAATTAGGGTTATTCTAGTCTTTTAGTATAGCTAGAAGCTGTTACTTCTACCTATAAATATATTTTAGGTTACTTATAATAGGACTTTTAGGGTTTATTACCTTTATAACTACGTAGGTTAGTAATAATTACTATTACTATAGCTGTAGCTATAGTCGTACCGGTATAGGTATAGGTATAAGTATAATATACGTTAGGCCTACTCCTTTTTTATAAAAACGCAGTCTATAGTTATTATAATTATAGTTTTTTTTATAATACCTATAAGTTACTTATAAAAATTAAATTTTACTATAGTACTCTAAAGCTCTATAAGAGTAGTTAGTAAAAGAATCTTTACTAAAAGTATTATTATTACTAGTATAGTAATAAATCCGGTTGTATAAAAATTATTATATATATTACTTTTATAAGATTATTTATCTATATTATAATATTTGTAGAGGAAGGTATAAGTAGTTATTTAGTATAGTAAACTACTAGTTATACTTTTTTATATTTTATATATATATAGTAGCGGGGGGCGCCGGCGTATATTAATACTTTATAGTATACTAGTAATAGCGTAAGTAATTACTACTATTTTTTTTTTTATAAATATACGCTGTGTACTAGATTAGAAAGTAATACTTACTTATATATTACTATTTTAATTTATTATAATAATAAACTATTTTTAGTATAACACGTTAATATATAACTATACGCTATTTCTATCTTTTATTATTATATTTAGATTATTATAGAGCTGTTTTATAAAAACCTCTATAATAGTTAGTAGTTATTTTTTTTAAAAATATAGGTACTACGCTAATAGCGTAGCTTTATTTAAAAAAAAAAAAAAAAAAAAAAAAAATTGCCTTATTTTTATTCTAATTAGGTCCGAAGTTTAGCCGCTCTTAATTAATTTTAATATATAAGGTTCTTTTATTATTCCTTTTTAAGAAGTAATAAAAACCTAATTTTATACTAAAATTAGCCTCTTTATTATTATTTAGCTAAGATTTTAAATAACTTTATTTATTCTCTATAGGGGCTACACTAGGGCTATAGGCTAGATACGAATAAAGTATAATTTTATTATTTTTAAACTAGTTTAAAATGTCTATGGTTTTATAAATAGGGGCGTTTTTTATTAAAATTACTAATCTAATTTAATATTAATATAAAGTTTATAATTATAATATAATATAATAGTATAAATATTATTATTATTATTATTATTATTATAATAAAAAAAAAGAACAAAACAAAATCTATTAAGTTACTAACCCCTATTTATTAACAGTTTAACTTTAGGTATAAAAATTTTATTTATATAGTTTTTACTTAAGTTTAAATCCTATACTTACTAAAATAAAAACTTTTTTTATAGTTTTTATACACGTTTATTTTTTTAAACTATATTTAAGAGAATAACTTTTTTTAGTCTATACCTTTTTTAGACTAGTGTCTCGACGCTATACTTTACCTCACTTTATATAATAGTTCTTACTAGTAAAAGAAGTAAAAAAATTAAGTATTTTAATAAAAACTAAATTACTTCTACTTTTTAACTAAATTATATTCTAAACTTATAAGATAAGATCTCGGCCTATAAAATAATTAATATAATTAATATTAAAATAAACACTATAACTTAAAAATATATAAAGATTTATATATTTTAATATTTTAAAAAGTTTAAATAACTTATTGTATAATTAGCTAATAGCCAGTTCTTTTTTAAGTTTATTATTACTTTTTTTTCTATAATATTATTTATTTTTTTATCCCCTTTGTATTGCCAACTTCTTACAGGGGGGTGAACAATAAAAAGATTAATTAAAAAAAGTACGTTTTTTAGAATAATATAACCTTTTAGTTATAAGGCCTAAAAATACGAAAAAAATACTGTTTTAAAGAGAAAGACTAGCTTATTCTATTTACCTACTTAGGGGCTGCTTACTAAGGGGTTTAGGGGTTAAAAGAAATTAGTAAATATAGAAAATTTTTAGGACTCTACTTTAGGCTATAATAACTTTTTATTTAAGGTATAAAATTTAGTTATTTTTATATATATAGTTCTATAAATAATATAAAAGTATATACAATATTTTTATATATTTATATATTATTTATAGAACTATATATAAAAGTTACTTTTTTAAATTTTTAATAATAAACTAGTAATAATAAATTACTAATACTTAGTATAGTAGCCCTTAGCTTCTATACCCGCCTTATAACAGTTAGGAAGAGATAAAATATAGTTATTAATAACTTCTTATAGTATATTCTACTACTTTTTATTAATAACTCTTTTAAAGGCCTCTATACTTTGTATACTAGATCCTACACCTAAACTAGCCTCTTTATTATTATTTAGCCCTTATTTTAAATAATCTTATATATTTTCTATAGGGGCTAAATTAGGGCTATAGACTGGGTAAGAAAATAGTGTAAGTTTATTATTTTTAAACTAGTTTAAAACGTTTATTGTTTTATAAATAGGGACGTTATCTTATTAAAATTACTAATCTAAATTAATATTAATATAAAGTTTATAATTATAATATAATATATATATATATATATATATATTGTTATATTAATAAAAAAAGGGGTAAGAAAAAGGGGTAAAAAAAGGTTATATAACTTACCCCTTTTTATTAAGGGTTTAACTTTAGGTATAAGGACTTTATTTATATAGTCCTTACTAGTATAAGAAGTAGAAAAATTAGGTATTTTAGTAAATACTAAATTACTTCTACCTCTTATCTAAATTACACCCGAAACTTATAGTTTAAGGTCTTGTCTTATAAAATAATTAATATAATTAATATTAAAAATCTAAAACTATAACTTAAAAATATATAAAAAGTTATATATTTAATATTTTAAAAAGTTAAAATAACTTACTTTGTAATTAGCTAACAGCCAGTTCTGTTCTAACTCTATTATTACCCCTTTTTCTATAATATTATTTATTTTATTGTCCTCTTTGTATTACTAACTTATTAGAAAATATTATTTTATTTAATTTTATCTTTTTTATATTTTTTAATTATTCTTTAGCGTATTTTACTCCTTTTTTAGCGTTTTCTTTGTTAATTATTAGTTTTTTTTTACTTATATTAATAGAATAGTCCTCTTTCTTTAAAAGTTTTTATTAATATCTTATTAAAATATTTAGGTTATTTTCTATTAATAACCTTTTATTTTCTTTTTTAGGGCTTTTAGTTAAGTCTCTATTATAGGGGGGTGACACAAAAAAAGTTTAATTAAAAAAGATATTATTTTTTAAAATTTATATAAAATTAATTAGTAAGTCTAAAAATACATGAATAATGCCGTTTTAAAGGGAAAATTACAGAGATTATTACTAGAATTTTAGTTACGTAATATATATTACCTATAATAAATTAAAATTACCTAAACATAGCAATTTTTTTAAACCCTTTTTTAGGTTCCTATAACTTTTTAGTTAGTGAATATATTTAACTAAAATTTTAACTATACTATTATAGGCCTAGTATAGGTCACGTGACTAGTTTTTCGAAGTATATTAGTAATCTAATAATAAAATTATATTAATTATAAAAATAGTGCTAAGCCTTATATAATTAATAATTACGTGATATATTAGTAATATTATAGTATATTATAATATCTTTTTACTTTTATAAACTTAAACTCCTATTTCCTCAAAATGGCGCCAAATTTTTCAAAACTTGAATCTGAAGTTAAACTTCTTTTAAAAGTAAATAATTCTCCTTCTTTAATTGCTACTACTTTAGAAAAGTCTTCACAAACTATTTATAGCGCTATAAATAGAATTAAAAAGAAGGAGAAAGATAATTATAATATAAAAAAGATTAAAAGGGGTAGAGTTACTAAAGTAACTGAAAAAGAAAAAAGAGTTATTAATAGGGACTTAACTAGAAGCCCTAAAAAAGAAAATAAAAGACTATTAATAGATAATAGTCTAAATATCTCAAAAAGATCCTTACAAAGGATTTTAAAAGAGGAGGATTATAGTATTAATATAAGTAAAAAAAAACTAATAATTAACAAAGAAAATGCTAAAAAAAGATTAAAATACGCTAAAGACAATATAAAAAATATAAAAAATATAAATTTAAAAAAGATTATATTTTCTGATGAGTTAGCAATACAAAGGGGACAGCAAAATAGACGATATTATAGAAAAAGGGGTAATAATAGAGTTGGAAGAGAACTGGCTGTTAGCTAATTACGAAGTAAGTTATTTTAACTTTTTAAAATATTAAAATATATAACTATTTATATATTTTTAAGTTATGGTTTTAGTTTTTTAATATTAATTATATTAATTATTTTATAGGACAAGACCTTAAACTACAAGTTTAGGGTGCAATTTAGATAGGAGGTAGAAGTAATTTAGTGTTTACTAAAACACCTAATTCTTCTACTTCTTTTACTAGTAAGGACTATATAAACAAAGTCCTTATACCTGAGCTTAAACCCTATATAAAAAGGGGTAAGTTTTATAATACTTTTTTACCCCTTTTTTTAGTAATATAATAATATATATATATATATATATTATTATATTATATTATAATTATAATCTTTATACTAATATTAATTTAGGTTAGCAATTTCAACAAGATAACGTCCCTATTTATAAAACAAAGGACGTTTTAAACTGGTTTAAAAATAATAAAATTAAACTATTTCCTTACCCAGCCTATAGCCCTGATTTAGCCCCTATAGAAAATATATAGGGTTATTTAAAATAAGGGGTAAATAATAATAAAGAGGCTAGTTTAGGTGTAGGATCTAGTATACAAAGTATAGAGGCCTTTAAAAGAGTTATTAATAAGGAGTAGTAGAATATACTATAAAAAGTTATTAATAACTGTATTTTATCTCTTCCTAACCGTTATAAGGCGGTTATAGAAGCTAAGGGCTACTATACTAAGTATTAGTAATTTATTATTACCAGTTTATTATTAGAAATTTAAAAAAGTGACTTTTATATATAATTATATAGTTAATATATAAATATATAAAAATATTTAATATACTATTAAAACTTAGTATCTATTATTATATATATAAAAATCAGCTAATTTTACACCTTAAATAAAAAGTTGTATTAACTAAAAGTAGGGCCCTAAAAATTTTTTATATTTACTGATTTTTTTTAACCCCTAAACCCCTTAGTAAGCAGCCCCTGATAGGGTGAATAGAATCTACTAGTCTTTCTCTTTAAAATAGCAATTTTTTCGTATTTTTAGGCCTTATAACTAAAAAGTTATATTAGTTTAAAAAAGGTATCTTTTTTAATTGAACTTTTTTTTTGTCACCCCCCTGTATTAGTTCTTTTAAGAACTTATTACGGTGTATATAAGTTTTATTTTAATATATTATTTTTTTAAGGCCCTATTCTATATAGCAGCTTAAATTATTATATTAATAATTATAATTTTTCTATAGTCTTTTAATATAAGATTTATACTAAAGAGAGCTATTTATAGTATAAAGTAAAGTGTTTATAAGTTTTAGATTATATAATAGCTTACTCTCTAAATTAGGGCTTAATAATATATAAATACTATATAGATTTTTATCTTCGACCCCTAATTTATTAGCATTTTTAAAATTTAATTTATATTACTTTTAGCTTTATTAAGTAACTAAACTATAGTCTTTTATAGGTTTCCGTATCCTATAAATAGGGGTATTAATTATTTTACTTAATAAAAGGAGCTTTATATTACTAATTTAAGTAATAGTATTAAATAAGTTTTTACTTACTATTTAAAAATTTTATAGGCTTTTTATTTTAGGCTTTTTTACTTTTTTTACTAAAGTAGGCTAATAACTACTATTATAACCTATCGGTTACTTTTTTAACTTTATTTTTATAAAATAAAAGTTATATTTATTTCTATTACTTTTCGCTCCGCCTATAAAGGTAGTATAGTGTTTAATAATAGTTAATATTTTTATTTATAATTATATCTTCTTTCTTACCTAAAACGAGAACGCGACACTAAGTACGTCTATTTATCTACTTAGCCTATATACTAAAGAAAATACTTATTACCTATACTTATAAACCCCTTTAAAACTTTTAAATATTAATTACTTTTAAAATATTTTTACTATTACCGCCTTAATTATTATTATTACTTTTACTAGTATCGCCGCTTTTATTTTTATTTTTACTATATTTTTTATACTAAAGAGCACCTACCGTATTTATAAAATACTTATTTTATTTATTAACTCTACTATAAATCATATGTTATATTTTTCTACTTTTTATATTATTATCTATTATAGCCGCCGCCGCTAATACTACTAATCTAATATTTATAACTTTAACTACTTTTTTTATTAATCATCTAATTAACTCGTCTAACTTAAGACAGTACTTATTATTAAAAATAGCTATAATTTTATTATAATTAACTTCTCCGTTAGCTACTACTAGATAAATAAAGTACTGATACTAGTAAGTATATACTAGGGTTATATCTTTATTATTACCCGTAAAGTAAAAAAAAATTATAAAAAAAGCTTAGTGAACTAGACTAGACGCTGTTTTAGAAGCCTTAAGATTAATTAAAATATATATTTTATTATTAGTATTAATAAGAGGAGGACTCTACTATATAAAAGCTAGATATTTAAAGAATAATATTTTAAAATATATTTTAGTAAGTATTTTTTTTTTAAACAAAGTTTAGTTGTGTTAACTATAAAAGAAGATAGAGAAGAAATATATAAGCAGCACCCTATATATCTTTTTTTTTTAAAAAAAATATAGTATCGGTACTAGACTTTATTAACTTAATATTTTTTTAGGGAGGTATACTAAGCGTATTAGTACTAGCGCAGTTTAACGTAGTCTAGCGTAGTACTATTTTTTTAATCTAGCCTTATCTAACTTTTTTAATATATTAAGTATAAAGGTATATATATACTCCTCCTTTTTTAAAACCCCTTTTAGTCGCCCTAAGCCACCACAGCTACACTATTTATTTAATTAGTATATAAATATAACTAAAGTATGTTTTTTAAGAAATACTAAAGTATTTATTTTTTTAAAGTTTATATTTTTAAGTTTTTTAGGCTTTAGAGTAGGCTAAAGAGAGATTATACTAATATTTATATTATATAATATATAAATTTATAGCTATTTACTAGCTATACTAATAGCCTACGTATATACTATTTATATAAAGCTTTACTTAACTAACTAGCTAAAATAATAAAATAAGATTTATACTAAAATACTTTTAAACTACTTTTTACGTTACGTAATATTTCTACTAATACTTAACTTATTAAATTTATAGACTTATATATTAAAAATTTTATTAAACGCTTTATCTATATCTATAATCTTAATAGTATATAAAATATTTGTAAACTTTATAGTTTCTTTTTATAGAATAGGCTAATCTTTTTTTTTATAGAAAAGAGTTTTATTAAATATAATATTACGCGTTATAATAATCTAGTTAAATAATAGTACTTATATTTTATAAATATTAAAAGCTACGTAACTAACTCAATATTTAATATAAATATATAGATTTATAATAACGGAAATATTATTTAAACTAGTTATAAAAAACCTTTTTTAAAAATTATATACTCTTAGAGGCTACTGGACTAATATTATAAAATATTATAATTATTTTTATAATTTTTAGTTAAAATTTCTCTAGTAGGTTTATACTAAGTCTTATAATAATAGCCTTATTAATAATTTTTTAGCTAACGCGTTTAGCGCTACTGTTTAGCTTATATATATAGAGAGGTAGTATTTTAATACTTATACTAAACACTTTTATTTATTTTTTAAAACGTAATCTTCTATACTATAGATAGGTAGTAATATTATTATTTTAAAAAATTTTTATAATTTTAAGTTTATACTAGATATATACCTATATAGTAAAGCTTAAAAATATTTTTATAAGCTTTAAAAATAACTTTACCTATAGACTCTATTAGAAACCTTCTAACTATAGTTATTTTTAATTAATAATATCTACTACTCTCTAAGTCTTCTTTTAGGTATATTACAGAGATTTTATAAAATATACTAGTATAGTTATAGTAACTTTTTTATTAGTTTTTAAAAAATTACTTAAGCTGCGTATATAAGGAAATATTACTTATAATATATATATTTAGTATTTAAAATATAAATATTTTACGCTCTTTAGACTAGATAATATAAAACTTTTTAATTTAAATATTTTATATTTTAGTATTATTTATCCTTTCTATCATTAGATAGATATATTAATTATAAATAGAGTTTTTAATATACTAGTGTTATACTTTAAACTAAAAGATAGAAGAATAGAGACTTATATTTAATAAATATAAAATTATACTTATAAGTAAGTATTATAAGTATAAAACTCTATTCTAAAGATATTATATATAGTATATTATTTAAGTTTAAATACTAAAGTTCTTTATTATATAGGGAAGCTTTAAATACTATATTTAAGTAAAATCTTTTTATAATAATTATATTTTTAATATAAAATCTTTTATAAAGTTTCTATTTAGATTATGTAAAATATTTTTATAGAGGAAAAAACGAGTTAGAAATTACTAGATTCTAAAATTAAAAAGTAGAAACGACTTATATAAAAAAAAGTGCTAAAGAGCCGTATTATATATATATAAAAGAGTAATAAATTTTTTATATAATTATATATTAATCAAATAAAAAGTGTGGCTGTAGTAGCTTAGGGCGACCTAGAAGGGGGTTTAAAAAAGAAGAAGTATATGTATGCATTCATACTCAATGTATCGAATATAAATTTTTTATTTTAAAAAGTTTTATAAGCTAGTAATATAAGCTTTAAGGTATTTTTTTATAATATACCCTCTAATTAAACTAATTAAAATAGCTTAACTGTCGAAGCGGCTTAATATTAATTCCTTTAAGCTTATAGAAGCTATAAAATTATTTTTAAAAAAAGTTTCTTTAAATAGACTTTTAGCGGGTAGTGTTACTAGATAATAGAGCTTTAAAGTAAAAGACTAATTATAGTAGGTACACTAGTATATAATAATATAAATAGCATTTATATAATCTCTCTACTACCTTTTTTAAAATAATTTTTACTTTTTTTTTACTCTTTTTTTTTACTTTTATACTTTCCTATACTATCTATCTTATATTTTAGCTTTTTTATTTAAGCTCCTTTCTCTTAATAGCTTCTTAAGCTCTCTAATTATTATAAATATTATAAGTTAATTATTTATATTACTACTACTATAGCTATAGTAAGCTATAATACTATTTTTAATTTTTACTTTTTAAAAAATTTTTTAATTTTTAAATTATAATTTTTTTTAATGGCTCTGCTAATCTTTGTTTAATAAATAAAAATAAGGTTTACTAATTCCTATTTTAATATAACAGTTAATAGCTTAAATATAGTTAAGAGTAATTAGTATCTTAAATATCTTAAGTATACTAAAGTTAGTAAGGAGCTAATAGAGTCTAGTTTTTTAGTTTTGAGCTTTTTACTTAGTACTATCCTTTAGCCTATAATTATATTTTATAAGCAGTAGGTAAAAAAGAAGAAGAAGAAGTATTATAAAGTATACTAATAATAGATAGTTTAGTAGAACTAAGATACTATTTAGCCTTAACTAAAAACTTTTATAACTTAACTAAAAATTCTAATACTAGAATATTTAGAAGCTTCCCTGCTCTTTTTATAACATAATATACTATTATTATAAACTAAAGTAGAACGTTTTATATTTTTAATATATATAGATTTATTTATATCTCTTAATTAAAAAGTTCTATAGATTCTTTAAACTTAAAAAGATATTATTTTTTTACTATTATAAACCCAAGAAGAACGTTTTAAATCTCTACTTTATATAGGTCTACTTACTTTTTTAGTCTCTATTATTATTTAAAAAGATTTATAGCTCTTTTAATTTTTAAAGAATCTTTTTAACGTACTACTAAATAGTAATTTTAATAATTTTAATAATTTTATACTTATACCGCACTCTATAATAGCTATATATTAACTAGCCTTTAAGTATCTAAACACTAATAAAGAAGCTTAACGCTAATAAAAAATTTAATAAGCTTTTAAAATTATTAATTTTATCTAGTCTATTTTTTTTTTAGCTTTTTTAAACGCAGGGCGCTATCTACGATTTTCTTAATTTAGTTTTTTTTAAGCTTTACTAGATCGGATTTAAAAAATAGGCTATACTTTATAATAAATAAGAGTAAATCTAAAAATACTAAAAAAAATAAAAATTGTAAACTATTTATTTTATAAACTTCTTTGCGCTGTAAAAATAAAAATAATATTAAAAAAAAAATTTTAAGTTTTTTAATTTATAGGTTTTTAGAGCTCCGTCTATCCTTTTATATTAAAATTAAAAAAGTTAAAAAACTATTAAATAGTATTTATATAGCTTAATATTACTAATAGATTATAGATATTATTCTTAGTTAACTTTTATTTTAGCTTTTAATTATTGCGTACACGGTTTAGCACTTAATAGAATTCCCTTACTGTGTTTATACCCCTGGATCGTCGTCTAGGCGTACTTATTACTTTTCGATTACTAATAGATTATAAAATTAAAGTACTTAGTATTTTACTTTTATTATTTAAGTAGTACTTTATCTAGTAAGAGTAATAGTAGTTATTATAATACTAAAAAACTAAGCTTTTATTACTAGATATATAAGAGCGGATATAGTTATAAACTAATATATATATTAATATTTTTATTTATATATAAAAAATTACTAAGCGCTTTTTATTTTACTATAAGCCGCTCTATAGTAAGAAGGTAAAAGAGTTTACTTATAAAGAAGTATAATTTTTTATTCTACTTATTTTAATTTTTGCTAATATATATTTTATAAAATATAGAGTTTAATAAATTATAAACTACTATTAAGTAAGTAATTAAAATAGATTAGAACTTAGGCGGTTACTTTATAAATAATAATTTTTTAATAAAATTACTTTACGCCGCGCTTAAGCTATTTAAAAGTTTAGTAAGCTAGTAAAGTTATTAATTTATTAAACTTTTTTATTAGAGTTATTACATAATTTTTATTTTTTTATTATTTTTTTTACTCTTTTATTATAAAATTTTTTAGAATATTACGGTTTTAAATTATTTATTATAAATAATAGCCAAAAAGCTATTTAATATTTAATTTAAAGCACTTTATATTTTATTATTATATAACTTCTTAAAATTCTAGTTTAGTAATTTTTTCTTTTATATTTTTAAAATTTAGTTATTTTTTAAATTTTTAGAATTACTAAGCTATAAAAGCTTTTATTAATTTATTAACTAGTATATTAGCGAGGTGGTACAGTAGGAGAATATGCCTAAAAATACTAAAATTCCTTAAATTTTTAAGGTCTTTTTATGTATTAGAGGTTTAATTTCTCTTTTTATTATAGTGTTCTTTAAACGCGTTTACTTTATATAGTAAAATATAGAGTTTTTAAAAATATAGAATACTACTAAGAAATTAATATAAGGCTATAGGAAAGCTAAAATCCCTAGTAATATTTAGAGGTATTTTAGGCTAAATTGCTATCTAAAGTTAGACGAGATAAAAATTTATTTCTAAATAGGCTTAGCGTAGCAAACTAGGCCTAATTAGATAATTAGATTAGTAGTTTAATATAACTTTATTTAGTAATATAACCTATATATTAATTAGGAGTTAAAGAGTTAGTTCTAGTTAGTTTAGGAAATAAAGCACTTTCCTTAAATAGTTAGGTAGCCTTAATATAAAAGGCTTATTTTTTTTATTTAAAAAAAAAATAGTATATTACTTATCTAAAAGTATTTAATTTTAAAACTTTTTTTTAAATACTTTTAGCGTAGCTATATATTTTATATATTTATATAGTATAAATAGGTAGTTATATACTTATGTTTATTTATAACTAGTCTAATTATTTACTAATTATTATAAAATATATACTATATAGTTTTAAAATTTAAAGTAAGTTTTTTAAAAAAGCGCTTTAGGGCAATTGTTTTTTTATTTATATACTTAACCGCGAGAAGCTCGACTTTAGTAGTTAATATTATAATAATAGCCTATCTTATTATTTTCTAAATAATTACACCCCTAAATAATATAATAATATAACTATATAAAGATTAATTACTTTTTAAATTATTTATAAACAAAGCGTTTAAATAGATTATAAGTTTTAGACTTTTATATACGCTATATTAAGTTACCTAAAAGTAAAATCTATAAAAAAATATAATTATACGTTCTACTACAGTAAAGTACTCTTTACTTAAATTAATTAAAAAATAAAAAAGCTTTAAAACGGCGAATACTATATCTAGTTATATTATAATAGTAGTATAAAATATAAATCTAATATACTCTTAATATACTTTAATTTTAGTTTTTATTACTTCTTTTTTATTTTTAATTAGCTTTTTTAATAGTAACCGTATTAGTAAAAATTGTACTAAATTAGTTACTTTAAATTTTTTTAATAATTTTTTTAATATATAAATTAAAGATTAGCGTAATTAGTTAATGTTTTTAATATTTAATTACTTATATTTTAAAATACTATTTAATAGCTTTATACTGCTCTATTTTATATATTTTTAAAAGCTTATTACGTAGTTTAAAGGCTTCTTACTAATAAATTATATTGTATAAAAGTAGAATATTATTTATATATTTATATATTAATTAAATAAAAAGTGTGGCTGTGGTGGCTCGGGGCGACTAAAAGGGGTTTGAAAAAGGATGAGTATGTGTATACCTTTATACTTAATATATTAAAAAAGAATATTATTTATATAAAAAAGTATAAAGATCTTATAATCTATATTAAAAAATAAGTAAAACTCTTTTTTTTTTTAAGTAAATAAGGCTAAGCTTAGCTAGAGTACTAGAAAATTTTTATATTATACTATAGTATAGGTAAGTCGCGTAGGCTATATAAGGCTTAATTAATCTCTATATAACTATCTTTTTATTTATAGCTATTAGGTAGTTTATACTATACTAGATTTAAGGAGTTAATTAGTATATTAAAGAACGTATTAATTATATTAAGTTATAATATCTTTAGGTTAAACTTTACTCTAATTATTATAATTATATAAAAGGAGCGCGCTGTAAATATTATAGTATATATTAATAAAAATATATTTTTTAACTAGAGATTATCTCTAATAATAAAGTGAGTTTTATACTTTATAAAGTAACTATCTTAATTAAACGTATAGGTAAATACTTACTTAAGTAGAAATAGTTATTTAGTATTTCTAAAGTATATAACTATTTATTAAATTTATTTTTTAAGAAGTATATTTTATTCTTTATATATAGTTTAGTAAAAAAGCGGGCTAAGTAAATATAAAAAAATTACTTTTTATATTCCTCGCTTTTTTAAAAGCATATTACGGTATATATAAATTTTATTATAAAATATTATTTTTTTAAGGCCTTATTTTATATAAGTGTTTAAATTAATATATTAATAATTATAAACTCTTTACGCTCTTCCTGTATAAAATTTATATTAAAAATAAATTTATTTATAAAGTTATACTAAAGAGAGCTATCTACGCTATTAAATAAATATTTATAAGTTTTATATTATATAATAGCTCACTCTCTAAATTAGGGCTTAATAATATATAAATACTAAATAGGTTTTTATTTCTACCCTCTAGTTTATTAGGATTTTTTTAATTTAACTTATATTATTTTTAGGTTTATTAAGTAGTTAGGTTATAATATTTTATAGATTTTTATATTTTATAAGTAGAGGTATTAACTATTTTATTTAATAAGCGGAGTTTTATATTACAAATTTAAATAATAGTATTAAATAAATTTTTATTTACTATTTAAAAATTCCGTAGGTTTCTTATAATAGATTATTTTACTTTTTACTAAAGTATATTTTATAAAAAATACTAAAGTATTTATCTTTTTTAGAATTTATATTTTTAAGTTCTTTAGGCTCTAGAGTAGGCTAAGGAGAAATTAAACCAATATTTATATTATATAATATATAAATTTATAACTATTAGCTAGCTATACTAATAATCTGTATATATACTACTCGTATAAAGTTTTACTTACCTAACTAGCTAAAAGAATAAAATAAGATTTACGCTAAAGCACCCCTAAACTATTATTTAGGTTATATAATATTTTTACTAATTTTTAGCTTATTAGAGTTATAGGCTTATATATTAAAAATTTTATTAAACGCCTTACCTATATCTATAATTTTAATAGTATATAAGATCTATATAAACTTTATAGCTTTTTCTTGTAAAATAAACTAATTTTCTTTTCTTTTATAAAAAAGAGTTTTATTAAACTTAATATTATATATTATAATAATTTAGTTAAATAATAGTATTTATATTTTATAAATATTAAAAGCTACGTAACTAACTAAATATTTAATATAAGTATATATATTTATTTTAAAGTTATGCCTATTACGCCTAGCTATATAATTTCTATTTAGTAGATATACGTAATAATTATAAATATATATATTATTTTAATTTAGGTATAGATCTACTATATACTATTTTATAAGCTTAAGTTTATAATAATAGAAATACTATGTAAACTAGCTATAAAGGATTTTATTTAAAAATTATATACTATTAAAAACTACTACACTAATATTATAAAATACTATAATTATTTTTATAGTTTTTATATATATTTATATATTAATCGAATAAAAAGTGTGGCTGTAGTGGCTCGGGGCGACCAAAAGGGGTTCGAAAAAGGAGGAGTATATATATGCCTTTATTTTATAATTTTTAGTTAAAGCTTTTTTAGTAAGTTTATACAAAGTTATATAATAATAGTTTTATTAATAATTTTTTAGCTAGCGTATTTAGCGCCGCTATTTAGCTTATATATATAATGAGATAGTATTTTAATATTTATACTAAGCTTTTTTATTTATTTTTTAACGTATAATCTTTTATACTATAGACAAGTAATAATATTATTATTTTAAAAAATTTTTATAATCTTAAGTTTATACTAGGTATATACCTATATAGTAAAATATAAAAATATTTTTATAAGCTCTAAAAGTAACTTTGCTTATAGGCTTTATATATAAATTTTTTTATTATAGTTATTTTTAATTAATAATATTTATTACTTTCCGAGCCTTCCTTTAGGTATATTAAAGAGATTTTAAGAAATACGCTAGTATAGTTATAATAATATTTTTTTTAGTTTTTAAAAAATTATCTAAGCCGCGTATATAAGAGAATATTACTTATAATATATATATTTAGTACCTAAAATATAAATATTTTATACTTTTTAAACTACAGTATATAAAGCTTTTTAGTTTAAATATTCTACTCTTTAGTACTATATATTTTTAGTATTAATACGCAGATATATTAACTATAAATAAAGCTTTTAATATACTAGTATTACGTTTTAAACTAAAGGATTAAATAATAGAGGCTTGTATTTAATAAATATAAGGTTATACTTATAAATAAGTATTATAAGTATAAGGCTTTATTTTAAAAATCTTATATATAGTATATTATTTAAGCCTAAGTACTAAAGTCCTTTATTATATAGATAAGCTTTAAATATTATATTTAGATAGAAGTCTTCTATAATAGCTATATTTTTTAATATAAGGTTTTTTATAGAATTTCTATTTAGTCTATTTAAAGTATTTTTAATTATATAGGTTTTTATACTAGAGGTTAGAAAAGCTTATATTTTAGTTTTAATAGTATAGATACTATTAGCTTTTTTAAAAGATTTTAAAATAAGTAGTAATTTATTATATATAAGATATAAAATAGTACTATTATTAAAAATAATACTTTCAGAAAGCGTATAAGTATTATAATTTTATATAAAATATATACTATTATTTTATTTTATTTTACTATTTATAATAAGTAAACAATTAATAACTATATATATAAAAGAGCTAGAGAATTTTAAGTTATTAAATTTTTTATTTTACAAAGTATTTTTTTTAAATTATTTTTTTTTAAGTATATTGCGAAGAGCTATAAATTTATTAAATTTAAAGTACTTAAGAAACTTTTTTTTATTCTTTTTAGAGAGCGGCGCGGTCTAACTAGTATAAGTATTTATTAATACTAATTATAAGTAATAATACTTAGTAGATTTCTAATAATATCTATTAAATCTATAGAGGTACTAGTATAACTTACTTTTATTTTTTAGCTATAAGCTATTTAATTATAAAAATAGGCTTTATCTACTAAGCGTTATAAAAATTTTAGAGCTTTTAGTAGTTATTTTAGTAATTCTATTTTATAATATTACTTAAAAGATTTTTTTAACTTTTATTAAAGAGAGCTCTTTACTTTTAAATATTAGTTTTTAGACTTAAATTATACGTATTTATTTTACCTAATTAGGTATTAATTTTTTACTAATAGTAGTAAGAAAGTCAGTAATAGCTAACTTATTTTAAATATTATTAAGCTTATATACCTCTATCTTTATATATAGATCTTTCTACTTATAATACTATAGCTTAAGAGCTATTCTTTTATATTTTACTTTTTTTAAATAAGTATAGTATTATTATTATATAATATTCTTAACTACTATATTAGTAATTAAAAGCTTTTATTTAAAAAAATAAATAATTAAGTAAGTTAAGATATCCCCCTTAATAGTATAGTATATTTAAATAGTACTTATAAGTTCTAAAACTACTATTATACTAATTTAGTTTTAAATATTTATTACTTAGTTTATTTTAGTAGTATATTTAGATAAGTAGGTTTAGTATATAACTATTTTAGTAGTATAGTTACAGTAAATTTTTATAATTTTAGCTTTAGTTACTTTTAAAATACGTAAAAGCTCTAGTATTAAAAGTAGATTATTAAAATTATATACGCTTTTAAGATTAAAATTAATAAGATCCTAAATACTATAAAATATATTTTATACTTTAAGCTATATATACTAAGTTAGCTAGCTCGCCGAATTAGTAAGACGGATATTATTAGTTAAAAAAGATAAAATAGTTTTAGATATTATAATACTTAAAAGATTATTAGTTATAAGGCTTACTAAGTGGTTAATAGTTAAAAATATAGATTATTATTAGTATATAGATAAGACGATACTCGCTAAGTCTATAAAACTAAAAGTTTTAAAATAAAAAGGTTAAAAAATAAATTAGGGCTTTAGAAAATAAGATTGTTAATAATTAAGTATATAGGGAGAATCTTTTTTTATTTCTAAAACGCCGGGCTTAGGCTAGTTAAATAGGTTAGGGTTAGGTTAGGGTTAGATTGCCTAACCTAAGTCTAGGTCACTAAATAAATTACGTAATATATAATATATAACGCTAAAAATAGTTTTATATATAAATATAGTATTTTATTTATAGTATATTAAAATTTTAATTTTTTAATATATTAAGTATAAAGGCATGTATATACTCCTCCTTTTTTAAAACTCGTTTTGGTCGTTCTAAGCCACTACAGCCACACTATTTGTTTGATTAGTATACTAATATATTAAAATTTTAAATTTATAGCTCTTAGATTAGGTAAGTTAATATAAGCTTAAAAAAGTAATATAGTTTTTAAAAGTTTAAAAACTTTTATATTAATTAAACTAACTTACGTAATATAAGGGCTATTACTTTAAAATTTTAATATACTATAGAATAAGTACTATGTTTATATATAAAAATATTTATAGCTTTATAAGTTATATATTAGCTAAAATATTTAGTAACCTAGAGAGTAACCCTAGGGTAACCTAACGTATATGTTAGCATGGGTTACTTTCTAGGTTACTAAATATTTTAGCTAATATATAACTTATAAGAATAAAAATTATATAATTAAATAGGTATTCTTTAGTACTATTCTATAGGGCCGTAATTTATTATATTTTATTATATATTAAGTAGGTTATTTTAGTTAGAAAAAAGATTTTTATTTTTAAAAGTATATTACTTTTTTAAACCTTTATAACTTATCTAATATAAAGGCTATAAATCTAGAATTTTAATATACTATAAAAACAATACTAAATTTATGTATAAAACTACTTTTAACTTTATAGGTTATAAATTACGTAATTTATTTAGTGACCCAGACTTGGGTTAGGCAACCTAACCCTAACCTAGCCCTAATCTATTTAACCAGCGTAACTACGGCTTAGGAGTTATTTTTTTATACTTTACTATTTTTAAATAAGAATAGTATTATTATTATATAATATTCTTAGCTACTATATTAGTAGTTAAAAGCATTTATTTAAAAAAATAAATAATTAAGTAAGTAGAGATATTCTCCTTAATAGTATAATATATTTAAGCAGCGCTTATAAGCTTTAGAGTTACTATTATACTAATTTAGTTTTAAATATTTATTACTTCGTTTATTTTAGTATTATATTTCAACGAGTAGGCTTAGTATATAATTATTTTAGTAGTATAATTATAGTAAATTTTTTAATTTTACTATTAAATACTTTTATAATACGTAGAAGGTTTAGTATTAAAAGTAAATTATTAAAATTATTAACACTGTTAAAATTAAAATTAATAAAATCCTAAACGCCGTAAAGTATATACTATACTTTAAGCTATATATACTAAGTTAGCTAGCTCGCTAAATTAGTGAAATAGATATTATTAGTTAAGAGGAATAAAATAGCTTTAGTTATTATAACGCTTAAAGAATTATTAGTTATAACAGTTACTAAGTATTTAATAACTAAAAATATAAATTTTTATTAGTATATAAATAAAATAATACTTACTAGATTTATATAACTAAAAGCTTTAAAATAAGAATTAAAAAATTAATTAGAGCTTTAAAAAATAAGATTTATAACTTTTTTAACATATTAAGTATAAAGGCATATATATACTCCTCCTTTTTTAAAACCCCTTTTAGTCGCCCTAAGCTACTACAGCCACACTATTTGTTTAATTAGTATATAAATATATAGGATTTTTAATAATTAGGTACGTAGAAAGAATCTTTTTTTATGTCTAAAATACTAGACTTATAACTATAAAGAAAAAATAAGCTAGAAATTACTAGTTTCTAAAATTAAAAAAGTAGAACTATTTTTATAAAAATAAGTACTAAAGAGCTATATTATATATATATAAAAGAGAAATAGATTCTCCGATCTAAAGGGTTTTATAAACTAGTAATATAAGCTCTAAAATGTCTTTCCGTAATAGTAATTATTATTAACTTATATAGTTGCGATAGTAATAAATTCTAAAAATTCTATTATTATAAATACTAATCTAAACTATATTACTAATAACTGCTGTTATAACCTGTTAGTCACTTTTTTAATTTTATTTTTACATAATAAAATAGAGGTTATATTTATTTTTATTACTTTTTACTCTACCTATATATACACACACAGGTAGTATAGTATTTAATAATAGTTAATATTTTTATTTATAATTATATCTCCTTTCTTACCTATAATAATAATATAATATAATAACTAAATATACTCTATACGCCTACCTAGTCTACGTACCGAATATACCTATATAAGTAGGCCCCCCTTAAAACTTTTAAATATTAATTACTTTTAAAACGTTTCTACTATTACTATTACCTTTACTATTACTTTTACTACTACCTTTACCTTTACTGTATCCCTTATACTAAAAAGCACCTGCCGTATTTATAAGATACTTATTTTACTTATTAACTCTACTATAAACTATATATTATATTTATTTACTTTCTTTATTTTTATTATATTTTTATCTATTAAAGCTACTACTATTAAAGCCGCCGCCGCTAATACTACTAATTTAATATTTATAACTTTAACTACTTCCTTTATTAATAATTTAATTAACTTATTAGGCTAGTATCTATTATTAAAAATAGTTATAATTTTATTTAATAAATTATAATCGACTTCGTCGGCTACTAAATAAATAAAATTAGTTACTTTTAGATAAATAAGGTGCTTATACTAGTAAGTATCTACTAGAGTCGTATCTTTATCGCCCGTAAAATAGAATAATATTATAGAAAGAGCTTATAAGCTTTTACTTATCCGTACTATCTTTTTTTTTATATAAATTCTATAGGGGTAACTGTAGATGCCTTAAAATTAATTAGAATATATATCTCGTTATTATTAGCGCTAATAAGAGGAGGACTATGCTATATAGGAGCTAAATACTATTAGTAGTAGATTTAGTATATACGCCGCAATAGTATTACCTTTAAAGAATATTTTAAAAAGTATATTAGTAAGTATTTTTTACTTAGACGTTTAGCTGTATTAACTATAAAAGAAAATAGAGGAGAAATATATAGATAGTATTTTACGTATCTCTTCTCTAAAGAATATAGTATTAGTACTAGACTTTTTAACTTTTTTAATTTAATATTTTTTTAGAGGGCATACTAAGTATACTAGTAGTAGTATAACGCTATACCCTTTTTAGTATTATTTTACCTAACTTTTTTAATATAGTAAGTATAAAGATATATATATATTTCTCCTTTTTTAAAACCCCTTTTAGTTGCCCTGAGCCACCACAGCTACACTATTTATTTAATTAGTATATAAATATATATATCTAAACTATATTAATAAATAAAAGTAATATCTTTTAGCTATACTAAATAACTAAAATAACCCTAACTATACTAAGTTTAAAAATAAAATAGTAACTATTACTTTAATAGCAGTATAGCTATAAAACGTAAAAAAACTAGTAAAAAAGATATTAGTAATAATATATAATAAACTATATATAAAATAGTAAATACAATAAGTAAATATAATAAATATAATAAAAATATATAAAGAAGTAAAAAGAGAAGCGTTATAAAATATATATAAGTGTAGGGAAAAATATATATAATAGTCTAGATATAAAATATAATAATTTAGATATAAAAAAAAAATAAATAGTACTAAAAAATAATAAAAAAGTCCTCTTTTTATTATAAACCTATTAATAAATACTATTAGAACCTATTAGACCCGACTATTATTATTAAGCCTAAATTTCTATACTAATACTTTATTTAATTTAGGACTTTTTAAAAAAGATAAATAGTAATATATTAAAAAAAACCTTTTATAAATATATACGTAAAGCTAAATAAGACTTTAATAATTATTTTAAACTAAAAATTAAATTTTTTTTCCGGTCTCGACAGAGACCTAGAGGTTTTAGAGTTATAATAAAATAATTAATATAAAATATTCTATTTTATTTAGTTATATACTAAGCTATTTATTTTTATTACTTTAGACCTGCCAGCTATTATTATTACGTTAAAAGTATTTAGCCTAGGAAGGCCCTAAAGCTTTTTATATTTTTTACTTACTTTATACCCGTACTAGTATACTTTATTATTTTTTTAATAAAGCTTAAATAGTCCTCTATATTTACTTTTATATCTAGTAAGCGCTTTTATATATTTAAGATAACGTTCTTATTATACTGCTAGTTCTTTTTTAATTTATCTATATTTATTAGTTATTACTGTTACCCCTATAAAGTAACTTACTATATACCTTTAGTAACTAGTATATATCTATAAATAGTAAGCTAATTAGCTCCTTCTCCTATAATATAAGTAAATTATAACGTAATAGCTGCCTTATTTATAGCTCTAGGCTTTTAAGGACCTTACCTATTACGCAGTAGTTATTTTTATTTATTAGTTATATACCTACGGTACTATAGTACTATATATAGTACTAAGCATTATTAGTAATTACTACGCCTAGCGTAGGTTATAATAGTTTAGTTATAATATTAGTTTGCTTTATAGATATTATATACTTTATAGTACCCTTTATAGTATCTAGTATAAGCCTATATTATATTTTACGGCGCCTAGCGCGGGCCTATATATATACTTTATCTATTTTACAGTATTAGGAGCGCGCCCCTTAAATACGTAATTATAAAAGCACTATACTATAGTTAGTAAAATAATACTTTAGGCGTACACGATTTATACTATAAATATATTATTTTTTTTCTCTTCTTTATAAATACCTACTTAGTATTAGTTATAATAGTAGATACGTAAGTATAAGTTAGTATAAGATAATAAATTATTAAGCTACAAAACTATTAAGTACTATTAAGTAGTTATTACGTGCCTATCTTAGCGCGTATACCTTTTTTAATTAGACTTAGCGTAGTACTTTTAAGAGCCGGTTATTAAGTTATATAGTATATATAGCACTTTCTTTCCTAATTAGGTAGTTGCTAATAGCAACTTTATTATATAAAAAAAAAAAAAAAAATTTTTTATACTAATCTAGCTACTATACTACTATTTAAAATTAGAATTTAATATAGATAAATAAATAACTGCCTCTTATAATAAATAATTAACTTTAATATAACTTTTAGTATAGTATATTAAGAATAAGTTACTTAAAATTAAAAAGCTTTTTAAAAAGAATTATAAAAAATTTCTTATAATAAATCTATAAAACTTATTTTATTATAAAATCCTAATAAAAGAGAAAAAAGCGTATTTTAACTTTTAAAGAAAATAAAATATTTTTAAAAAAAAACTTATTATAATTTATAATTAGCGTATTAAATATAGATAAGGATATTATAGTAATAGCCTAAATATATAACTTATTAGTATATAATTTTATATACTAAATAGTAGTATACCTCTAAAATTCTAGTTATAGCTAGCGCTAATACGTTATAATTTAAAAGTCTTATACTATAATCTACGTAAATAGTATTTAAAAGCTTTTTATCTTTTACGTATACTATATACGTAACTATAGTAATATTAATTATAAAATTAATATATATAATAGAATTAAAGACTTTAAGAATAATTTTAAAAAATTTATTTATAACTCGGTTTAAGCGCGTAAAAAATAGTATAAATAATATAAATTAATATAGAGTTAAATTTTGCTTTTTAATATAATTATCTACTATATTATTATTTATATTAGGGAAGATACGCCCCTTAATATTATATATATAAATAGCGCTAACTCTATTTAGTAAAATATTTTTATAGAGCTACTAAAAGTATAAAATAAATTATATAAAAGTATTTTAGAGAAAGATTAAAAATAATAAAATATTTAACTATAAGGATTTTTTTTTTTTAAATAGACGCTAATTTTTAGCGCACCTGTCTAATTAGGAAATAGCTATATACCCCTTTAATTAAACTTAATAAACGTCTCTTTCTTTTATCCCATTTTAAACTACTATTACTAAATTAAATTAAATTAAATTACTAATCTATTATAAACCTAATTAGGCCTAGTTCGCCACGCTAGGCCTATATAGGAATAGATTTTTATCTTATCTAATTTTAGATAGTAATTTAGCCTAAAATACTCAGTTATGCCTGCGGATATTAAAGCTTCCTAACTAGAATTTTAGCTTTCTATAGCCTTATATTAATTCCTTAGTATTACTCTATACTTTTAAAAAATTTTATATTTATTATATAAAATAGGTGCGTTTAAAGAATGCTATAGTAAAAAAAGGAATTAAACCCCTAATATAAGAAATAATAACGAAAATTCGAAGAATTTCGCGAATCTAAAATATTTCTAGGCACTTGCCTACTGTGCCACCCCACTCTATAAAGAGTTATTATATATAGACTATATAAATAAAGTATTTAGTAATAATACGCTATTTTATATACTAGATTTTTAACTATAACTATATTAGAGACTAGTATTAATTTTATTAATTTCTATATTATATTACTAAACTAGTATTAAAATCTATAATATAAATTCTATTATAAATATATAGAGTTATATATTACTAGGTGCCGAAATATAAGATAATTAATCTTATAAGTATAACTATAAGTCTAAATATATAAGCGTAGTTAAGGCTCCTAAGTATATATTCTTTTAGTATATAAAATATAAATTTAATTTTTTAAACTAAAAAAGTAACGTTTCCGTTTACTAAGCGCGAAAGATAAAGTTAAACTTTTATTAAAAGATTTTATCTTTATATCTAAGATAGTTCTGTCTCTTTTTTTTTTTATATATAATAAAGTTACTATTAGTAACTACCTAATTAGAAAGGAAAGTACTATATATATTATAGGACCTAACAACCGGCTTTTAAAAGTATTATATTAATTTTAATTAAGTAAGATACTACGCTAAAATAGGCACGTAATAACTACTTAATAGTACTTAATAGATTTATAGTCTAGTATAATTTATTACCTTATATAGTAACTTATACTTATATATCTATTATTATAACTAATACACTCCTGAGCAGGAGTATATAAAGCTTATTTATTCTTTTATATTTTATTTTTATCGCGTTTTACACCGCCCACTAATATTATAAACTAATAACGTTATTATAGATTTATTATATAATTTAAAGTAATATTTTTTTACCTAATTCTACGTAAGCTTCTATACTGCCTATTAAACTTTCTACTAAAATAATAATACTACCTAAAGGTCCGCTAGTAAAATAAGTTACGTATATACTTAGCTTACTTAGTAGTTTTATAAAATAAAAAATAAAAACTATATTTACTATTTTTAGTACCTACGCTGCCCGTAATATCTATTATTTAGTTAATAATACCTACTAGATAAAGATAAAAGCGTGTACTTATTTAATACTACGCGCTCTAATAGGCTTTAGAGTTTATATTTAGTCTTTTTTTTTTATCCCGGATTTTATAAGTGTATTAATAAATTTACTTTATTTTATTAGCTTAAGTCTAAAATTACTTTATTACCTTTAGCTCTATTAATAATATTAGGTTTTCCGGCCCTTTTTTATTAACTATTTACTTCTATAAAGCTTTTATTCTATTAGTCTAGAATCTATCTATATAGGACGATGTACTAAAAAGGGCCTTAAAGTAGCTAAGAATAATATACTTAAAAAAGTTATTTTCTGCTGGAAGGTTGCGTATGCGTAAGTTAATATAAAACTTATTAATAAACTATACGTAGGCGGACGGTTTTAGTTAATTTTAAATTTTATATTAGTTTAGAGTATTACTGCTACTAAAAATAGTTAGTATAATAGGTAGTAAGTTAGTAACTTATCTAAAATTAGTATAGTAATAGATGTTTTAAAAATAAAAAAAACTTATAGAGATTATAATATAGTAAAATATAACTTTAAAAAGTAGGAGTTAATAATATAGTATAAAGTATAGGACAGATAACTAGACTTATTTAAAGGCTAGATATTTAGTTGTATAGGCTTTAGGTAATAGCTTAATAACTCCCTTTAGTTCTAAAGTTTATATACTTAGTAACCCCCTAGACTAACTACGTTATATATAATTATAAATAGTAATTACTAATAACTTTAAAAATAATTATAAGTAGTCGCTAATCTACAGATATATAATTAAAGTATAAGTAAAGTATTACTATATTTAGTAGGGCACCTTACCCTTACTAAAAGAAAGGAGTATAACTTTTAAGGGTTTAAAATTTATACTGCTTATATATAGCCTTATTATATATAAGCTATTTAGTATTTATTAAGTTCTTATTATTATATTATACCGCGGCTTTATAAAGCTCGTGAAGTACGTTAATTAATTATAACTAATACTAAGTAGGTATTTATAAAAAAAAAGAAAAAAAAATATTATATCTATAGTACGCAGCGCGATACGTAAAATAGTAAAAATTATTAATTATAGTACTAGACTTTTATATACCTAATAAACTATAAAATAGATAACTTACTAATAATAAATATATAGACTCTTATAGCGCGTATTATAAAACGTATATATTAAATAGATAAGTAAAAGAAATAATAAAAAAATTAAAGTTATAATAAATAATCTCCTACGACCGGCGCAGAATAATATAAGTAATATTTATATTATTTTTAGCTTAATACTATATAATAGTACATCCGGTATAACTAAAAAGTAATATATACTTATAGTAACTATTACTAAAAAGCTAAAAATTTAACTAAAGTATAGATAACGAGGCAAAACGCCTTATAAATTAAATAAGAAGCTAGTATTAGTAGTACTTTTAGATACTTACTAAATACTTAAAATGTAAAGTAATATATAATAATAGTTCTAAAGAGTCTACTATAAAAATTAATAACTTATAGGACTTATATAATTAAATAAGGACTTTATATAAAAGTAGTAAAGTAACTTAAAGAATTTATATAAGAGTAGACTAAATAATTCTAGATATATTATAGAGCTATAGGTATATAATATTATAAAAGTAAAGTAGGTATACTAGGCCTAAATACTAAGGGATTCCTTAAATTAGGTTATAAGGAGACAATCGCTAGTAGGTCTAGAGTAAGAAAAATAAATAACTAAATATATAACTAAATAAAATAGAATATTTTATATTAATTATTTTATTATAACTTTAAAACCTATAGGTTTTTATTGAGACCGGAGTTCTGTCTCTTATTATATTTACTTATATAGTACAGTAAATTTATAGTTATATATATTATTTTTATTATAATACCTACTGTAATTTAATATTTAAAACGGTAATAATAAAATACTACTTTTAGTTAATATATTATACTTTTTAGATTATAATAAATTTTATCTCCTACGTCGTATACCGGCCTTTAGATACTAAATATTATTTTACTATTTCTTTAAAATTATTATCCCTATTTAGTACTTAAGAAGTTAAATTAATATAAAATAATATTATTAAGAGTAAAGGAGATATTATATTATTATATATAATATATTTTATTACGTATTAAACGTATAGTATATATATTTAAAAAGATTTTTAAATATATATATATAGCGATTTTAATTTATAAAATATCTTTATAAAAAATTAATTTATATAATAGTAATATAGGTAAGGTAGTATAGTAGGTAAGTATTTAAAAATATTTTAGATTTATAAGAATTTTTAAATTTTTATAATTATTTCTTATATTAGGGGTTTAATTCTCCTTTCTACTATAAGCGTTTTTTAAATGCGCCTACTAGAGTAGTAAATAGGTTAGAATTATATAGGGCACTTTAGGTTTTACGTAAATAGGAATACTAAAGTCTTTTTAAGAAAGTATTTATTAATCTTTTAAATATAATTAATTCTGTAATAATATAATATATATTTATATAAAAGTTAAGTAAAAGGTGTAGCTATAGCAGCTGTGAAGGTAACTAAAAGAGGTTTTAAAAAACGAGGAGTATATATATAACTTTATTACTAATATAGTAATAAAATTTATAATTTAACTTTAGTCTATATCCTAAGATTTATATTATTATACTATTATTTAATTAATTATATTTAAAAAGTTAGTAAATTCTTTTTATAAAAATACTTTAATATTAATACTTATATAAACAGCCTATACGATCCTATATACCCTATGTAACCCTAATTCGTTTACTAGCCTAGCGCCTACTTTACTAGTAAAAATAGAGTTTTTTTTAAAAGTGTAGTATACTATTAAGATATTAATATAAAGCTATAGATAACTTAAACTATTATATAAAATATATAATATTTAAAGGTATACTATTACTATTTTAGATTAAATTAAATAAAAAATTTATTTCTAAATAGACTTAACATAGTAAGCTAGGCCTAATAAGATTAAATAGATTAGTAATTTAATTATAGCCTAATTTAGTAATAGTAGAATTAAAATAAAATAAAAAAGAGAGACGTTTATTAAATTTAATTAAAGGGATATATATATAGCCATTTCCTAAATAGGTAAGTACATTAAAAATTAACGTCTATTTTTTTAAAAAAAAATAGTAATATATATATATATATATATATATTTACATTTATATGCTAATTAAATAAATAGTATGGCTATAGTGACTCGGGGCGACTAAAAGGGATTTTAAAAAAGGAGGAGTATATATATGCCTTTATACCTAATGTATTAAAAAAGTAAAATAGTAAGATACTAAAGGTAAGTTTATATTATAGATTATAATAAGGTAGAAAATATTAGAATTAGGATTAGTATAAATATAAAGGTAAATATAAAAGTAAAAGAATAGTTTTTAAATAAATATAAATCTAATATATATATTATTATATACTATAATAGATTTTGTAAAGTAGTAAAAAAAATATAAAATTTTTTATTTTTAACTATGTTTATCATATAGTATTATATTATAGCCCGTTAGAAAGAATCGCGTAGTTTTACTACCGTTAAAGCTTCAGGCCAGCAATAGGTACCGTTAGAGTTAGCGCTAAGAGAATGGTCTCATAAAAATACCTAATATATAGACACTGCGAACTTCTCAGGGAGCTGTCTTGTGTAAACTTTGTTGCCGAAGGATATCGCGAAGCGTCTAACACCGCTATGCTCGATCGCATCGAACAAGCAAGAAAGCATAACATTTGAACATATGAAAAATCTCCGTCACGGCGCCAATTGTACTGTGGAGATGTCCGCGCCCGGGCTCACAGTGAAATCCTTCCCATTTGGGTTTGCGTTCCCGCGACTGCCCTGAGAGTCGTGACCCACACCGAGACTCCGCTCACCTACTAACCATATGTCGAACTTCGGTGCGGCCACGGTATCTGAAATGATTGAGCGCTAATCCCTAACAATGTGCATATGGAGTGTTTCAATCCGTGTTCCTTGAGATTTCTAGGGCTTAAGACCACGAAGGTACCAAAGTTCCCATCTTCGACTCTCTCGAATTTCTAATCTGCAAGCCATCAAAACTAGGTGATTGGAAAACACTCTTTAAGCTCAAATTCTTGGTTTGGACGATAGAATCGCGACTTTGAACAGCTTTAGCCAAAAGACAGTGTCCGGCAGCCCGGTTCCTCTCACCGTTATCAGAGCCGGCTATGAACACATCCCCTTTCCCACCGCCAACTCATCCTCAACGCTCGCCGGACTTCCCCACATTACAGCAGACTTCCACTCCATCCGAACTAAGACAGAATCACCGGCGTACATAACCTATGGCTTTTACAAGGTCGAGGCTGGACCCGTTTTGAACGCAAGTTACGGTTTCGAGGAGGCGAAATATGTCCTGCAAGGACAAATCGACGTCTTTGTATTATGCATCCTGTCCCTGCCTACCTATCTGTACAAAGGCTACATCGTGTCCGAGACAGCCAGTAGGCGACCAAAACTGTACTGACGATGCAACACCGGGATGAGGCAACAGGTATGGCCCACCACCTGGTCCCCCGAGACTTCGCCTTCTTCCATGTTGGCACCAAAGTACAGGTCCGTTGCGTTCTTTCTTAGATCTGGCTGGACCAGTGATCGCGCGATGATCTAACAGTGTGCACAGTTCTCCACAAAGTCTTCAGGTTTCGCCTTCTATACTGTGACTAGACCTGTCCGTGATGCCCATCCTAACCTGCAGGGTCCTGAGGAGAAGGTCCCGGTCTCTAATTCGCGCCTATAGGAGACTCCTAGTCTAGCGAAAGGAGATGGGTGGTAACGGCAGTTGTTACCCAAATGACGATATAGATAAAATCTCTGAATAGGGAATATACGAACCTATATCACCATTCAAGTCCGTGGGGGCCCTCGTTTTCAATCTCCTCTCGACACACTTTGAACTCCTGTGGAGGAAGCGTGCTGACAAGCAGCTTGAACTGGGGCGGTCCTGGGGTCGTCGTGGAGGCTGCTGTGTTACCCAGGATATGCTCCACGGGTGCCAACTGGATTTGGTAATTGATTCTTGCTCACAGAAAAATGTCGCCTCATCTGTGCACGCCATCATCACCTCGAAAACTGCGTCGGATGTTCCGGACGCTTTTCACCCAGAAGTCCCGAATGCGCTCGTATCATCTCCTTCACCGACAGGCCTGCCAACTCGGGTTGCATGTCAGGATTATCGGCTCGGTGTCGCAGCTCAGTAAAGATTTTATGGTTTTTTGTTTATGCTGTAGTAGTGTTTGAGCCCATTGCCACAGCACTGAAATCGCTGGTTTCGAAGTTGCTAGACACGCACAGAGTATCCCGATCGCATTCTATCCGCGAAGCGACGAGGGGAACTGTATTGGCGTAGGCTGGGTTTATGTCACGACCCTTCGTAAGCGTAACGGAAAGGAGGAGTTCAGGGGTCCGCATCCTATCCGCGAAGATGATTCCGTAAAATGTGAGATCGACGGTTATGAAGCAAGGCATTAGATATATAAAGCGTTCCTATTAGGTGATGCGGAAACGGAGGTTGTCTAAAGTGAAGACCTGTTTGTGGAGGAACAGAATAGGGGGATTCACGGAGACTGTAGTCGCTGCACAAAGATCTACGAGAGCGAAATAGACCTAAATAAAATTCATAAATAATTATTAAAAGTAAGTTAAAAAGGATATAGGCTAGCTAAAAAGTAAAATAGTATAATATAAAAATATATATGTTTTATTTATATACCGTACCGCGGGGGTACGGTGTTTTAATATCCTTAAAATAGTATATTAGCTCTAATAAACCTCTAACAGACCCTAAAATACTTATAATAACTACGTAATATCTATCTAATAGTTATTATATATAATATACTATCTTAAGGCTGTCTAAAAACCGTATCCCCTTAGTATAGTATATAAGTACGAGGCGTATAAAAGAGAAGATAATAAGAGCTAAATTAATAAGTTAAGTCTGGAAATACGTTAAAACGGAATTGTACTGTATTAAACACAGTTTCCTCGTGTGAGCTTTGGCTTGTTAAAGCGGCGTCAGAGCATGCGCCTTTGATGACCATTTTAAATCGTCAGCAACGTTGCTAGCATGCGAACATACTCACATCATAACGTAATATTTTCCTTTACGAGCACATCCAGCGATGATTGTTAGAGAGGCAGAACACTTCGAGCCACTAAAGCTTTCTTATATATGCGAAGTATAGCAGAACGTTATAGGCCGTCAGTCGAGCCTTTCTGTTCCTCCGTGATCCTCCGTGATCCCCCGTGCAGGCACAAACCGAGCGTAGTCAGGAAGAAGGCTAGAGCGATGGGGCCTCGACCTCAACAGTCTTGTCGAGAGGCGCGGTGGGCCGGGCGCTCTTGTTGATGCACGCCCGGGTGCTACGTAGCCCTGGAGGGTAATGTGTCGAGCGGAAGGCTTTTAGGGACGTGAAGACATCCGCGAATGTCACGAAGTGGAACATCCGAAAGCTGAGAACAAAATGTATGAGGGACAGTCTTAAAAACGAGCCACCCTTGAGTCGGATGCGCTGTGACGCGGGAATCCTTCGAGGGGATACGCGAACCATTCGATGGGCCCTTTGGTGGTCATGTAATCGTTGCGTTATGATATGTGCTTGTCTGTCGCATGATCGTTTACGACGAAAATAACCTATTGATCAGCGTCAGCTGATTAATCGGTATATGCTCGTTGAGTTCCATTATATGGTTCGCGAATGCTAAAGGTACTATTAAAATCGCTATACGTTGGGTTATATGTTGAGATTTATGAGTTTTAGGACGATATAGTAAATCCTACGTTAGATCTGAAGCTTGTGTTGCGTGATATTAAAGAGCGCGTAGACGCGTAAACTACAAGGCGGTATTAGTGGAAGGCTTTCGGCGCTGTTAACGTACTGCGTCCACTCTTCGATGCCGAGCTATTATATCGCTTTATTAATAATACGTATAACTATATATAAAGTTAATTTAATTAATTACTATTTCTACTTTAGTTCTATATATATTTGTATATTAATTAAATAAATAGTGTGGCTGTGGTGGCTCGGGGCGACTAAAAGGGGTTTTAAAAAAGGAGGAGTATGTGCATGCCTTTATACTTAGTGTCGAAAAAGTGTACTTTAGTTCTATTAAGTCCTAAAACTAAACTATTATTAGTTAATTTAATCTTTTTAAGTGTATTTTTATTTATAGTAGTATGATTACTTTATCTTTTTTTTTATTATTATTTTAAGTACTATTTTCTACTTCTGTATATAGAGCTTATATAAAGAACTTTATATATTTTCTAATTTTATAAATATATATTAAAATAAACTAGAGTCTTTCCTAGTGCGTTTTTTTAAAATTTTAAAATATAGCTTTAGTAGCTTAAGTAAAATAGTAATATTTTTTAATAAGAATTTTACTATAGTTATTAATAATTTTTTAGCTTTTTTTTTATAAGTTTTTAAAAGTTTTTACTCTTCTAACTATAATATTTTATAAATAGATTTAGGTTATATTATATTTTTATATAGTAAAAGGTAACAGCATAAGAATTATTAATTATAAAAAATATATTTTTAGTAATTTTTAGTATGTACGGTAGATATAATAATAGTAAAAATATAAAATAGTAAATAAAATATATTTAAATAACCTTTTTTAGCCGTAGTATTATAGTTAGTATTTATTTTTACTATTACCTAATATTATTCTTCTATCTTTAGTGTCTTTATAGTGCTTTTTTATATATTTATTTAATATACCTTTTAGTTATTATATAATTATTATTTTATAATTTATACTAGTTATTCTTTTTCGACACTAAGTATAAAGGCATATATATACTCCTCCTTTTTTAAAACCCCTTTTAGTCGCCCCGAGCCACCACAGCCACACTATTTGTTTAATTAATATATAAATATATACTAGTTATTATATAATCTATTTAGGTTAGTAACGATAAAAAAAAATTTTAAAACGTACTACGTCTCTAGTTTATATTACTAGATCTAAGCTTTATCTAGAGCCGAAACTATCGGCACCTTAACTATTTTAACTAATATTATAACCTAATAGCGTCTTTAAAATACCTATAATTTAGAATTTTAGTTAATTTTTAACTACTTTATAAACCTATTACGTTAAATTTTTATTTTTATAATATTTTATTTTATTTTTTTAGCTAATACTATCTTATAGGCTCTTTTTATAAATCTCTATTTTATAAAACTAGTCTATTTTATCTACTACCTTTATTATTCTTAAATTTTTTTTAATTAATACTTTAGCTATATATAAGATAAGATTTACTATATAAAAAATCTTTTTAGGTATATACGCTAAGTATTTTTTTACTATTTATTTATTTACTATTATACTTACGTATCTTTTTTACTCTTAATTATTTTTATCTATAATTTTAATCTTTCTTTTAAAATCTATATTAAAATATAGACAGTTTTATACAATTACTAGGATTTCGCGCGCGACTTATTAGGTAATACCGGATTAGGAATTGTGAAAGTGACGGGAATGCTCTCTGCCTTGGAAGGCGTTTACAATGCAAGACTGGTGGTGCGTGCGCGTCCGCGCTCACCCGCTTCAGGTCTTGATCCATCGGTCCACGGGAGGTTTTCCCTCCATGGCATATTTTAACCGTTTAACTAACCACAGGCCTAAGTAGGGTTAGACTAACTATCCCCTGATAGTCTAGGTTAGCGGGTCTAGGCTCTAAGAGGAAAAGCCCTAAGGGGGAGCATTGTGCAAAATCAAGGCGAACCCAGGTATACATAGGCGGATTCTCCGTCATTCCTACTCATCTAGCAACACGTTTGCGACCGGGACTTCTTGGTGGCATCCGCATATATACGGTCTGACGGTGTAGTTGGCCCTCACTCTCCGTCTATCGTTCGCATCTGCCACAGCTTCCCTCGTCATCAACAGCATGGCTGATCTTAAGAAGATCCCGCTCGTGCTCCTCGCTGCTGTTGCTCTCCGTGCTGTCGCGGCCCGACTTCCTAGCGGAGTTATTGCGGTACCTCTTATTCGAGACTTGGAACAGACGGCGTACTACGCGGAACTCCATGTCGGAACACCTCCACAGAAAGAATACCTCAAGATCGACACCGGCAGCCCGAGGTATGCCTTCTTGGACCCGCGTAACACTGTGTGCGCCAGAAAATCACAGCCCTGCCGGACTTTTGGCACGTTCGATAACACTACTTCTTCGTATGTCACGACCCCCTTCAGACCCCCAAATTGGCCCTCGTTTTTGTATTAATCGTGGCGGATTGCTCAGGACCTGTCGCTATGAAGGTCCTGGTTTCCAGGATGCTCTGAGCTCATATGGGAGCGGTGACTTTCTCAACGATACCATCGCGCTCGGTGGCGTTACCGTGGAACATATGTACTTTGGGTACGTTTCTCAATTCGGATTCCCAGATCGATTCACGGGTCGCCAAGTAGCGACCATTCTTGGTATGTTACCATGTCAATCTACCCCCAAGTCGCCTACTCGATTAATAACATGACCTCATATCTAGGCTTATCCTTGGAGTGCCAATCTGATAACACTGGCTGCGCCGACAAAGGGCCGTATCTTCTGCCCCAGCTGAAAGATGCTTCGATGATCGATCATATGGCACTAAGTCTTTATCTTGGGCCTGATGATGGCAACGTCACCAACGCGCAAATGCTTCTTGGTCGGGCATATGACAAGGCCAAAGTCCACGGCGAGCTGTTCACAGTGCCCATGGTAGACCCGCACAGCGTTGACCTCACCGGCAGGCAAACCAACGTTGTGAACGTGACAGCGATGGAGGTCGTGCTTGATAGCAGCAATCGGACATCCGAAACCTACGGCGAGAAGAGTGTCGGGACCCCTGTTCTGCTTGACACAGGCATAGCAAGCTGGTACTTGACCGATTCGATTTTCAACGCTGTCTTCTATGGCCTTGGTGGACGTGGCGAACCCAACCTTACCAGCCAGTACCAGGTTGTAGACTGCATCTACCGGGACCCCAACCATTCGAAGAGCTATGTCTCAGCGGAATTTGGCTCCGCTGGCAAAATCAAGATCCCACTGCACAGCCTCGTATCCAAGTTCGCCGATGGGACCTGTGGCTCTTTTATCTATCCCCGGGGCGACACCGTGAGCACATTCGGCGACCCTTTTCTAAGGGGTACATACATCATCTATGATCAAGAAAACCTATCGGTGTCATTAGGTCAGGTGAAACACACAACCGACGAACAAATCGTGCGATTCCCTAATGAAGGCTTTAAGCCCCGGGTCTAGAGTAGAGTCGATACTTGTAGATTACGTGGATGTATAGATAATAAATAAAATATGGCTTTTGCTGTACGGCCGCTACTTTAACTAATGTTCCGTAAATACTTTAAGAGTTCGTGACTAATGTAATAGGCGTAGCTTACTTTAAAGCTTATTATAATATTCTAGATACTATAGGTCCGGTCTAGATAGAGACCTAGAGGTTGTAGAGTTATAATAAAATAATTAGTATAAAAAAAAATTGAGTATAAAGGCATGCACATACTCCTCCTTTTTTGAAACCCCTTTTAGTCGCCCTGAGCTACTACAGCCACACTATTTGTTCGACTAATATACAAATATATTTCGACATATTAAGTATAAAGGCATACACATACTCTACCTTTTTTAAAATCCCTTTTAGTCGCCCTAAGCTACTACAGCCAGACTATTTATTCGATTAATATATAAATATATATATTTCTTTTATTATAGATAAAAGCGTACTTATATAATAAGAGATATATAGTCTACGCTATAAGACTTTTAATTAAATAGTAATTTATCTCTTCTCTTTTCTATAATATATATTTTGTACGTTTTATATAATATACTATATTACTACTTTATTTAACTTCTAATATTTAAATTACTCGCACATCTTAGTAAGTATTTTTTTCTTTAATAAACGTTTGGCTGTATTAACTGCAAAAGAAGATAGAGAAAAGATGTATAAGTAGCACTCTACGCATTTTTTCTCTAAAGAATATAGTTTTGGTACTAGATTTTTTAACCTAATATTTTTTTTAGGGGGACGCGCTAAGTACGCTACCGTAGTGCTATTTTTTTAATCTAGCTTTACTTAACTTTTTTAATATATTAAGTATAAAAGTATATATATACTTCTCCTTTTTTAAAACCTCTTTTAGGTATCTTAAGCTACTACAGCTATACTATTTATTTAATTAGTATATAAATATATTAAATTACTTATTTATTTCTTAAAAGTAATTTAGTATAATATAGTATTAAAAAAGGATTACTATTTTATTATTCTTAATATACTAGTTTTATAAAATACTAAAATTACTAAAAAGCTTAAAGAAAATTTATAGTTTCTTTTTAGTGTTTCTAATATTTATATTTTTTAAAATTTTATATAAGTCGCTAAAACGCCTTTATTAGGCCTATTAATATATAAAAAGGTATAAATAGCTACTAATTATTATAGTTAAATATGGTTTATTTTAATTAAAACTCTTTATATTTACTAATTTTATAAAAGTACGCACTCAGTTTTAATAAGTTTAAAAAAATAACTATTTAGTATTTGTTATTACTTTAATATAGGTAATAAAGTCGTAATTATAATAAATTTAATTATTTTATAAAACTATACTACTTTAGTTTCTATTTTAGCTCTATATTTACTAATACTAAAAATCCTCTATAGCTATAAAAAGAAGAGTAAACGTAATTATAACTTTTAAATAAATAATTATAAATACTATAATTACTAATTATTAATTTATTTTATTATAAAAATCTTAAAGGTTAAATCTATTATTACTTATATTAATAACACCCTTTTATTAGTCTTAATAGAGACCTAAAAGTTTTATAATTATAATAAAATAATTAATATAAAATATGTTATTTTAGTTAGTTATATATCTAACTATTTATTATTATTATTTTAGATCTACTAGCTATTATTATCGCGTTAAAAGTATTTAGCCTAAAAAGACCCTAAAACCATTTATATCTTTTACTTATTTTATATTTATACTAGTATACTTTATTATTTTTTTACTGTAATAAAGCTTAGGTAGTGCTTTATATTTGCCTTTATATTTAGTAAGCGCTTTTATATACTTAAAATAATATTTGTATATTAATCAAACAAATAGTGTGGCTGTGGTGGCTCGGGGCGACTAAAAGGGGTTTTAAAAAAGGAGGAGTATGTGCATGCCTTTATAATATACTTAAAATAATATTCTTATTATACTACTAGCTCTCTTTTAACTTTTCTATACTTATTAATTATTACTTTTACCCCTATAAAATAACTTACTATATACTTTTAGTAACTAGTATATATCTATAAATAATAACTAATTAGCTCTTTCTTTAATAATATAGGTAAATTAGAACGTAATAACTACTTTATTTAGAGCCCGAAGCTATTAAGAACTTTACTTATTATATAGTAATTATTTTTATTTATTAGTTATATACTTATAGTACTATAGTACTATATATAGTATTAAATATTATTAATAATTATTACGTCTAGCGTAGGTTACGGTAGTTTAGTTATAATATTAGTTTACTTTATAAATATTATATATTTTATAATATATTTTATAGTACCTAGCGCGAGCCTATAGTATATATTATAAATATTATATACTTTACAGCGTCTAGTATAGGTCTATATATATACTTTTAGGTCTATTTTACGGTATTAAAAACGCGCCTTTTAAATATATAGTTATAGAAATACTATACTATAGTTAGTAAAGTAATATTTTAAGTAGTATAATTTATACTATAAATACGCTATTTTCTTTCTCTTTTTTTATAAATACCGACTTAGTATTAGTTATAATAGTAAATATATAAGTATAAATTACTAAGCTATAAAACTATTAAATACTATTAAATAGTTATTACGTATCTATTTTAGTAAATACTACTTTTTCTAATTAAGCTTAGTAGAGTACCTTTTAAGAGCTAATTATTATTTTATATAGTATATTTAGCACTTTTCTTCCTAATTAAATAGTTACTAAGAGCAACTTTATTATATATAAAAAAACCCCCTTTAAACTACTAAAAAGCCTAATATTATTATAAAACCTAGTACTAATCTGTTTAAAATAAAATTTAATACTTATTAAAAATTAAAATATTAAACGCTATTAGAGGACTACTTTAATCATTTAATAAAATAAAAAAATTTTTATTTATATAGAGCTACGCTTTTAGCGTAGCATCTATATTATTTAAAAAAAAAATAACTACTAATTACTATAAGGGTTCCTATTAAATAACTCTGTATTATTCTTAATATACTAATAAAATATAGAAATAGCACGCGGTTATAGATTAATATATTATACTAAAAATAGTTTATTATTATTAATTAATATACTTTACGAGCTTTATAAAGTCGCGATATAACGTAATAATAAAAATTTAATAAATACTAAATAGTTTATATAATACTAATAAGACTATATTTAAGTAGTATAAATTTTAAATCCTTAAAGGCCGATAACTACTATTGTAACCTATTAGTTACTATTTTAACTTTATTTTTATAAAATAGAGATTATATTTATTTTTATTACCTTTTGCTCCGCCTATACATATAAGTAGTATAGCGTTTAATAATAATTAATATTTTTATTTATAATTATACAGGGGGGTGACAAAAAAAAAGTCCAATTAAAAAAGATAGCTGTTTTAAAAATTTATATAAAATTAAATAATAGGCCTAAAATTACGTAAGTAATACCGTTTTAAAGAGAAAATTACAGAGATTATTATTAGAATTTTAATTACTTTATATTTATTACCTGTAATAAGTTAAAATTACCTAAACATAGCAATTTTTTTAACCCCTTCTTTAGGATCCTATAACTTTTTAGTTAGTGAATATATTTAACTAAAATTTTAACTATACCCTTTTAGGCCTAGTCTAGGTCACGTGACTAGATTTTCGAAGTAGATTAGTAATCTAATAATAAAATTATATTAATTATAAAAATAGTGCCAAGCCTTATATAATCAATAATCACGTGATATATTAGTAATATTATAGTATATTATAATATCTTTTTACTTTTATAAACTTAAACTCCTATTTCCTCAAAATGGAGCCAAAATTCTCAAAACTCGAATCTGAAGTTAAACTTCTTTTAAAAGCAAATAATTCTCCTTCTTTAATTGCTACTACTCTAGAAAAGTCTCAACAAACTATTTATAGTGCTATAAAAAGAATTAAAAAAAAGGAGAAAGATAATTATAATATAAAAAAGATTAAAAGGGGTAGAGTCTCTAAGGTAACTGAAAGAGAAAAAAGAGTTATTAATAGGGACTTAACTAGAAGCCCTAAAAAAGAAAATAAAAGACTATTAATAGATAATAGTCTAAATATCTCAAAAAGATCCTTACAAAGGATTTTAAAAGAGGAGGATTATAGTATTAATATAAGTAAAAAAAAACCAATAATCAACAAAGAAAACGCTAAAAAAAGAGTAAAATACGCTAAAGAACAATTAAAAAATATTAAAAATATAAATTTAAAAAAGATTATATTTTCTGATGAGTCAGCAATACAAAGGGGACAACAAAATAGAAGATATTATAGAAAAAGGGGTAATAATAGAGTTGGAAAAGAACTGGCTGTTAGCCAATCACGAAGTAAGTTATTTTAACTTTTTAAAATATTAAAATATATAACTTTCTATATATTTTTAAGTTATGGTTTTAGTTTTTTAATATTAATTATATTAATTGTTTTATAGGACAAGACCTTAAACTACAAGTTTGGGGTGCAATTTGGATAGGAGGTAGAAGTAATTTAGTATTTACTAAAACACCTAATTCTTCTACTTCTTTTACTAGTAAGGACTATATAAATAAAGTCCTTATACCTGAGCTTAAACCCTCTATAAAAAGGGGTAAGTAACTTGATAGGTTTTTTAGTGCTTTTTTTAATATAGTAATATATATATATATATATATTATTATATTATATTATAATTATAAACTTTATACTAATAGTAATATAGGTTGGCAATTTCAATAAGATAACGTCCCTATTCATAAAACAAAGGACGTTTTAAACTGGTTTAAAAATAATAAAATTAAACTATTTCCTCACCCAGCCTATAGCCCTGATTTAGCCCCTATAGAAAATATATGGGGTTATTTAAAACAAGGGCTAAATAATAATAAAGAGGCTAGTTTAGGTGTAGGATCTAGTATACAAAGTATAGAGGCCTTTAAAAGAGTTATTAATAAGGAGTGGTGGAATATACCACAAAAAGTTATTAATAACTGTATTTTATCTCTTCCTAACCGTTATAAGGCGGTTATAGAAGCTAAAGGCTACTATACTAAGTATTAGTAATTTATTATTTACTAGTTTATTATTAAAAATGTGAAAAAGTGACTTTTATATATAATTATATAATTAATATATAAATATATATAAATATTTAATATACTAGTAAAAATTAGTATCTATTATTATATATATAAAAATAAGCTAATTTTACACCTTAAATAAAAAGTTGTATCAACTTAAAGTAGGGTCCTAAAAATTTTCTATATTCACTGATTTTTCTTTACCCCTGAACCCCTTGGTAAGCAGCCCCTGACAGGGTGAATAGAATCTACTAGTCTTTCTCTTTAAAATAGTATTTTTTTCGTATTTTTAGGACCCCTAGTTAAGTAGTTATATTATTTTAAAAAAGGTATCTTTTTTGATTGGACTTTTTTTTTGTCACCCCCCTGTAAATCTTTTTTTACTTATAAAAATTACTATAGTTATAATACCACATACGCCTATTTACCTATTTAGCCTATATACTAAATAAAATATATAAATATATATGTACCCCCTAATACTTTTAAATATTAATTACCTTAAGTATCTCTACTCGCTAAAGGCTTTACTATCCCTTACTTATTATTTATTACTCTACAGGCTCTAAGCTCTAAATATAAAATATCTTTACCTTTACTACTAGTACTCTTAATATTATTTTATATAACTACGCTATAGACTTTAGGCTGTATATTTTTATTATAAACTTAATATTAATACACCGACTCTCTATCTTCTATAAGTAGTATAGTACTACTATCTTTATTTTTATTATTTTTATCTTTATATAAGCTACTGTAACTAACTTTAAATTTTTAAAATTTATTATTTTTACTATTAATAACGTTACGCTTCTATCTGTCTTATTACTATTTATTTTATTATTTAGGATTTCCCGATATTAATAAATAGTATTTTTATAAAACTAATAGATAATTACGTTATATATAGAATACTTAGTAGTATTAAAAAAAATTTATTAAATTTTATTACCTTATAGGTAGGATATAGCAGAATTAGATTATATATTTAGTATAGTAGGCGTATTAAAATTAATTTAAATAAGTATAATATTGGCCGAGAAAAGAGTAAAAATAGTTATATATTATAAGTAAGTATAACTATAATACGTAAAGCTTTAGTATATATTTTTATTATTAAGAAATATTTTAGAGAGTATATGTTCTTTAATAAATAGTTTAGAATATTTAGCTATATTAACTATAAGAGAAAATATAAGAGAGATATATAAATAGTGGTAGTAGCTATATTTTATATATTTTTTTTTTTAAAGAATATAGTTGCGGTACTAGAATTTTTAAATTAGACTTTTTAACATTTTTAATTTAACGTTTTTTAGGGGGGGTATATTAAGTATACTAGTAGTATACTAGCGTAGCGCTATTTCTTTTTTAATCTAGTCTTATCTAACTTTTTTAATATATTAAGTATAAAAGTATATATATACTCCTATTTTTTAAACTCCTTTTAGTCGCGCTAAGCTACTACAGCTATACTTTTTATTTAATTAATATATAAATATATTTAAACTCTTAAAAGTTATATTCTTTTCTTTTAGGAAGAGTAAAATATTTTACTAAATATAGTAACACTCTATTTACACTCCATATATTTATATACTAATCGAATAAATAGTGTGGCTATAGTGGCTCGGAGGCGACTAAAAGTGGTTTTAAAAAAGAAGGAGTATGTGTATGCCTTTATTTTTACACTCTAATTATATATTTATAGATTAGTAACTACTTATTATTATTTTTAAGGTTATTAGTAATTACTACTTTTTTTTTAATATAAAATAAGTCTTTTATATTAAGGCTACCTAACTATTTAAGAAAAGTATATGATTTCTTAAGCAAACTAATTATATAAAGAAAGGTAAAGTGTAGCGTCGAGACACTAGTCTAAAAAAGGTATAGGCTAAAAAAAGTTATTTTCCTAAATATAGTTAAAAAAATAAGCGTATATATAAATTATAAAAAACGTTTTTATTTCGAGAATTAAACTAATAACTAGCTTATTAATTTATAAATTATTATATTACTAAATAAAGGAATATTATATTACTAATCTATTACCTAATTAGGCCTAGTTCGCCACGCTAGTCCTATTTAGATATAGATTTTTATCTTATTAAACTTTAGATAGTAAGATATGCCTATAAATATAATATATTCTAAATAGAAATTTCGGCTTCTTATAGCTTTATATTAATTTTTTAATAATTTTTTATACTTTTAAAAACTCTATATTTTACTATATAAAGTAGATATATTTAAAGAACGCTATAATAAAGAAAGGAATCGAATCCTTAATACACAGAAGACCTTAAAAATTTAAAAAATTCTAGTATTTTTAGGTATATACCTACTGTGCCACCCCGTCTAATTACTACTTATAATTATATATAATATAATTAGCCTAGGGGATTACTAGGCGTATAAATTTTAAGACTAAAAAATGTTATTAAACTATTACCCAGAGTCTATATAACTAAATATTTAATTTTTAAATAAGTCTAGCTATTTATTCTATACTTTATACTATATTATTAATTTTTATTTAAAGGAATTTTACTATATTATATTTCTATAGGTGTTTTTTATTTTTAAAGCGTTTTATTATTATACTAATATTAGCTATATTACTATCTATTATACTAATTACTTTTACTAGTAATAATACTCGAAGCTAAAATAAAATCTAAGGTTAATTAGAATATAATTCTTCTACTTATATATAACTTATTAATAGGTTTTATACTAATTTATACTTACACAAATTTCTAGTAGAAAATAACTTTTTTAAATATATTATTTTTAGCTACCTTAAAGTCCTTTTTAGTATATTATTTTATATAGATAGATTTTAGGCTAATAAGATAAAAGTATTATAGAAGTAAGTAGTTAATAAAAATAAACTAGGAGACCTAATATTATTAATAAAGCTAAAGATAATAGAGTAATCTAAAATATAAGCTAATAAAATAATATAAATCTGTTAGTATACTTATAAGATTTAAAATAAATAAAAAAAGAACTAAATATAAACTATAGGGCCTACTAGTATACGTAGGGTTAAATAAGTATATACTTTTATTTTTATTTAGTAGATATTACTAATTAGGTAGTAAATACTATGGACGGCGTAAGTACTAATAATAGTAAGTATAGTTTCTTTTATTCTATAAGACTGCTAAGTAAGCCGAATATATACGTAACTTTCTTTAAATAGACCTTTATAGTATTATTATTTAAGTAAAAAGTTTAATAGATAATATAAAAACTTAGTATAAAATTAAATAAAAAAAATATTACTTTAAATTATATAATAAGTCTATAATAATATTATTAGATTACGATATTAGTAGGCGGGGTAAAATATACTATAAAATAGTAACTTAAAAAGAATAAATAAGCCTTTTATACTTATACTCGGGAGTGAGTTTATTATTATAATAAGTTAAAATAGTAATATATAAGTAAGTATTACTTTTTAACCTAGTATATAGCGTTAATTTATAAAGGAAAATTACGGTAATAGTTTATACTATTATTAGTACACTATAAAGTATTAATATATATCGGCGTCTCTAGTACTAAACACGTATATATATAATAATAATAATAATAGTAGTAGAAAGAGTATAATAAGTAGGATACTACGCTACGCTGGTAGAATGGGTTAGGGTTAGATCGGGGTTGGGTTGCCCAACCCAACTCTAGGTCACTAAATATTTTCGCTAATATATAACTTATATTAATAATAATAGCTTTATATATTAATATTGTATTTTACTTATAGTATATTAAAGTCTTAGATTTATAGCGTTTAGATTAGGTAAGTTATTTAAGTTTAAAAAAGCAATATAGTTTTTAAAAGTACAAAAAATTTATTTTAATTAAACTAACTTACGTAATATAAAGTCTAGTACTCTAGAATATTGTTATACTATAGAAATAATATATGAAGGCATACACATACTCCTCCTTTTTTGAAACCCCTTTTGGTCGCCCCGAGCCACCACAGCCACACTATTTATTCGATTAATATATAAATATAGAAATAATACTATATTAATATATAAAATTATTTCTATTATTATAAGTTAAATATTAGCTAAAATATTTAGTAACCTAGAGAGTAACCCATGCTAACCTATGCGTTGGGTTACACTAGGGTTACTCTCTAGGTTACTAAATATTTTAGCTAATATTTAACTTATAATAATAGAAATAATTTTATATATAAATTTAGTGTTATTTCTATAGGGCTGCAATTTATTATATTTTATTATATATTTAGTAAGTTATTTTAGTTAGAAAAAAAAGTTTTTTATTATTAAAAGTATATTACTTTTTTAAACTTAAATAACTTATCTAATATAAGAGCTAAAAATCTAAAACTTTAATATACTATAGATAAAATACTAAATATATATATAAACCTATTTTTAGCGTTATATATTATATATTACGTAATTTATTTAGTGACCCAGACTTGGGTTGGGCAACCCAACCCCAACCCATTTAACCAGCCTATACTACGCTATATAACTATATTATACCTTATATTAAATATTTATAACTATTCTATAAATAAATAATCCTATATAAGTAATACTTATAGCACTGTTTATATAACTAAATATATATTTATACTACACTACCCCTAGGATTATTACCGTAATATTACACGACTCTAGACTAGCTATTTAAACTTTTACTCTATTACGTAATTAATATAGACTTATCCTAATAAACTTTTTATATAATAATTATAATAACTTATAATCATTTTAATAGTAATTAAAATATTAAAATAATTCTTTTCCTCTAGGGTCCTTTAGTTCTTTTAGAATAATAACTAACTCTTCTAATAGTAAGTTTTTATAATTATCTTACAGCGCTATAATATACTTTATTTTTACTACCTACTACTTACTTTAAAGTCCTACTTCTATACGTATATATATTCTTATACCTAAATAATTTTAACTACTTTAATAAACTTTTTTTATTAAAGCTTTACTCCCTTTACTACTTTAAGGAAGTTTTTTTTATTATTATTAAAATACTACTACTATCGCTGTTACTATTACCGTTTTCTACTTTAAATAAAAAAGTATAATTGTTTTATTAAAAAATTTTTATAAATTTTACTATATTTCTATATAAATAAAATTAAACTTTATTGTTATAAGTAATATTAAAATTAAAGATTACGTTTTACATAAGTAAGAAGAGGCTTATTAGCATTAAAGTAGAATTAAAGATAACGTTAACTAAAAAATCTAGTTTATTAAGTAGACTAGCTAGTTATACTACGTAAAAGTACAAGTTAAGATAGTTTTTAATATAATTTAGCCAGTAATTACTATTACTAAAAGCTTATACTATATACTGTAAGTTACTTAACTTAATAGTTAAATACTAAAACACTAACGTTGTAGATATAATAATAATAATAATAATTATTTATTATTTAAGTATAAAGTATTTATAAAAAAGAGAAAAAGCTACTACACTTACTATTTTAAACGTACTATATACAGCCTATAGTTTTATATACGCGCTATTATTACTACTATAATCTAATAAGTTATTAGTTTAAGTTATTACTCTACTAGTTATAACATTTAAAAAATTTTATATTTAATAGACCCTAGTTATAGCGCTTTTAATTTTTACCTATTTTTATATTAAGTAAGAACGTAGCTTATACTAAGTTAATATAACTTCTATAGATAAACGTAAAAAAATATATTTATACTAAAAACTCTTTTACTAGAAATTATTAAAATGCTTTAAAATACTATAGTAAGTCTTAATCTAAATAGATAGCTAAGTGATATATAATAAATAGTAAATGTAATTATTTTAAACTATACTTTTAGAGAGTAAATAGCGTTAATAAAGAAAATAGATTAATATATACTATATTTATATAACTACGGCTATAGTAATAGTAATTATTACTAACTTATATAGTAGGCTATATTACTAATAGTAACTTAAACTATGTTTAAAAATAAAAATAGTTACTTTTAGCTATACTAAATAACTAAAATAACTTTAACTATACTAAGTTTAAAAATAAAATAGCTTAGAACGCGAACGCGGCTATATTAATAGTAGTAAATTAGCTATAATATATAAAATTACTAGTAAGAATAGTATTAGTAATAATATAAAAGCTATATATAAAACAATACTTAATAATAATAAATAAATATAGTATATAAATATAGTAGACGATAAATAAGTATAAAAAAAAGGGGAAGAATTATAAAATTCTTATAAGTATAGTTAAAATAATATATAATAATTTAAGTATAAAAAAAGTAGATAGGTACTATTAAGAAGAAATAAAAAAAAAAAATTTTTTATTATTAATCTATTAATAAGTACTATTATAATCTATTAGACCCGACTGTTACGATTAAGTCTAAAAACTATACTTAATGTTAAATAAATTATTTAGTAGTCTAAGTAGTTTTTAACTAAATTTTTAGACTATATCTATATTTTAAAAAAAAGTTAAATATACTTAAGATTATTAAATAACCCTAATAGGTTTAAAACTTTATAAGCTATCTAAATAGAAAATTTTAAACTAAATTATAGATTTTAGAGAAATAATAAATTATTACTATTACTAGAGGGGTGGCATATTAGGCATATGCCTAGAAATACTAAGATTCCTTAAATTTTTAAGGTCTTCTTACGTATTAGGGGTTTAATGTTTCTCCTTATTATAGTATTTTTTAAGCGCGCCTACTTTACTAGTAAAAAGTAAAATTTTTTAGAAGTATAGGGCACTACTAAGGAATTAATATAAAATTATAAAAAAGCTAAAATCCCTATACAGAACGCGTTATATTTAAAGGTATTTTAGGCTAAATTACTATCTAATATTAAACGAGATAAAAATCTATTCCTAAATAGGCTTAGCGTGGAGAACTAGGCCTAATTAGGTAATAGATTAGTAGTTTAATATAATATTATTTAGTAATATAACCTATATATAAAGTTAGGAGTTAAAGAGCCGGTTCTAGTTCGTTTAGGAGATAAAGCACTTTCCTTAAATAGTTAGGTAGCCTTAATATAAAAGGCTTATTTAAAAAAAAAAAAAAATTACTATTACTAAAATTAAAGAAAGACTTAATTTTTTATATTAATATAAAAAATAACGAACTTTAGTATTTTTAAAATATAAGGACTAAAAAGAAATATATAAAATATAAAGAAATACTTTAGATTTTAAATATATTATAAGTTAGATTTATAGGCATGGTTAGGCACTAACTAAGTTAATAGGCTACTATTTAATATATAGTTTTTTACTAGTATAGTAATATATTACTATTATAGTAAAATAGGCTACTATACTTTTAACTACTAAAATAAGAATAAGCTAGTAGTTCTTAGATTTAATAAAGTAATTAATAAGGCCGCGTTATTAACCTATATAAAATACAGAAAAAGAAAAAAAGTAAAAATAATTATAATACTTACTATCTATATTAAAACTATTATAAACTAGTTAATAAAAGTACTTAAAATTAAATATATTAGTAATCTATTTAACTACTAATATAACTTATTTAAAGGGATAATTACCTTATTATTTAAAATTATAAATAAAGGCTAAAGTAAAGATTTAATAAATCTAAAATCTATTTTAAATTTTATAAGTACGAAGCTAGTATAGAAAATAGACTTAAAAGTAACTACTCTTAATAAATTATTAGTATAAGCGGCTAATAGTTTTAATATAATTATTTATAGTACTACTATTACCGGACTTAAATATAACGGCCGAATCTAACAGGTTATAATAGTACTTGTTAATAGATTTACAAAAAAAAAATTTTTTTTTTTTTTAGTACTAACTATCTATTTTCTTTATACTTAAACTATTATATATTAATTTACCTATACTTATATATATTTTATAATACTTCTTCTCCTCTTTTTATACTGATATATTATCTACTATATATATCTATTATTATTAATTACTATATATATCTATTATTATTAATTACTATCTATTACTATTATTTATATAGCTTTTAGTTTCCTTCTTATATTTAGACAAGCCCTTAGAATATTATTACTAATACTATTCTTATTAGATATTTTCTATTTTATAGCTATACTACTATTAGAGTAATAACTATTATTTTATTTTTAAATTTAGCGTAGTTAAAGTTATTTTAGTTATTTAGTGGAGCTAAAAGCTATTACTTTTATTTATAGATATAGTTTAGGTTAGTATTTATAATAAAATTTTTAGACTTTTTAAGATTTTTAGAGTTCTTTACTATTATAATTATACAGGTTAATAATAATTATTATTATTATAGCTATAGCTGTAGCTACATAAGTATAGTATATAATTACTTATTTCTATTATAAAGTAGTAGTCTATAGTTATTAAACTTACTATTTATTTTATACTATTTAGCTACCCGCGTAGGCTAAAACTTATTATAATATTTTAGGACTTTTTAAAAGTATTTAGTAAAAAGAATACTATTAATAGTATAGAAATAGATTTAGTTATATAAAGGTATATATATTCTTCTTCTTTTTAAAACCCCTTTTAGTTGCCCCGAACGACTATAGTTATACCTTTTATTCGATTAGTATATAAATATATAGATTTAGTTACATAAAAAGTGCTATAGGTATTACTTTTATAAAATTATTTATTTATATATATATATATATATATATACTAATTAAATAAATAGTGTGGCTATAGTGGCTCAGGGTAACTAAAAGGGGTTTTAAAAAAGGAGGAGTATGTGTATACTTTTATTTATTTATTTATATTATAATATAATATACAGTATATACTATATAGTATATAATATTTATAAAAAAAACTAATAACTGCTATTATAACCGATCGGTTACTTTTTTAACTTTATTTTTATATAAAATAGAGGTTATATTTATTTTTATTACTTTTTACTCTGCTTATATATACACCGGTAGTAATGTGTTTAATAATAGTTAATATTTTTTATTTATAATTATATCTTCTTTTTTATTTATAATAATTACTACGATACTAAGTACGCTCTATATACTTATTTAGCCTATATACTAGGTACCGAACATACCTATATATATAGGCCCCCCTAAAACTTTTTAAAGATTAACTACTTAGTATTTTTATATCTTTTATTTATTACCTTACGGGCTCTAAGCTCTAGGCTTAAAACATTTTTACCTTTATTACTAGTGCCTTTAGTAGTATCTTGTATAGTTATATTTTATACTTTAAACTACACATCTCCGTTATAAAACTAATATTAATATATTATTTTTTTTATAACTATTACGGTACTATTATTTTTATTTTTATTATTTTTATTTTTGTATAGGCTATGGTAACTAAGCTTAGATTTTTAAATTTTATAGCCTTTATTATTAATAAAGTTACTATACTATTTATTATTTTATTATACTAATTATCTAATATTACGTAAAATTAATAAATAGTAATGTTATAAAACTAGGTAATTACGTTGTATATAGGATACTTACAGGGGGGTGACAAAAAAAAAGTTCAATTAAAAAAGATACCTTTTTTAAACTAATATAACTTTTTAGTTATAAGGCCTAAAAATACGAAAAAAATGCTATTTTAAAGAGAAAGACTAGTAGATTCTATTCACCCTGTCAGGGGCTGCTTACTAAGGGGTTCAGGGGTTAAAAAAATCAGTAAACATAGAAAATTTTTAGGGCCCTACTTTTAGTTAATACAACTTTTTATTTAAGGTGTAAAATTAGCTTATTTTTATATATATAATAATAGATACTAAGTTTTAATAGTATATTAAATATTTTTATATATTTATATATTAATTATATAATTATATATAAAAGTCACTTTTTTAAATTTCTAATAATAAACTGGTAATAATAAATTACTAATACTTAGTATAGTAGCCCTTAGCTTCTATAACCGCCTTATAACGGTTAGAAAGAGATAAAATACAGTTATTAATAACTTTTTGTAGTATATTCCACCACTCCTTATTAATAACTCTTTTAAAGACCTCTATACTTTGTATACTAGATCCTACACCTAAACTAGCCTCTTTATTATTATTTACCCCTTATTTTAAATAACCCCATATATTTTCTATAGGGGCTAAATCAGGGCTATAGGCTGGGTAAGGAAATAGTTTAATTTTATTATTTTTAAACCAGTTTAAAACGTCCTTTATTTTATAAATAGGGACGTTATCTTATTAAAATTGCCAACCTAAATTAATATTAGTATAAAGATTATAATTATAATATAATATAATAATATATATATATATATATATTATTATATTACTAAAAAAAGGGGTAAAAAAGTATTATAAAACTTACCCCTTTTTATATAGGGTTTAAGCTCAGGTATAAGGACTTTGTTTATATAGTCCTTACTAGTAAAAGAAGTAGAAGAATTAGGTGTTTTAGTAAACACTAAATTACTTCTACCTCCTATCTAAATTGCACCCCAAACTTGTAGTTTAAGGTCTTGTCCTATAAAATAATTAATATAATTAATATTAAAAAACTAAAACCATAACTTAAAAATATATAAATAGTTATATATTTTAATATTTTAAAAAATTAAAATAACTTACTTCGTGATTGGCTAACAGCCAGTTCTCTTCTAACTCTATTATTACCCCTTTTTCTATAATATCGTCTATTTTGCTGTCCCCTTTGTATTGCTGACTCATTAGAAAATATAATCTTTTTTAAATTTATATTTTTTATATTTTTTATATTGTCTTTAGCGTATTTTAATCTTTTTTTAGCGTTTTCTTTGTTGATTATTGGTTTTTTTTTACTTATATTAATACTATAATCCTCCTCTTTTAAAATCCTTTGTAAGGATCTTTTTGAGATATTTAGACTATTATCTATTAATAGTCTTTTATTTTCTTTTTTAGGGCTTCTAGTTAAGTCCCTATTAATAACTCTTTTTTCTCTTTCAGTTACTTTAGTAACTCTACCCCTTTTAATCTTTTTTATATTATAATTATCTTTCTCCTTCTTTTTAATTCTATTTATAGCGCTATAAATAGTTTGTGGAGACTTTTCTAAAGTAGTAGCAATTAAAGAAGGAGAATTATTTGCTTTTAAAAGAAGTTTAACTTCAGATTCAAGTTTTGAAAAATTTGGCGCCATTTTGAGGAAATAGGAGTTTAAGTTTATAAAAGTAAAAAGATATTATAATATACTATAATATTACTAATATATCACGTAATTATTGATTATATAAGGCTTGGCACTATTTTTATAATTAATATAATTTTATTATTAGATTACTAATATACTTCGAAAAACTAGTCACGTGACCTATACTAGGCCTAAAATAGTATAGTTAAAATTTTAGTTAAATATATTCACTAACTAAAAAGTTATAGGAACCTAAAAAAGGGTTTAAAAAAATTGCTATGTTTAGGTAATTTTAATTTATTATAGGTAATATATATTACGTAACTAAAATTCTAGTAATAATCTCTGTAATTTTCCCTTTAAAACGGCATTATTCATGTATTTTTAGACTTACTAATTAATTTTATATAAATTTTTAAAAAAGATATCTTTTTTAATTGAACTTTTTTTGTGTCACCCCCCTGTATCTGTTTAGACTACCGCGTCTAATAAAAATTTACACAATTAATAAATATTAACGTTTAATTTTAAGTCTATAGATTTTTAATAGTTATAATTTTTTTATTTTTGTATACTCTAACGAGACTTATTTAAAGTTAAATTAATATAATAAAGAATTAGAAGTTCTAAACCTAAAGGCTTTAGTTAATAAATAATTTTTAGAATTTTATTTTTTAGTCCGGAAGTACGCTAATACGTAATTAAATAATTTTAGTAGTTATTTTATTTTATAGTAATATTCTTAAATACTATTATTAGTTAGGGCGATTTTTTTAGTATAATATATTAGCGCTAATTACTTAAAAAATTTATATAAAAGTTTTTACTATAGAGGTATATAAAAATACGTAAGTTAAAAAAAATTTAGATAAATTAAGCGCTAATAAGTCTAATATAAAAGAATACTAAAAAGATACTAAACTATATATATACTATAAAAAAAATATATACTTATATACCCTAAGGTCTAATATTATAAATATTAGTACTAAGAAAGTAAAAGAATTTAATTAGTATAACTAAGAAAAAAGAATCTATATTAGGTTTAACTAAATTAGACTAGGTATAGGGTCTAATAAGAATTTATATTAAATAGGTATTAAAAAGATAGCTTCTACCTGTAAATATTATCTAAATTAGATAATATTTAGTAGACGCTATTAAAGCGTTAAGTCTATAGCACTTTATTATACTATAAAATTTTTAATAGTAATAAAAAATCTTATATTAATTTTTTTTATTATATAAAAATATACGCGAATATCCTGCTATTACTTATTAAAAAAATAGGGAATTATAGTACTAGTTTTTAAAAATTAGATTATATTACTATATATATTTTCTCTTTACTACTAGAGTTTATATAGAAATTATATAAATTTAGTAATATACGTTCTATATAGTCCACGTTTTAAAATTAAATATAAAAATTTTAACGTAAATTTTTAAGTTAAAAATTACTCTAAACCTAAATTTAGGCTTAACCTATATTTAGGTTTTAGACTTTAGGCTTTTAGCGGCGTAAATTAAATTATATAAAAATTAGTATTTAAATAGATCTCTCCTATAAAAGAAAGTTTACTTTAGCCTTTTTTTGTTTAAATTAGGACGCTGCTATTATATAAATAGTTATATAGACTAAAGCGCTATTAATTTTATATATAGTATAACTTAGATAAAACTAATACTTATATAGTTTAATAGCGGGGCGTAGCTATATCTATTTAGTTTAAGTTTTTAGTAAAACTAAAAGAGTAATACTTAAATAGCTTAAAACTAATTATTTTTTTAGAAACTATATAGTCCTAAATATACTAAATATTTAACTAAAATTATATAGACTTAACTCTCTTTCACTAAAATATTATTAAGAGGTTTAGGGCGGCTTTATTACTATTTAATATAATTACTAATATAATGGGTAACTGAATTAGCGGGGTAGCAGAGTAGGTATATATTTAGAAATACTAAATTTTTTTAAATTTTTTTAGTTTTTTACGTATTAGGGGTTTAATTCCTCTTCTTATTATAATATTGTTTAAATACATTTACTTTATATAGTAAAATATAAAATTTTTAAAAGTATAGGGTACTACTAAAAAATTAATATAAAACTATAAAAAGTTAAAATCCCTATATAGAATACGTTATATCTAAAAATATAAGTAAGGTATTTAGGCTAAAAATTACTATCTAAAATTAAATAAGATAAAAATCTATACCTAAATAGGCCTAGCGTAGTAAACTAGTTTTAATTAGGTAATAGATTAATGGTTTAGTATAACTATTTCGTAATATAATAATCTAGTTAGGAAATTAAAAAGCCAGTTCTAATTTATTTAAGAGATAAAATACTTTTCTTAAATAGTTAGGTAGCCTTAATATAAAAGACTTATTTTTTTTTAAAAAAAAAGATAACTAAATTACTAAACTAAGTAACTATAAAAGAGACTATCTATTTCCGTAAAAAAAGGTAGAATTTAAAAAAATAAAAATACTTAGTACCTATATATAAGCGATTTACGTATAAAAAATATATAAAAATCTTATAAATACTATTTTAAAATATATAATAGATAAAACGTATAGGGATAAAAATTACTTACTAAATATTATAAAAAAATTTAGATAAAAGCTATTAAAATATATAGTACACTATTATCGGTTTATAAAAGTATAAAAATAAAAATTTTTTTAAAAATAACTAAAATAGTATACTAGCTATAAAGGTAGAGAAATACTTTATAAAGTTTAAGTATTTAATAAAAAAGAAGCGCAGTATTAAAGAAGTAAGAAAAAATAAAAAATAAAGAGTAGGCTAGTAAAAAAAGGATACTTTTATATAATATCGCTGATAACTACTATAGTAACCTATTAGTTACTTTTTTAATATTATTTTTATAATATAGAGGTTATATTTATTTCTATTACTTTTTACTCTACCTATACATACACAGGTAGTATAGCATTTAATAATAATTAATATTTTTATTTATAATTATATTTTCTTTTTTACCTATAATAAATAACGATTACTGCGATATAAAATATATTTATTTATTTACTTAGCCTACGTACCGAAAAAACTATATATAGGCCCCCTTATTACTTTTAAATATTAATTACCCCTAGTATTTCTATATTTTTTACTTATTACTGTACGGGCTCTAAGCTCTAAGTTTAAAATATTTTTACTATTACTTTTACTATTACCTCTATTACCTCTACTATTACGTTTACTATCGCCTTTACTTTTATTATATTTTTTATACTAAAGAGCACCTATTGTATTTATAAAATACTTATTTTATTTATTACCTATACTATAAACTATATATTATATTTTTTTATTTTTTTTTACTTTTATTATATCTTTATTTATTAAAACTATTACTATTAAAACTACTATTATTAAATTTATTATTATTAAAGCCGCTATTATTAAAGCTACTATTATTAAAACTACTGTCGCTAATACTATTAACTTAACGTTTATAACTTTAACTACTTTTTTTATTAATAATTTAATTAACTTATTAGGCCAGTGCCTATTATTATAAAAATAGTTATAATTTTATTATAATTAACTTCTCCGGCTACTAAATAAATAAAATTAGCTACCTCTAAATAAATAAAGTATTTATACTAGTAAGTATCTACTAAAGTCGTGTTTTTATTACTAGTAAAGTAGAATAATATAATAAGAGCTTAGATACTAAATACCTTAAAATTAATTATAATTATCTCGCCGTTAGTGTTAATAAAAAAAAGTAGTATTAGGACCTTTAAAAAAGAATAATATAGTAGTATTAAGACTTTAAAAAAAAAATTTTTTAGTAAGTTTTTTTTTTTTTATAAACGTTTAGCTGTACTATTAATTATAAAATAGAGAAAAGATATATAGGCAGTACCCTACGTATCTTTTTTTTAAAAAATATAGTATTAGTACTAAACTTTTTAATTTTTTTAACTTAATATTTTTTTAGGGGGGGGGTATACTAAGTATACTAGTAGTATACTAGCGTAGCACTATACTTTTTTTAATCTAGTTTTACCTAACTTTTTTGATATATTAAGTATAAAGGTATATATATACTTCTTCTCTTTTAAATCCCCTTTTAAGTCGCCCTAAGCCACTATAGCCACACTTTTTATTTAATTAATATATAAATATATTTTATATAAGAGAGTTAGTATATAAGTAGAATAAAATAGTAAAATAATTAAGTAAGATTAAGTAAGTAACTATTATTTACTATAAAAGTCTCTATTTTTAAATATAGTTTTTTATATAATAAAATAATTAATATTATTCTTATTAGATATTTTATATTTTATAATTATACTATTAGAGTAGTTACGTTTATATAATATATTATTTTATTCCTAAATTTAATATAGTTAAAGTTATTTTAGTTTTTTAGTATAGTTAAAAACGATTACTTTTATTTATAAATATAGTTTAGGTTATTTATAAAAAATCTGTTAGGGTCTATTATTTTTATAATTATATAAGTTAATAATAATTATTATTAGGCTTAACCGTAATAGGTCGGGTCTAATAGGTTATAATAGTATTTATTAATAGATTTATAATAAGTAAAAACTTTTTTTTTTTTTTTATATAGACTACTTATTTTCTTTATACCTATACCTTTTATATTATCTTACCTATATTTATAGGTATTTTATAAAGCTCTCCTCCCTCCTCTTTCTATACTTATATTATTTTATTATATATTAGTTATATTTATTTTATCTGTAAGACTACTATCTTTTATAGTTACTCTAGTAAAATTATTATATACTATAGCTATAATAGCTATACTACCTTATAATATACTATTTTTTTTATATTTTTTTACTAATCCGGATTCCTCTAATTGCCTAAAAACTTTTAAAATCTAGCTTTTTACTTACTTACGTATACTAGGTTCTTACCTATACCCTATAGCTTTAAGCCTACGCTATACTATTAGTAATACTATATTATATACTAGTAAAAAAGCTACTTATAAATAATATATAAATAGTTATATTTCTAAATTATAACATTTAGAGCGTATTAGCTAGTAATAAAAAAAGTTTAGCTTAAATAAAATCTAAAATTATAAATAGTATATTTTAGCTCTACGTAAATATTATTATTAAGCTAATTAAGGACGTCTAGTACTTTTATAGTACTATACTATATAAAAATATATAGCCTATTAGTCTAGGGGCGCTTTATATTTACTATATTTACTATATTTACTATATTTACTATATTTACTATATTTACTATATTTACTATATTTACTATATTTACTATATTTACTATATATATTATATATTTTATTATTAGTGTCGCAATAGAGCTGCAGTCTTATAGCTTATTTTATACTATTTTATATTATTACTATAGCTAGTTTAGGGACGCTAGTATATATTAATATTTTATTATATACTATAAATAGCGTAAGCTATTGCTATTATATTTTTTTTTATAAATAAACGCGCTATAGTAGGTAAAAATATATAATATTTTAAATTATCTAATTATTACTATATATACTAGGTGCAACGCGTTAACCTATATACGTTTTTAATATATATATTATATAACTGCGTACTATATCTTTTATTATTATACTAAAAATACTATAGAACTGTTTTATAAGAACCCCTATAATAGCTAGTAGTTATTTCTTTTAAAATATAAGTACTACGCTAAAAGCGTAAATTTATTTAAAAAAAATATTATTATTACTATACTATACTAGTACTGTATAGGTATAAATATAATATTTACTTAACTATTTTTTTTATAAAAAATACTTTATAGTTATTTTAGTTATTATTTATTTTATACCTATAAAATACTTATAAAAATTAAATTAAATTATAGTACTTTAGAGCTTTATAATAATAATTACTAAAAAAGTCTATTTTAAAATTTTTTTTATTAGTAGTATAATAAAAAATCTATTTATATAAATATTATTATAGGTATTACTTATATAGAGTTATTTAGCTAATATAATATAATATATAGTATATACTATACAATATTTATAAAAAAATTAATATAATTACTTAGTATAGCTAACTACTCTATTCTAAATATATTATATAATTATATTTATATATTAATTAAATAAATAGTATAGCTGTAGTAGTTTAGGGTAACTAAATAAAGGTATACACATACTCCTCCTTTTTTAAAACCCCTTTTAGTCGCCCCAAGCCACTATAGCTACACTATTTATTCGATTAATATATAAATATAGGGTAACTAAAAAAAGTTTTAAAAAAGAAGGAGTATATATATATCTTTATACTTAATATATTAAATATATATATAGTACTACAGACCCCGGCGTATATTAATATAAGAGGGTAGCGGAGTAGTATAGTAGGTATTTACCTAAAAATATAATAAATTTTTAAATTTTTAAAGTTTTTTTATAAATTAGGGATTTAATTTTTTTTTTTAAAGTATTCTTTAAACGCGCCTACTTTATTAGTAAAAATAAAGTTTTTAAAAGTGCGGAGTATTAGGCTCGGCTATAATAAATTTAGTCTAATAGGTTATAATAGTAGTACTTATTAATAAGTTTATAATAAAATAGAAAGTTTTTTATTTCTTTTTAGTACTAACTACCTATTTTTTTTATACTTAAACTATTATATATTATTTTACCTATACTTATAGGTATTTTATAACGCTCTCTTCCCTACTCTTTTATATATTATTATTACGTTTATTTTTATATTTATCTATTATATTTACTATCGTATATATAGCTTTATATATATTATTACTAATACCCTATTTACTAGCTTATTTATATTCTATAGTTATTATATTAGAGTTATTATCGTTATTATATATTATAATATCTTATTTTTAAACTCTATATAGTTAGGGTTAGTCTAGTCGTCTAGAATAGCTAGGAGCTATTACTTTTATTTAAAAATATATTTTAGGTTAGTATTAGTAATATAGCCTTTATCTACTATATAGGTTAATAATAATTACTATCGCCGTACTTATATAGGTATAGGTATAGTATACGCTTACCTATTTTAATTATAAAGTTATAGTTTAAAAGTATTACTTTTACTATTTATTTTATACTATCTAACTATTTATTTAAATTAAGACTTACCGCAGTGTACTAAAGCTTTTTAAAAATTTTTAGTAAGAGGGTTTTTAAGTTCTTTAGTACGTAAATATACTTAATAAAGTACTAAATATTACGCTTATTACTTTTATAAAGTTATTTAGCTATATTATAATATAATATATAACGTATAGTATATATAGTATACGTAGTAATAATATTTATAAAAGAATTTAATATAACTGCCCGGCGTAGTAGACTGCTAGTTATACTTTTTATATTATTTTATATATATAGGCGTGTGTAGTATTAGGACTACTAGTATATATTAATATTTTATAGTATACTAGTAACGGCGTAAGCTATTACTATTATTTTTCTTTTTTTTATAAATAGACGCTACGTACTAAGTTAAAAAGTAATACTTACTTATGTATCGCTATTTTAATTTATTATAAATATTTTTAGTATATACGTTAATATATAACTACGCGCTATATCTCCTATTATTATATTTAAATTATTATAAAGTTATTTTACAGGAACCCCTATAGTAGCTAGTAGTTATTTTTTTTAAAAATATAGGTACTACGCTAAAAGCGTAGCTTTATTTAAAAAAATAAAAATAAAAATAAAAAAAGTACGAAGTATAGCTAAAAAATTAATATAAAATTATAAAAAAACTAAAATCTCTATATAAAATATATACTATTTATAGGTATTTTAGACTAAACTACTATCTAAAATTAAATAAGATAAAAATCTATTCCTAAATAGGCTTAGTATAGTGAACTAGGCCTAGTTAAATAATAATTTAGTAATTTAATATAACTATTTAGTAATATAACCTAAAAATATATTAATTAGAAGTTAAAGAGCTAGTTCTAGTTTATTTAAGGGATATTATACTTTTTTTAAATAGTTAAGTAGCCTTAATATAAAAGACTTATTTACAAAAAAAAAAAAAAAAAACAGGGGGATAATAAAAAAAAGATTAATTAAAAAAGATATTATTTTTAAAAATTTATATAAAATTAAATAATAGGCCTAAAAATACGTAAATAATACTGTTCTAAAGAGAAAGTTATATAAGAATTTATAAGTATTTTACTTAGTACTTATTAATTACGTATAATATATTAAAATTATCTTAAGAAGATAATTTATTAAATCTTATTATTAGGTTCCTATAACTTTTTAGTTAGTATATAGATAACTAAAAGTTTAACTATACTCTTTTAGGTTTACTATAAGTCACATAACTAGTTTTTTTAAAGTATATTAATAAACTAATTATAAAACTATATTAATATAAAAAATTTAGTCTATACTTATATAATTACTACTTACGTAATATATTACTAATATTATATTATATAATAATATTTTTTAAATTTTATTAACTTACACTCTAATTCTATTAATATAGTATAATATTTAATAAAATTTAAATTTTACGTTAATCTTCTTCTAGTAGTGTAGTATAGTAAATAAATATTTAGTAATATATAAATTCTGTAAAGATTTTTTAAATTTTAAGATTATTTATTATATTAGGAGTTTAATTCCTTTTTCTATTATAGCGCTTCTTTAAGCGCGCCTACTTTATATAGTAAATATAAATTTTTTTAAAAGTATAAGGTACTACTAAAAAATTAATATAAAACTATAGAAAGCCGAAATCCCCTTTAAAGAAAACAATAAGTCTAGTATAAAATACTAAATATCTAAAAGTATTTTAAGTTAATATTACTATCTAAAGTTAAATAAGATAAAAATCTATTCCTAAATAGACTTAGGGTAGCAAACTAGACCTAAGTAGGTTTATAATAGATTAGTAATGTATTATAACTTTATTTAATAATATTAGTTTAAATAGGAGAAAAATAGGCTATTAAGAAAAACGTTTATAAGTATTTTAAAAAGGGGTATATATATAGCTATTTCCTAATTAGGCAGGTACGCTAAAATATTAGCGTCTATTTTTTTAAAACAAAATTTTTTATTTTAATAGTAAATACTTCTATTCTAATAATTAATTTTACTTAAAAAAAAACTCTAAATAGTATTTATAATACTATATAATATAATAAAAATATAAAAATAATAATAGTCATATAAATAGTATTAAAAGAAATAGAGTTCTTAAAATAATTTAAAGAGTAAAGTAAATTATTAATAGAAACTTAATTAAAAGCCCTAAAAAAGAAAATAAAAGATAATATTTAAAAAATAGTCTAAATATTTTAAAATATATACTTATATATTAATTAAATATATAGTATAGCTGTAGTGACTTAGGGCAACTAGAAGTAATTTTAAAAAAGGAGAAGTATATATATACCTTTATACTTAATATATTAAAAAAGTTAGGTAAGGCTAAGTTAAAAAAAAGAATAGCGCTGTACTAGCGTACTAACGCACTTAGTATACCCCCCCCCCCCTAAAAAAAACGTTAAATTAATAAAGTCTAATATAAAAAGTCTAGTACTAATATAAAATTTTTTAGAAGAGAAATATATAGAGTATAATTATTACTACTACTTATATATCTTTTCTCTATTTTCTATTGCAGTTAATATAGTTAAACGTTTATTAAAAAAAATATATATTTACTAAAACGCTTTCTAAAATACTCTTTAAGAATAAAAATATATACCGGAGCTTTATATATTATAATTATACTTACTTATAATATATAGCTTTTAACTTTACTTTTTTCTTAGCGGATACTATATTTATTTAAATTAATCTTAATACGCCTACTATGCCTATTAAACTAAATATATAAACTATTTTTACTATATCCTACCTATAGGGTAATTAATAAAAAGTAGTTTTTTTTAATACTACTAAGTATTCTATACACGGTATAATTACCTAGTTTTTTAAATTAAGTATTTATAAATACTAAAATATTGTAGACGATAAGGCGTACGGTAATAAAATAAATAGTAATAAAATAAATAAAATTATAATACTATTAATAATAAAAATAAAAATTTAAAAAACTAAAATTAGTTACGTATATTTATACGGAGGTGATAGTAATAAAAATAATAAAAATAGTAAAATAGTAAACGTAGTACTATACTAATTATAAAAAATAATAAAAGAAAAATATATTAATATTAATTTTATATAAGAGATACGAAGTCTAGTTTACGTAATATAGTTATATAAAATACTATTAAGGGTAATAGTAGTAAAAATAAAAATATTTTAAATATAAACTCTATAGAGTAATAAGTAAAAAACTTTTATAGAGATACTAAAATTAGTTATTATTTAAAGGTTTAGGGGGGCCTATAAGTAGAGGTAATAGGTATTTTTTTTTTAGTACGTTTATATCGACTAGGTAGGCGTATAGGGCGTACTTAGTATGGCGTTTTTTTGCAAGAAAAGAGATATAATTATAAATAAAAATATTAACTATTATTAAACGCTATACTACTTATGTATAAACGGAGTTAAAAGTAATAACAATAAATATAACCTCTATTTTATATAAAAATAAAGTTAAAAATTAACTAATAGATTATAACAGTAGTTATCCGCTAAATATTAAAAAATAAATAATCTATAATTAATAAGGAAAATACTAAAAAATATATTAAAATATACTAAAGAAAAGATTAAAAATATTAAAAATATAATTTATTAAAAAAAAAATTTCTAATAGGTTAGTACTAGACTGGCGAACGGGTCTCCACATCGAGATTTTAAAATTTAAAATATCTCTTTAACTAAAAGAGTTATAAAGAAACTTTTTATTAGTAAAATATAGACCTAACTTAGCTCTATATTTTATTAATAGAAAGTTTTTTTATAACTCTTTTAGTTAAAGAGATATCTTAGATCAAAGTAAAATATAGAAACCTATTTTTTAGTAAAACAGGTTACTTAATAACTTTTTATTTATTAGAGTTATAAAAAAACTTTTTATTAGTAAAATATAGAGCTAAGCTAGGTCTATATTTTATTGATAGAAAGTTTCTTTATAACTCTTTTAGTTAAAGAGATATTTTAGATTTTAAGATCCTGATATAGAGACCTGTTTGCCACACTAGTTAGTACTATATATTTATATACTATTTAAATAAATAGTGTGGCTGTGGTGGATTAGGGGGACTAAAAGGGGTTTTAAAAAAGGAGGAGTATATATATACCTTTATACTTAGTATTAAAAAAGATATAATTTTTATATATTCTTATTTTTTAATTGTATCTAGAGGTAGGGTAGTATAGTAGGCAAGTGCCTAGAAATATATAAATTTATTAAATTTTAACGTTATTTATATATTAGAGATTTAATTCCTCTTTTTATTATAAGTATTTTTTAAATACGCCTACTTTACTAGTAAAAAGTAAAATTTTTAAAAGTATAAAGTACTACTAAAAAATCAATATAAAACTATAAAAAGTCTAAATTTCTAAATAAAATATATTATATTTTTAGGTATCTTACTATCTAAAGTTAGATAAGATAAAAATTTATTTCTAAATAGGCTTAGTATAATAAACTAGGCCTAATTAGGTAATAGACTAGTAATTTAATATAACTTTATTTAGTAATATATATTAGTTTAGAAATTAAAAAGCTAGTTATTAGTTTACTTAAGAGATAAAATACTTTTCTTAAATAGTTTGGTAGCCTTAATATAAAAGGCTTATTTTTTTTAATAAAAAAAAAGAAAAAAAAAAAAAAAAAACTATATCTAGAGTAATGACTTTTTTGAGCTTATATTTTTTTTAACTAGTATTATAACTTTATACTTTACCTCTTTTTATATAATATAATTGGAAAATATAATATAAAGATATATATATACTCCTCCTTTTTTAAAATCCCTTTTAGTCGCCCCGAGCCACTACAGGCACACTATTTATTCGATTAATATATAAATATAAAAATATAGAAAATATAATAAATATAGTATTTATAAATATAAATAAAATAATATATAATAAATTAACTATTAAAAAATAGTTATTAGTACTAAAACGAAATAAAAATTTATATTATTCTTAATAATCTATTAATAAGAACTATTATAATTTATTAAATTTAATTATTATAATTAAGTCTATGTAAATATATAAAGTAATTACTAATTAATATATTAAAATCTTTTAATATTTTTTATTAAGAATATATTACTTTTATATTTTTAAACTTAGTAATTAAAAGAATATATAACTTTAAATAGGGTAACTTTCCTAACAACGCTTTTTTTATGTTACGCCTCTGTAATTTTAGAGAAGTAGTAAAAGTTTAATTTTAGTAGCTGAAGCCTGGCGTATAACGTAGGTTGCAACACTAAAACATTCTGTGGTATCTGGACTCGCCAAATCTCTGGGGGGGTTATGGGAGCAGGGCTGCGCACGAGGCGTCTAACATCGATCCTTCAGTAAAACGATCTTAAACTTGACCAAGAACTGGAAATTGCATTGCTACATAGGATCCGCCAGTCCCACTGAATCCTCAAATCTGTTGTCGTTATGCCGCACCAGCTGCGCTGGCTCGCGACTTCCTCCCATACAGACTTACCACGGCATTGAAAAGATCTCGGACAGGTGGCAGTGCATGTGACGGCCCGCTGTCGAATATTTGCTGTAGCTGCTCCGGTCTTACGACGGGTTTATCATTCTCAGAGGCGCGCAATAGGGCTTCACCTGCATCAAGCTGCAGGTCCTTCTGTGACACTGCCTCCTCGCTGTCTTTCGCGTCCTCATCAACGTCCATATTTCCGGTGACAGCATTATAAGTAGACTCAGGTGGGGGACTAGGAAGTTGCAGTGTCGCGATAGTGGGGCTTATGACGCGGATATGTGATGATGAGTCCAGAGCAATAAATCCCCTCCCTCCCTTTGCAGCAATTAGTCCCAGAACAACGGCTTCCGGAATAGTGCAGTGCCAAAGTGGTTCGGACGAGGTGGAGCTGTAGACTGTGACTTTCGTGGCGATCTTCGTGAAGCTCTCGTCTTCAGGCTCCTTTTGCTGAAGCCTAGGTGTCGACACAGCAAAGGTTCCGTCTTCTTCGTTCGTTGCAAGGCGCAACAGTTGGCTGTGTGTGGCAATTCTGACTCCAGGCATCTTGTTCGGGAGACTGTACGCAAGGCGGTCCATGATCATGTCCCAGACGACAACTGCGCTGCCAAGTAATATCAGGTGGCGGCCGCAGATAGCTAGTCCAGAGAGAGCGGTGACATCGATCTCGGTGATGGAACGTTTGATGCTTCCGTTGTCCGTGTCGATCATGTGAACGACCCCTGGATCTTCGTCAGAGGCCCAGGAAACACTTGCAGCGAGGACAGATCCATCCGAAGAGAACGCCAACCGAGAGGTGTGCGGAATGGCGTCTTGTGGCGCCTCGTTTGCTCCATCCACTTCAAGCTTATTCGGCAGCTTGATCGCGCGGTTCAAGGTCCAGTTGACAAGACCATGCATACGATCTGCACCTCGCACAACGGCACCATCCCGCATTCGCGTCTTTGGTCTCCATATGCGAACCACGCGATCTTCGCCGACCGTAGCAAATCCGGTGCCAGAGGGGTCGGCGAGAAGGTCGAACACGCGGGCGTGCGCCGACACCCCTTCGATGAAATGCGGAGCATCGATGCGTGCGTCAAGCACCCACTGCGCATTTTGCTCGTCACGTCGCCAAATTTTCAAGTACACCTCGCGACGTAACATTCGTTCCTCAGCATTGAGCGCACCTATACCCTCTTCAATATACGAAAGATCTGCGGCTGGAGGTATCCATTCGTCGACAGTAGCAAGCCACGAGCCATCGTGACTAATTCGTAACATGTTGACGCTTGGCTCCAAGATCGGCCGGCCATCGGGCCCCATGTTCGGATCGGTCGCGTTGTTCCGGGTCAAAGCTTGTCGCGCGATTGGTCGTTGATCGGCGATATCGAATGTCTGAACGTATGGCTCTGATGGAATTACACCTCCATGTCGGGGCTGTGAAGATGGAGTGACAAAGGTGACGTGACTATTGTTTTTCGGGTCAATGTCCATGGACACTGGCTCGAGATACCGTGCTGAGGAATGAGGATCGGTTAGTCGATGTAGTTTACCGGCGCTGATCCTTCGCGTTTGGATACCGACGATGTTCGTTTTAGCCCTGAGTTCAGATGTTGACAAGACGATAACGGAGTTGTTCGCCAAGGTCACTCCATAAGAAGTACCCGATGGCGAGATTGTGATGTTTTCTATCGCGGCGGTTAAATGAGGAAGATGCTGTTGCTTTCCAGTCGACAACTGCCAGATGGTGAGAACAGTTTCATCGCCACCAGAGATCAAATAGTTGCCTATAACAGTCAGCCAAGGAACCGTCAGTCCTGGAACATGCATCTCACCGTCGAGCGACCATTTGAGCGATCTCACGGCATTCCTGTGCCAATGTAATCGCTTTGGGGTCAGACTTTCCGGTCCCACCTTGGAACCCGACCTTTCCTTCTGACTCTTCTCCACAGCAACAAACCTTGAGATGACATCTTCGAAAAGGTAGATGACACCTTCCTCATCTCCCACTGCAAGATCAAGATGGTCTCTCGAATCCTCCAGAGCCTTATCCTTTCCACCCGATATTTGCACAAAAGCGTCGAAGGTCGTGACTCGCTTCGACATGGCAAATTCGCGCCATGTATACTCAAAGTCTTGCAATGCAGTCTGCTTGAACTTCCTGCGCTTCCCGATCATGATAGAAGTCGGTGTGCTCAGAATGACAAGCTTCCCTTGCAACAAGACTCGCATGCCGGTGATGGGTCGGGCCGTCTTCAGAATTTGCTTGACCTCGGTCTTTGAGGCTTCCTCCCCGGTGTACAGCGCGTGCACACTGACAATGTGCTCGCTCGATGCCTCGTGGGTAAAGACCAAGTCCCGCGAAACGATAGGCTGCTCTACAACGACCAAATGTTGCACCTTCGCCCCAATGCCCCAGCGACCAAGTTTCGAGCCATCGGTCCAGCTCCAGAGCGATATGATGCCAGCCGAGTCTGCCACGTATACGAGATCGGGGCTGGACGCTGAGATGGCGTAGGCCAGAGCGACGCTGGAGGCACCCAGGGGCAGAGACCTGACCAGCAACGAGGTGTCGGCGGCGTACACGACCAATGCTTTGAGTTTGCCGAGGAGCAGGTACTTCTCATCGGGCGAGAAGACGGGATCCTGCGGCAGGAACCAGCCGCCCTGAGGAGGCGAACAGGACCAAGGGTCCGGTTGCCTCTTTTTCTTCTTGTGTTGCTTTGGCCTCGAGACGGCTACTCCCTGGGTTTCTGCGGGCGCTTCGGGGGCGGTTGACGCGACATTCTCCCAGAGAGCGTCCGCCGCTGGCTCCGCCGGTGTCGCTCTCACAGCGGGCGCGTCCGTGTCGGCAGCGTTCTGTGCCTTTTGCTTCGACCGGTCCCTCTTGTGTGCGCGCGCCGGTGCACCGATAGCGGCGTGTGCGGAGACTCGACTGCTCTGCGAGTGCTGCGGCGTCGACTTGTTTTTTCGATCCGACTGTGTCGACTGGGTTTCGGGCGTGGCGCGCTTGCTCTTCAAATCTGTCTTGCCTGTCCGCGCCTTCTTCCTCTGCGCGTCCGCGCCGTCTCTTTTCCGCTTCAGCGGCGGCGCCCCGTCGGCGTCTGCCATGGCCACGCTGACACGAGGGAAGCACGAAGACGCTCGTAAGACGCTCGTTCGCCGCGAGAATTTTCGACGGGTGTGGTCCGAGCTTCCGGCGCTAGCCAGCGCCTTCGCATTTCTTTGACCGCGACGGTGACAAGCAGACAACGGGTCCACGCGCTTCCTTGCAGTCGCAGCACGCCAACCTCGTCGGCACACTTCTGCACATCGTCGCCATGATCATCCCCATCCGCTGCTTCTCATGCGGCAAGGTGCGCGCCCCTCGGCCTCTCCCCTGCCCGACGCCCCGTCCAGCTGACCCCTCCAGGTCGTCGGCGACCTCTGGGAGCAGTACCTCGAGAAGATCGACAGCGGCATGAACGACGTGTACTGCTCCCCGTTCCCTCGCCTCCCTCGCCGTCCAGCTGCTGACCACACCGCCCACAGCGAAGCCATCGACGCCCTCGAACTTCGCCGCTACTGCTGCCGCCGCATGATCCTGACCCACGTCGATCTCATCGAGAAGCTCCTCAAGTACGTCCGCTCACAAGACATCAAGGACTGGCGCAGCAAGTTCGACCAAAACCTGCACGGTCGCGACAACTGGGCTGCGCACTCTGTCTTTATTTCTTATCCGACAGTGCTTGACGGTAACCATCGCTAGGTACAACGCGAGCGAACGGGAACAGGCGAAGGCGTTGCGACGGGCATGAGAGGGTGCGACTTTGATACCCTCCAATGGACTCTGCGTTTGGCGAGTTGCGGACATGATGCGAGGCGTTCAGAGGCATATCCATGGCGTTTAGGGGACGGGGCTGTGGCTCCATCAGATATCAATTTACGACTTCATCTACTCAAGCGCTCCTTGCTCTGCCGGACCCATCTTGTCGAGGGCACATGTCTGAGCTGCATGACATGGGCTTATTCCGTCGCTAATGCGTCCACAGACTTCTACCCTACTCGCCACGCTCGGCAGAATGCACAACTGAACTACCGTTCCGCGGTAATCAACCACCCGTCGGTCAAAACTCTCCCTCCAGCATCAACGCCTCCCCAGACGACAACGTTAGCCCCGTCTACCTCCGTTCCCCTCGCAGCAGCGAAGTTGCGCCTTGATCCAAATCCCTTCATCCCACTATCCTGGTCCTCCGCCACCTCTTCGCCCTTCGTATCCGTATATTTGCACCCAACCTCGGCCCAGCGCGCCTCATGCGTCTCCCTCTTCAGACCCGCTCTTGCACTATCTTTGGCGACAGCCGCGCTAGTTTGCTCAGATGGCAGCTGCAACGCCCACAGATCATCGAGAATGGTGGTGGTATTGTCGGGCCCTGGCGCGGAGCCACCGAGAAGCAGCAGGTAGTGTCTCCCTTGCCCGGCCATTACGCCCTCCAACCCAGCCGCGAACCGTGGCGAAGGCGCCAAACGCGTCGAGCCATCTGCTCCCGAGGGCGCAGACAGCGACTCCCACGCCCATCCGCTGGTGAGCGGTGTGGTCCCGCCCTCGGCGTGCTTCGGTACGGACGAGACATCGAGGATCTGCGTCGACGCCGAAGCGCCACGCTCGGTCTTGCCGCCAAAGAGGTACAGAAGGCTCCCCACGAGCGCGAGACTGGCTTCTTCGATTGGCTTCCCGTCCGGAGTAGGCAAGTTCGACCACGTCCGCGTCCGTACGTCGAACGCTAGTGCATCCTTGGCTAGCTCTCCCGTTTCCGCTTCCCGCCCACCCAGCACGAAGATTGTGCCCCAACTATCTTCATCTGCAGGCTCGGGGACAACCTTGGCCGGGTCGGCAGGCTGCTGCGGCGCTTTCTCGTGGTACGTGACATCCTTCGGGCCAGGCAGTTCGCTCGCAGCAGCAGCGTGGCCGCTTCTCTGCAAAGGCACCGCCGATTCTGGCGCAGGGTCAAGGTACGACCACGTGTTCCGCAGCGTGTGGAACACCCACACCCTCCCCTTCTCTTCTTGCGTACCTTCTCCTCCAAAGATGTATATGCTATCTCCAATGACGACACTCGAATGCCCTTTGCGCGGGGCGGGAATGTCGCCGCTCGACGTCTCCGGGCGCGCTTTAATGGTCGTGTAGTCTGCTTCTAGAACGCCCGAGGAGGGGAGGATGATGGCCTCCATATCATTACCTGCGAGTTCGTCGGGGGCCGTCTCGCCACCGAAGATGTACGCGCGGCCTTTGACGACGGACAGGGTGTGGTGGGAGCGGGGGAGGGGCACGGAGCTGATGTGCGTGAGGTTCGCCTTGAGGGGTAAAGTCGGGTGGGTTATGCCTTTGATCAGGGCTGCTGCGCCGTAGAGGAGATTCTCGGCTGCATAGAGGGCGCCTGCTGCTGCGGGTTCCATAGCTATGTAAGGCTAGGTGCTAGAGTCGATGAGGAGATTGAGGGTGATAGCGTAGGATGTAATTGTCGGAGGTATTGGGGGCACACAAAGCTAAGCACCTGGTAAAGCAACGGGAAATTGAGAGCAGGTTGTGGATAGAGTGAGGTGTGTTGCTTGCGCAGTTGAGCTGAGCTGAGCTGATAGTATGACGTAACTTCGCATCCCCAGTCCGCTTGTGGAACGAGGTACAAAAGTCAAAGACAAGGGTGGAGATTATTTTAAACTAGTTCTTAGATGTACGCTATAATATATATATATATTAATTAAGTAAAGGGGTATAGCTATGGTAGCTTAAGATGACTAAAAAATATTTTAAAGAAAGAGAAGTATATATTTTACTTTAAAATAATCCTTAATTTGTTCTTTACTAACTATAATATATTGTATTATTAATTTATACTTTTAATTTTAAGTTATATTTTTTTTATATTTATAACTAAAAGTTTAGAAAAAAATTTAGTAATTATTTTTAGTATTTAGTAATTTATATAAAATCTAAATTTATATAAAAAAATTTAAAAATTTAAAATATTAAACTAGTTAATAATAGTACTAGAGCTAATTTAGTAAAAAAAAATTTAAAATATATTATTAACCTACTTAGTTATAAAGACTTTTTTATTTTTTATTTTTATTTTTACTATAATAATATAATATATATTTAAATTATGTTTAATATATAATTCTATAATAAATAAATTTATAATTTTAAAATCTTTAAAAGTTTTTAAAATATATTCTTAAATATTTATTTTATTTTAAATATTTTATTTTATATTAAATATTTTATTTTATTTAATATATTTTTATATATTAATTAAATAAATAGTATAACTATAGTAGTTTAAAATAATAATAAAAAAAAGGAGAATATATATATTATTATATTTAATATATTAAAAAAGTTAGGTAAGACTAGATTATATAAAATATATTTTCTTTTTTTTAATATTATATAGTTTTTATATATATTTATATATTAATCGAATAAAAAGTGTAGCTGTAGTAGCTGTATAGGCAACTAAAAGGGGTTTTAAAAAAGGAGAAGTATGTGTATACCTTTATATTACTATCCTGCACCGAGGCCGAAGCGAAGGGCCACCCCCCAGGAGGGAGACGGACGGATAAAACTCTATATATAATAGACTAATTAAATACTTTAAATAAAAATAATAATATATATTATATATTTATATACTAATTAAATAAATAGTATAACTATAGTAGCTTAGAATAACTAAAAAAGGTTTTAAAAAAGGAATATATATATACCTTTATACTTAATATATTAAAAAAGTTAGATAAGGCTAGATTAAAAAAAGTATAGTGTTTTACGCTAACGTACTAGCGCACTTAGTATACCCCCCTAAAATAATATTAAATTAAAATAGTTTAGTATAGACTACTATATTCTTTAAAGAGATATATAAGTAGTAATAGTAATTACTATTTTTATATTTCTCTTCTATTTCTTCTATAGTTAATACAGTTAAATATTTATTAAATAAAATAAAAAAATACTTACTAAGATATTCTTTAAAATATTATTTTTTAAATATTTAGTTTCTATATTATATAGTCCTCCTTTTATTAATACTAATAATAATAAGATATATATTTTAATTAATCTTAAGACTTCTAAAATAGTATATAATATTATTATTTAAACTCTTTCTATAATATTGTTTTATTTTATAAATAATAAAAATACAACCTTAGTTGTTACTTACTAGTATAAATATTTCTTTTTTAATATATTAAGTATAAAAATATATATATACTTTTTCTTTTTTAAAACCCTTTTTAGTTACCCTTTTTTTTTTTAAAAAAAAAAATAAGCCTATTATTTAGGCTACCTAACTATTAAGAAAAGTACTTTATTTTCTAAATAAACTAGAATCGGCTCTTTAACTTCTGGATTTTTAGGTTATTATTTACTAAATAGTTATACTAAACTACTAATCTATTACCTAATTAGAACTAGTTTACCACGCTAGGCCTATTTAGGTATAGATTATTATTTTATCTAATTTTAAATAGTAATTTTAGTATAAATATTTTATTTATACTTTTAGATATAACGTATTTTATATAAAGAATTTTAGTTTTCCTATAGTCTTATATTAATTTTTTAGCAGGACCCTACACTTCTAAAAATTTTACTTTTTACTAGTAAAATAGGGGCGTTTAAAGAATACTATAATAGTAAAAGGAATTAAACCCCTAATACGTAAGAAGACCTTAAAAATTTAAGAAATCTTAGTATTTTTAAATATATACCCACTGTGCCATACTGTATTTAGTTGCCCTAAGCCACTACAGCTATACTATTTATTTAATTAGTATATAAATATAAATATATTTTTTATTTAAAAATAACTAATCTTATTTATTTAGTAGTTGGAAAAGTTAATTATAATTTATTAAATAAAGTTATAACTATTTTTAATAATAGGTAATAGTTTAACAAGTTAATTAAATTATTAATAAAAGAAATAGTAAAAGTTATAAATATTAGATTAGTAGTATTAGTAGTAGTAGCTTTAATAGATAAGAATATAGTTAAAATAAAATAAGAAAAAAAAATTAACGTATAGTTTATAATAGAGTTAATAGGTAATATAAATATTTTATAAATATAATATATACTCCTTAGCGTAAAGGATATAGTGAAGGTAGAGGCAAAAATAGTAATAATAGTAAAGGTTTTTCGACATATTAAGTATAAAGGCATACATATACTCCTCCTTTTTTAAAACCCCTTTTAGTCGCCCCGAGCCACTACAGCCACACTATTTGTTCGATTAATATATAAATATATATAGTAAAGGTAATAGTAGAGGTAATAATAAAAACATCTTAAACTTAGAGCTTAGAGTCTATAAAGTAATAAATAATAGGTAAAAAATATAAGAATATAAAAAGCAATAAATATTTAAAAGTTCTAGGGGGGCCTATATATAGTGTTTTAGTTTCTTTAGTACGTAGGCTAAATAGGTAAACTAGTAAATAAGTATACTTAGTATCGTATTATTATTATAGGTAAGGAAGAATTTAGAATTATAAATAAAATAATTAACTATTATTAAACGCTATACTACCTAGATATATAAATAGACTAAAAAGTAATAAAAATAAATATAACCTCTATTTTATTATATAAAAATAAAGTTAAAAAAGTAACTAATAGGTTATAATAGCAGTTATCGGCTAAAATATTATATTACTAGTATAAACTAGCGAAAATATATTTATTTTTATATTTATACTTAAATAAAAATATATTTAGTACTTATAAATAAAGGTATGTATATACTCCTCCTGTTTTAAAACCACTTTTAGTTGCCCCGAGCCAACACAGCTATACTATTTATTTAATTAATATATAAATATATAGTACTTATAATCCTTACTCTATTTTAGTACTATTATATAATAATTAAATAAAATAAAATATTAACAGTTATATAAATATAATATATTATTATATACTTAACTATAACGGCTAAATCTAAAAGATTAACATAGTACTTATTAGTAGGTTTTTTATAATAAGAAAGAGACTTTTTTATTATTTTTAAATATTATTTATCTAATTCTATTATACTTAAACAATTATATATTATTTTATCTACACTTATAAGTATTTTATAATATTTTCTTTTCTTTTTTTAGTATATTATTACTATATTTATTTATTATATTTACCTAATATATTTACTAATTACAGGGGGGTAAAACTAAAAAGGGTTAATCTAAAAAGATATCTTTTTTAAAATAATATAACTTTCTAATTAGTAAGCCTAAAAATACGAAAAAAAATACTATTTTAAAGAGAAAGACTAGCAGATCCTATTTACCCTATTAGGTGCTGCTTACTGAGAGGTTTAGGAGTAAAAAAATTAGTAAATATAAATAATATTTATAACTATACTTTAAGTTAGTACAACTTTTTATATAAGTTATAAAATTAGATTATCTTTATATATATTATAATAGTATATATAATATATAAGTATATTAAATATTTTAATATATTTATATATTAATTATATTATTATATATAAAAGTCACTTTTTTATATCTTTAATAATAAACTAGTAATTAATAAATTATAATTATTTAGTATAGTAGTCTCTTACTTTTATAACTACCTTATAATAGTTAGGGAGAAATAAAATACAGTTATTAATAACTTTTTATAGTATATTATTCTACTCTTATATAATAATTTTTTTAAAGGCGTCTATACTTTATATACTATATCTTATACCTAAATTAGCGTCTTTATTATTATCTAGCCTATATTTTAAATAACCCTATATATTTTATATAGGGGATAAATTAGGGCTATAGGCTGGATAAGGAAATAGAGTAATTTTATTATTTTTAAACTAGTTTAAAATGTCTATTATTTTATAAATAGGAACGTTATCTTATTAAAATTGCTAACCTAAATTAATATTAATATAAACTTTATAATTATAATATAATATAATTATATATATATATATATATATATTATATTAATAAAAGAACTAAAAAATTTATTAAGTTACTTACCCCTTTTTATTAAGGGTTTTACTCTAGGTATAAGGACTGTAATTAGATAGTTCTTACTAGTATAAAAAGTAAAAGAATTAGGTATTTTAATAAATACTAAATTGCTTCTACTTCCTACCTAAATTATATTTTAAACTTATAGGGTAAGGTCTCGGCCTATAAAATAATTAATATAAATAATATTTAAAAACTAAAACTATAGCTTAAAAATAGAGAAAAAGTTATATATTTTAATTTTTTAAAAAATTAAAATAACTTACTTTGTAATTAGTTAATAGCTAGTTTTCCTCTAGCTCTATTATTATCCTTTTTTTTTATAATTTTATCTATTTTATTATCTCCTTTATATTGCTAACTTTTTAGAAACTATTATATTTTTTAAATTTATATTTTAAATATTTTTAATATTTTCTTTAGTATATTTTAATTATTTTTTAGTATTTTCTGTATTAATTATAAGTGTTTTTTTACTTATATTAATAGAGTAGTTTCTTGCTTTTAGAAAGTATTATAAAGTTCTTTTTAAAATATTTAGACTATTTTCTATTAATAGTCTTTTATTTTTTTTTTTAGGACTTCTAGTTAAGTCTTTATTAATAACTCTTTTATCTTTTAGAGATAACATTAAAACTTTACCTTTTTAATTTTTTTAATATTATAATTATGTTTTTCTTTATTTTTAATAAGTTGTATAGTATAACAAATACTAGTAGAAGACTTTTTTAATATAATAGTAATTAAACTAGATAAATTATTTACTTTTAAAAGAAGTTAAACTTAAGATTTAAGTTTTAAGAATTTTAGCTTTATTTTAAGGAAATAGAAGTTTATGTTTATAAAAGTTAAAAATATTATAATATACTATAATACTAAAAATATATTACGTAAGTAGTAATTATATAAGCCTTAATAAAATTTTTATAATTAATATAATTTTATTATTAAATTACTAATATACTTCGAAAATCTAGTTTTATAATCTAGACTAGATCCAAAAAGATATAGTTAACTTTTTAGTTAAATATATTTACTAATTAAAAAGTTATATAAATCTATAAAAGGGGTTAAAAAGTTATTATATTTATATAATTTTACTTATTGACTTATGCTTAGTAAGTAGTAATTAAAATAGTAATATAAATCTTCTTAATTTTTTTTAAAATAGTATTATTTACGTATTATTAGAATTATTATTTTTGAAACTTCTTTTAGTCGCCTATATAGCCACTATAGTTATACCCTTTTATTTAATTAATATATAAATATACAGAATTATTATTTAATTTTATATAAAGTTTTAGAAAAAAAAACTTTTTAGATTAACTCTTTTTTATTTTACCCCCCTGTATATTTATATATTATTATTAATTACTAATTTATATATAACTCTTTTCTCTTTTTACTATTAAGACTAGACCTATTTAGGTATTATTATTAATACTTATTTTACTAGTAAATATACGTTTTATAGTTATACTACTATTAGAATAACTATATACTACGTAACTTTATTATTAAACTTAGTATAGTTAAGGTTATTTTAATTATTTAAAATAGTTAAAAACTACTACTTTTATATTTAAATACAGTTTAGATTAGTATTTATAATTATAAAATCTTTAAAAATTTTAAATTTTTTTAAGATTTTTTACTATTATAACTATAGAGGTTACTAATAATTATTATATATATTTGTATATTAATCGAAGAAATAGTGTGGCTGTGGTGGCTCGGGGCAACCAAAAGGGGTTTTAAAAAAGGAGGAGTATATGCATGCCTTCATACTCAAACTAATAATTATTATTACTATAGCTATAGCCGTAGCCGTATAGATATAATATATACTTATTTATTTTTAGTATAAAATTATAGTCTATAGCTATTATAGCTATTATTTATTTTATACTTACTTATTTATAGAGGCAGAGCCTTCTAGTAGTATATTAAAATTTTATAAAAATTACTAGTAGGGCGGTTTTTATAAATATAGATTTAGTAGAATACTAAATATTATACTTATTATTTTTATAGAGTTATTTAGCTATATTATAATATAATATAATAAAGGTATATATATACTCCTTCTTTTTCAAACCCCCTTTTGAGTCGCTCTAAGCCACTACAGCCACACTATTTGTTCGATTAATATATAAATATATAATATATAGTATATATAATATAATATATAGTATATATAATATAATATATAGTATATATAATATAATATATAGTATATATAATATAATATATAGTATATATAATATAATATATAGTATATATAATATAATATATAGTATATATAATATCTATATTAAAAAATTTAATATAGCTACTTAGTATAATAGGCTACTTATTATACGTTTTTATATTTTATATATATAGTACTAGAGGCGCTAGTATATATTAATATTTTATAGTATACCGGTAATCTACTACCTTTTTTTTTAAAAAAAAAATAGGCGTTTAGTACTAGGTTAAAAGATAATACTTTCTTACGTATTAGTATTTTAACTTATTATAATTAAGTATAGTATTTTAAGTATATTTATTAATATATAACCCTATACTATATCTTCTATTATTATATTTAGATTATAATAGAACTGTTTTACAGAAATCTCTATAATAGTTAATAATTATTTTTTTTAAAAAAATATAGGTACTACGCTAAAAGCGTAGATTTATTTTAAAAAAAAAAATACGCTAAAAGTGTAACTTTATTTAAAAAAATTATATTATAGGGGGGTAAATAAAACAAAGAAAAATTTTTTTTTTAAATCTAGATTATTTCTTAATTAGTAAGCCTAATAATACGAAAAAAATACTATTATAAAAAGAAAAATAACTATATTCTATTAACCTACTTAGGGCCTACTTCGTAAGTAGTTTAGTAGTAATTAATAATTAGTAAAATTAAAACTTTTTTAGGGCCCTACTTTAAACTATTATAACTTTATATTTAAGGTGTAAAATTGGCCTATTTTTATATATATAGTAACTGACAGTACTTAATATTAATATATAAAATATTTTTATATATTAATATATTAATTATATAATTATTAGTAAAAGTTAATTTATTAATATTTTAATAATAAACTAGGAAATAATATATTACTAGTATTTAATATAGTAGCCTTTCGTTTCTATATTTAACTTATAACGGTTAGAGAGTAATAAAATATAATTATTAATAACTTTTTAAGGTATATTATTTTACTCTTTTATAATAGCTGTTTTAAAAGACTTTATACTTTTTAAACCGCTAAGCCATACGCTAAGCTATACGCTAAGCTATATACTAAAACTATAAGTTTAGATACCCTTACTAACCTTAAAAAAAAATATTTTTTTATAATTTTTATACTCACTTATTTTTTTAACTATATCTAGGAAAATAACTTTTTTTAGCTTATACCTTTTTTAGACTAGTGTCTTAACACTATACTTTACTTTTCTTTATATAATACTTTCTAAACTTAATTCTATACCTATATTAGCCTTTTTATTCTTTTTCGATATATTAAGTATAAAGGCATATATATACTCCTCCCTTTTTAAAATCCCTTTTAGTTGTCCTAAGCCACTACAGCCACACTATTTATTCAATTAATATATAAATATATATATAGCCTTTTTATTATTATTTAGTCTAGATTTTAAATAACTTTATATATTTTTTATAGGGGCTAAATTAGAGCTATAAACTAGGTAAGAATAAAATTTAATTTTATTATTTTTAAACTAGATTAAAACGTTTTTTTTTTTTTTTTTTTTTTTTTTTTAAATAAAGCTACGCTTTTAGCGTAGTACCTTTATTTTTAAAAAAATAACTAGTATAGTACTTTTATATAGGTCCTATAAAATAGCTCTACGATATTCTAGGTATAATAATAAAAAATAAATAGCGCGCGGTTATATATTAACGCGTTATACTAAAGACGTATTTATTATACTTAGTTATAATAAGTTAAAATAGTAATATATAAATAAGTATTACCTTTTAATCTAGTACCGGACGCCTATTTATAAAAAAAAGAAAAAAAAAAGTAGTATATTTACGGTACACTATCTATTGTATACTATTTATAGTATACTATAAAATATTAATATATACTAGTGTCTCCGGTACTATATATATATAATATAAAAAAGTATAATTAGTAGTTTATTACGCCGGGTAGCTACTTACACTCTTTATAGATATTATAATATAACTAAATAACTATATAAAAATAATACGCGTAATAACTTCTATATAATTAAATTTATTACTATACTAGTAACAACGAAGCTCTTAGTAAAAATTTTTTTACTAACTACTTTTATAAAGCTCTAGACTACTATAGTAAAATTTAACCTTTATAGGTAACCTATAGGTACTATAAAAGAAATTATAATTATAATAACTATAGATTATATTTTTATAAAGGAAGAACTAGTTAAGCGTATACTATACCTATAATAGTAATTATTATTAATTTACTAACCTACGTAGTCGCGAAGGTAATAAACCCTAAAAATCCTATTATAGATAATCTAAAATATATCTAAAAGTAGAAGTAGTAGCTTCTAGCTATACTAAATAATTAAAATAACCTTAACTACGCTAAGTTTAAGGATAAAATAGCGGCAATTATAGCTACCCTAGTAGTATAGCTATAAAACGTAAAAAATCTAGCGATTATAGTATTAGTAATAATATAAAAAGAGCTATATATAAAATAGTAAATATAATAGGTAAATATAAAAATAAACGTAACGATAATATATAAAGGGGAGAAAGGAGAGCGTTATAAAATACCTATAAGTATAAATAAAATAATATATAATAGTTTAGGTACAAAATATAATAGTTTAAGTATAAAAAAAATAGGTAGTTAGTATTTAAAAAAAATAAAAAAGTCTCTTTCTTATTATAAAATACCTTTTAATAAGTACTACTATTATAATTTTTTAGACCCGGCCGTTACGGTCGAGCCTAGGATTAAAATATTAATTATTATATAAATAGGGGTATTATCGTGTAACAATTACTAGTCTAAATTAATATTAATATAAAGATTATATATAAAGGTATATATATACTCCTCCTTTTTTAAAACCCCTTTTAGTCGCTCCGAGCCACTACAGCCACACTTTTTATTTAATTAATATATAAATATATAAAGATTATAATTATAATATAATATATATAGATATATATATATTATTATATTATTATATTAATAAAATAAGAGGTAAAAAAAAAACTTTATATAACTTACCCTTTCTTTTAATTAGTTTAACTTTAGGTATAAGGACTTTTATTTATATAGTTCTTATATAGTCGCCTATACAGCCACTACAGCCACACTATTTATTCCATTAGTATACAAATATATATATATATAGTTCTTATAATATAAAGGTATAAATATATTTGTTTTTTTTAAACCTCTTTTAGTTGCCTATACAGCTACTATAGCTATACTATTTATTTAATTAATATATAAATATATATAGTCCTTATTAATATAAGATATTTAAAAATTTAGTATTTTAATAAATACTAAATTACTTCTACCTTCTACCTTCTACCTAAATTGCACTCTAAACTTATAGGGTAATATTTTAGTCTATAAAATAATTAATATAATTAATAATAAAACACCAAAACTATAACTTAAAAATATATAAAAAGTTATATATTTTAATATTTTAAATAATAAAAATAACCTACTTTATACTTAGCTAACAGTTAATTCTTTTTTAATTTTATTATTACCTCTTTTTTTATAATAATTTTATTTTACTTTCCTCCTTTATATTACTAACTTATTAATAAAAATAATTTATTTTAAATTTATCTTTTTTATATTTTTACACTCTCTTTAGCGTATTTTAATCTTTTTTTAGCATTTTCTTTATTTATTATTAGTTTTTTTTTTCTTATATTAATAGAGTAACCCTTCTTCTTTAAAATTTTTTATATATTATTTTTTAATATATTAAGATTATTTTTTATTAATAACTTTTTTTTTAGGCTTTTAATTAAGTTTTTATAAATAACTTATTTATTTCTTTATATTAGTTTAGTAACACTACCTTTTTAATATTTTTTATATTATAATTATTATTATTCTTTTTTTATTCTTTTTATAGTATTATAAATACTCTACTAAAGTTTTTTTACAGTAGTAGTAATTAAAAAAAAATTATTTATTTTTAAAAAAAGTTTATTATAGGTGCAAAAGTGCCCCTTACTTAAGTATAAGTATTAAGATAGGTACGCCTGCGCTAGCGATGCTAGCGTTTTAGTATATACTTTTATTTTACTTTAGAGTACTTAGTAAGCTTTCTATATATAAATTCTTATTAAATATTAATATTTAATATCTATTTTTTTAAAGTTTTATAATATAATTTATATGTCCCTCTACGCCTATAAATAAAGTATTTATAAAATAATATTTTATAATAGACCGCGTAAGCGCTAGATTTTAATAAATTTATATTTTATTAATTATATAGCTATAGTAGACTAATTTTTTATATTATATAAAACGTCTATTAGTATAAATAAGATAGGAAAATTTTATATAAAAACTTTACCTAAATAGGCTAGTAATAGTACTATTTAGAAACTAGCTAGTAATAGCGCGATCTATAAATTAGCTAGTAATAGTACTATCTAAAAACTAATTAGTAATAGTACTGCCTAAAAACTAATTAGTAATAGTACTACCTAAAAACTAATTAGTAATAGCCAGTCTTTATTATCTCCCCTTTTACACGCCTCCTCGTACCCGTGCATATAGTAAAAGCATATATATTATTATACTGTTACTTTACTTTTAGGCTAGCCTACGTTCTTTTTAACTTACTTTTAACAATTATTAGTAATAGTACTACTAAAAAGTATAATATTTAAAAATTAATTTAGTATATACTAGCTAATAATACGTTATATAATTAGTTAAATAAGTTATCTTTACTATCGCTGCCGCAATCGCCTAAAATAGTAAAAAAAATTACTTTTAAGTTTAAAGTTAATAAGCGCTATATAGGTATAATTGTTAAATTATTAAATATTTTTTATAACCTTAGTAAACGATTTATAAACAGTACTTTTATTAAAAAAAATAAAAAAAAATCCTATTAATAGTAAATACTAGTAAAATATTTTTAAAAAATAATTACTATAAAAATAGTTTTAGAGTTTTCTATCCCGTCCTACTAAATATTAGTAATAATATTAAAAATTTTAATATAATAACTATTACTAGTTAACTTATAATAGATTAATAATGATAGTATAGCTTTATAGTTAACTATAAAGTATATATTAAATAAGCTAAGGCTATAAAAGCCGACGTTTTATAATTTATTAGGAGAGCTATTATAACTAATAAAAAGCACCCTAAAGAGGAATTTAAGTATAATTATTTTATCCTAGTATATACCCTACCTAATAAATAACTTATAAACGAGTATATTATTACTACTATCTCTTTTACTAATAACTTTTAAGTAAGTATTATAAAATATCTAGAAGATTAGTTTACTACTAATTTATAGTACTTTTATTACTAAAGTATATTATATACTAATCTAGATATAGCTAAATAGATAATTAAACTTATAAAATAGTTAAAAGTAAAGGTATAAAAACTATAATATATTACTAAAATAAATATAGCGCCACTAGAAGTATAAATTTAATAATAAAAATAAAATTTTAATAATATCTTTTAGTTAGTTATTTATATTTATTAAAAGTATAATAGTATAAAAAATAATACACGTACCTTATAAAAAAATTAAATATTATATAGTAGCGCCGACTAACCTCTAATAAAGTTTTTAGTAAGGTAATATAATATAGTAATAAATATAAGTAATATTTTACTATAATAATTTAAAAAGCGCGTAAACTATAAAATAAATTAAAATATTTAAAGTTATTAGTAAAAGCTTTTTATAGTATTATAGCTAACGATAAATTTTTAAAAAAAATAAAAAGTATAAAAAAGATAATAAAAACAAAAAATAAAAAATACTACTATATAAGTTACTATAAAATTTTTCGTCCTTAAACTTATTTAATAATAATAGTAGTAACAGCTCTAGTAACTCTAATAACTATTTTTATTATAATAATATAGAGTTAACGTTATTTAATAAAATCTATTTTATACCTTATAAAAATTAATAGTAACGCAGTAGTATACTAGTATTAATAATTAGTATTACTACTTTTAAAAAAAAAGCGTTATTTAAATAATAGATAAAAAAAATATTAATAAGTTTAGCAGCGCTGCTAATAAGAATCTAAATATATAAATTAAAAATATAGAAATAAAGTTCTAGTAATAATATAATTTCTTTTTTAATAAGTAATATAAAATTAAGTACTTTTATTAAATATATAAAAATTATATATTTATCTATATCTGTAATTACGCTATTATAATATTAAATAATTTATATTATAGTATATAAGAACTATATAATAATTTATAAAAAGTATATAATTTAATTAATTAATAACTTACTACGATTATAGTATTTAATTTTAGTAAGTTATAATAACGTAATAATAAACTTTTTAATAAATAATTAGTACCTTTTAAAAATAAAGTAATATAAATATACCTAAACTCCGCTTTAATAAAGTTTAAGACTATAATTAATTTTAATTTATATTTAAAAGCTGCCGCGATAAGCCTAGCTCTAGTAAATAAAATTTAAATATAATTTATTTAGCAACTATCCTAATATAAAATTTTTAAAAGCGTTATTTTTAAAAAGTCTAAAAAGAAAAATAGTAAAAATAAAAATAATAAAAAATTTATATAGGCTAGTACCCCTATAGATAAAAAACTTAACTTTAATAATAAATATAACTTTACCTTTAACTTAAATTATTACCTATTAGAGGAGTTTCGCGCTATTTAAGTTAAAAAAGTATATATATATTACCTAAAGCCCGGCTATACGCTTAACTAAAATTAGTTTAAGTTTTATAAGAAAGGCCTAATAGTCTTAGTACCTACTAAATAACTCTAGATAATAGATACTTAAAACGCTAATACTAATAATATTTATAATAGTAACATAAAGGTATACATATACTCCTCCTTTTTTAAAATCCCTTTTAGTTACCCTAAGCTACCACAGCTACACTATTTGTTCGATTAGTATATAAATATATAATAGTAACTATAATATTAAATATTAAAAAAAAGTATAGTCTTTAAAAATAATTATTTTTAAAAACCCTCGTCTACGTATAAGAAAGAGATATTTAATACTCTTTAGTATTATTTTATTATAGAGTAATATATATTAATAAGCTAATTAAGTCTATAACTATTTTTTACTTTATTAAGTAATATTTACTATATAGCTTATAGTTTATAAAAATAACTTATTACTACTATAGTATACGTTGTAATAGATTATCTACTTAATTATAGTAAATATCTACTAAATAAAGTACTCTATAGCGCTTAAATAAAACTAAAAGTATAAGTTAATACGCCTAATAAAATATTAGTTATAGTATACGTTTTTCTAAACAGTAACTATATTAAATAGGTTATTAGTATTAATTTTATATATATTTTTAGACTCTAAATAATTATAGTATAAAGCTTTATTATTTTAAAACTTACTAACGGTAACGTTATAGGCAAAATAATATATATAGCTAAAGTATATTTAGTAATTAAAGAATATATTAATAAAAACTAGTACTAGATTATAAATATTATTAGTTATAACGTAATAATCGGATAACTATAGCTTAAGTCTTATAACTCTTTATATAAGTAAAGTAAAAAAATAATAGTATTTAAGTTAGACTATTACTATAGTAACTATTTAAATTAGATTTTATTTATTAAAATAACGTATAACCGGTACGGTAATAATTATATTAAAATATTTACATTTAAAAATAAAAATAGCGTTAATATAGCGATTATGTTAGCTAGAACTACTATAAACATAATTTATTATAATTTTTATTTTATTGTCTAGATAATACTAGAGGATTAAATACGTTTTAAAATAAGTAATAACGTAGATAATACCTAACGCGTTTATATAATTTTTATAAACACTAAATATATTACTATTACTACTACTTAAGCTAACTTTAATAAGTTTTATTTAAAACTAGACAGGCCGCCGCCTATAATTAATAAAATTTAATAAAGATTACTAAAATAATTTTATTATATTACTAATTTTTAGAATCCTGAAGAGATAGCTAAGTTACTACCCTAATAACTAGATATTAATTATAAAATATATTTTAAAATAAATAGCTAACTAACTACATAATACTATTTTAGGGTATTACGTAAAAAAAACTAAAATAATTAAGGCCTATATATATACTAAAATAGTAAAAAAATATATTTATAAAAATAATTTTTTATTTACTACTTTACTACTAGTTATTTAAAAACCTAAAGAAGGTATCTATATATATTAACTATTCCTATCTTAATAAAATTATAATTAAAAATTATAACGCCCCGCCTAAGCTAAAAAAGATACTTATCTATATAAGTAAGGTACGCGTCTTTTCTAAGTTTAATATTATTATAGTATTTAATAAAATCTAAATTAAAAAAAGTAATAAGTATAAAACTATTTTTCTTATACGGTTCGGTCTATTTAAATATATAATTATATTTTTTAGATTATATAATACTCTTAATACCTTTTAATATTATATTAATTAGTTATTATATAATTACTTAAATAATTGTTACTCTATATACTTAGATAACGTTATTATTTTTAGTAAGAATAATAAAAATTATAAATAGTACTACTTCTAGATATTATATAAATTTTATAAAACTAGACTATATTTTAACTTTAATAAATATAAATTTTTTATTTAATATATTAACTATTTTAGCATAATTGTGTTAGTAAATAGGTTAAAGATAGATCTAGCTAAGATTAAAGCTGTTATAGAATAGCGGTAACCTAAAATAATTAAAAATATTTAAGTGTTTATTAGTTATATAAACTTTTATTAATAATTTATATACTACTTTTCTTAAGTTATAAGACTGCTAATTAAGTTAATATATAACGCTATAAAAAAATTATATTAACGCCTATTACTAAAAAAGTTTTTAGATAGCTTAAATACGTGTTTATTAATACTTTAATATTTACTTACTTTAATTCTAACGCGCGTATAATTATAAAAACTAATATATCTAATTAGGTTATCGTCGGCATACCTTTTTAGTATAAGGATAATATTCTATAACCTATTACTTTTTTTTTAATAAACATAAAAATTATAGAGCTTAACTACTCTAATTATAATAAAGAGTTTATAGCGATTATCTACGCCTTTAAAAAGTAGTAACTTAAGCTTACTAGTATATTTAACTCTATAAAAGTATTTTTTAATTATAAAGCTTTAGAGTATTTTATAATAACTAAATAGTTAAATTACTAATAAGCTAAATAGACTAAGTTCTTATGAAAATTTAATTTTATAATTAAATATAGACTTAGTAAGAAAGGTATAAAGTCTAATATATTAATATAATAAATTAAAGACGTTTTTATAAATATATATAATAATTAAATACAGTATTAATAATAGGTACTATTATTTTTTAAAATAATTTAAACTACCTATATATACTATATATAATAGCGGCTCCTAATACGCTATATACTTAGCTAAGATTTTAATAGATATAATAGAATTAGATATTATAAACTTATTTTAATAAGTCTATAAAATTAGTAAGGAGCTATTTATTTTTAATAATTAAAATAAAGATACTACTATAACACTTTATAATAGTTATAAGAACGCTAATAATATAAACCTATTAGGGCTATTTAAAGCGGTTAGCCTCTATAATAATATTATTAAAGCTATAATTAATACTATAAAGAGCGGCGTACACCGTATACTTTATTAATTTTATTATAAGTAATATATTTATATAAAGTTATAAGACTATCGTCTTAATAATAACTTATTATATATTAATAATAAGGTTTTTATTTTATATAATAAGGAACTTTATATATATATTATAATAAAGGTATACACATACTCCTCCTTTTTTGAAACCCCTTTTAGTCGCCCCGAGCTACTACAGCCACACTATTTGTTCGATTAGTATATAAATATATATATATTATATAATTATATTATAATAACTATACTGCTAAATATAATAGTAAGTATAAAATATATATATAATTATTATAATACTATTACTAGCTACGCTATATAAATAGCGTTATATAATATATATATAACTACCTTAACTACGCTAGGGTAAAATTAAAATATAAAAGTAAGTATAGCTTATTATACCTTTTATTTATACTAAATATAGATTAAATAAGCGTATTTTTTATTTTTATTATACTATTACTTAAAAGCTACTATAATAGTTACGATTATAAATATATTATAATTTTAATTAATTAACTATCTAAAAAGAAGAAGTTTATATTATTAATATCTCTTAACGCTAAAGTTTACGTTTAGACTTTTATTAAGTACGTCTAGTATAAGGAAAGTTACTTATTAAAATTTATAACTAATTATAATACGTAATTTACGTTTTAGTTTTAAAAATAATTATGTAAAAGAATTAGTATAATGCTAAAGTTATTTATAGCCTTCTACTTAAAGATAAACGGATAAATAGAAATTACTAATTAAATATTAAAAGCCTATTTACGCTACTTTATTAATTATAAATAAAATAACTAAATAGAGTTATTACCTATTATAAAGTTTAAAATAAATAGTAGTATAATATTAATAAATATAATACTATTTAAAGCTATAAAGGGATATTTACTATATATAGGTACTAAACCTTTTAGTATATTACTAAAGGGATAAATAGTAATACGTAATACGTAAGCTATAAATAAATTTTTTATATATATAAACTATATAAGATAATAACTATATTTAGTACTAACGTAGGTATAAATAAAAATAAAAAAAATATATTAATAACTAATAATTACTAGTCCTAAAGATCTACGTAGGCGACTAAATTATATTTAATATATATATCGTTTATACGCGTTACTCTAAAGGACTAAAATATAAAAATTTTAAACTATTTAAAGTTATAAATATTTATAAGAAGTAACTACACAACTACTATAGTATAAACTACCTTTTTTAGACTAGTGTCTCGACGCTACACTTTACGTCTCTTTATATAATAGTATAAACTAAACTTTTAAACTTAATTTTCCTAATTATACTATATTTAAAAACGTCAATTTATAGTTTTACTTATAGTTATTTTACCTATAAGATATAATACTACTACTAGGATAGTAGTAAGAGCTATAAAGTGTAATTACTATAAAAAAAGACCTACTAGTTTATAATATTAAAGTAATACTAAATTATAAAATTAATAAATAAATAATTAATCCTAATATAGGCTATAAAAGCCAATTAAAATTCTTTATTAAATAGGAAGACTTTCATAACCCTAACTAATAACCTTACTTTAATATTATAGGTTATTAAAAATATTTTATAGAGTACTATCGGCGTTACCTATAAACGCCCTAATAATAAAGTATATTTTTTTTAGAGGCTTATAATATATAAATACCTATTATCTAGTTTATAATAAATAAATAATTAACTAAAATAAATAATAAATAAATAGGTAATAAATAATTAATAAATAATAAAATATAGTTAGTAAATAAGTAGTATAATAAAATTATAAAAATAATACAGCTTAGTATAAAAGACTTTTTTAAAGGTATAACGTAGTTTATTATTAAGCGACGTACTATTATTAAACGATATATTTTTCTAAATATTATAAATACTAACCGCTAAAAGTTAATAAAAAATTACTTAATTTAACTATAGCGACTTAGTATTACTTAAACTATTTATCTCTTTAGCTTTTAAATATATTTTTATATTATAGCCGGGTTTGCGATAGATACTATAAAAATATAAAATTATATAATACTATTTTAATAAATTTTTATTTTTTATTTTAACGCGTCCGTTCTCCTTAACTATATCCTTTTTAGCTATTATTTTTTAAGCTTATAATCTACTAACTATTTTTTTATTTTAAAGACGTATCCGCTTAGCCCTTTAGCGCTTAAAAAGTATCTTATTAGCTTCTTAAAGTATTTTAACCTTAGCTACTATAAAAGTTAAATTATAATTATTAGCTATTACTATTTTTATAAGCTGCTTAACAGCGGCTAGAATTAGTATTAATAAGCTTTTTTAGTATCTTATTACTTAATTTTTAATTAAAGTTAATTATAAAATAGTTTTTATAATAGTTTTAGGCGTCTTAAAAACCTAAAATTAAATTAGCTTATTAGTACTTTTAGAGGGTATTAGCGTTTATAATTTTATATTTAGCTAGGAAAGTACAGCCTATAAATTATATAAAATAAGTTTAGCCCTTTAAAAACTTTTAAAAATATTTTCTTTTATAAAAATTTATAAAAAGGCGGCCTTAAACGCGATAAAGAACTTAGGCTTAGTAATATATATAATTTAAGCCTTAATAAAGAGTTTAATTTTAATACTATATATCTTTTTTAAAACACTATAGTACCTAATATTAAAAGACTAAATTAAATAAAATAAATACGAAGGTAAGTACATAATTATAATATTATTTTTTTTATAGTAGTTCTTATATTTAGCGCTAATATAGTTCGTATAGCTATTAAGTACTAATATATAATATACGCTCTAGTAACAACGTTTAGTATACTTATTAAAGTATTATAATTATTTTAAACTAATTATATTATCTATCTAGCTGTTTTATAATATTATAATCTTTTAGTTATTAGAAATTTAGTATTTTATATACTAGTTAGTAAAATAAAAGTAGTTTTAAACTACTAAAAAAGGCGGTACTATATATCTATTACTAGTAATACTATAAATTACTATTACCTATTCCTAATTATCTAGCTAAATAGCTTTTAGCTTTTCTATCTAATTTAAGCGTATAATAACTATTTTAAACTAAATTATACTTATTATAAAGTCTATCTTATTAAAGTTATAAAAATCTTTATTAAAAATACTATATTTTATATATATATTAGCTACGTTTCTAAACTACGGCTTAATAATTATAGAATCTTTATAGTAGGCTTTCTAGTAGTTATAAATATATAAAAAATATATTTTTAGCTTTAAATATTATTTAATAAAGCGTTTTATCTAGCGTTTTTTAATAGGCGACGCGCTACGCTATATATATAAAAAATTTACTATATCTTTTATATTAATAATTTAATATAAAAGTCCTTACGCCTTTTATTTTAATAAATATTTAATAATTATATTTTTTTTTACTATTATTAAATTTAAACGTATATTACGACTATTAAACTTTATAGTTTAGCATTTTATTTTATAGCAAATTATAGCTTTAGGAATCTTATATAACTTTACGGTTTAATAGATACTTAAATTTAGTTTAAATTAAATTATATTAATTACTAAAAGGACTTTATTTTTAAAGGAGTTAGTAGGTATTGTATTAATAGAGAAAACGTATTTTAAATATAGGCTACTAGTTTTATAGTAAAAGTGCGTTGCTTAATAATAATATATTACTTAATAATAAATTATATTAAATAATAAATAAAAAAAGTTATACTTACTTATCGTATTTTATAACTGTAATAGTTAGTTTATAGATAAAAATAGTTTTATAATTTACTATTTAAGTAGTTATACGTTTTACTACTTTAATAAAAACGTTTTACTTTTATAAATATTTAACTCTATTTTACTATATTAAAATTATGAATATATAAAATTAATTATAAAATTTTAATATTTATATACTAATTAAATAAATAGTGTGGCTGTAGTAGCTCAGGGCAACTAAAAGGGGTTTTAAAAAAGGAGGATATAAAACTTTAAAAATAAACTTTCTTAAAAAGGAGGATAGTATTATAAATATAAAGGTGCCTTTTACTTAAATATAAGTACTAAGACGGGTACACCCGCGCTAGCAATACTAGTATTGTAATATATACTCTTACCTTGCCTTAGAATACCTAGTAAGCTCCCTATACATAGATTCTTATTAAATATTAATATTTAATACTTACTTTTTAAGTCTTCGTGACAAAGTTTAACGTTAAATTTAAATTTAAAATAATTTAGCTCTATTTTAAGGAAATATAAGTTTAAGTTTATAAAAGTAAAAAGATATTATAATATACTATAATATTAATAATATATTACATTAGTAGTAATTTTATATACCTTTTTTTATTTTTTTTAAATAAAGCTACGCTTTTAGCGTAGTACCTTTATTTTAAAAGAAATAATAAGTATAGTACTTTTATATAAATTTTATAAAATAGCTTTGCGATAACCTAAGTATAATAATAAAAAATAAATAGCGCGCGGTTATATATTAATATATTATACTAAAAATATTATACTTAGTTATAATAAGTTAAAATAATAATATATAAATAAGTATTACTCTTTAACCTAGTACTAGACGTTTATTTATAAAAAAAAAATATAATAGTAATAGCTCGCGCCGTCGCTAGTATACTATAAAGTATTAATATACGCCGGTGTCCCCCGCTATTATATATATATATAATATAAAAAAGTATAATAAGGCAGCCTACTATACTATATTTATATATTAATCGAACAAATAGTGTGGCTGTAGTAGCTTAAAGCAACTAAAAGGGGTTTTAAAAAAGGAGGAGTATGTGTATACCTACCTACTATACTAAGTAGTAATATTATATCTTTTACTAAGTATAAAGGTATACACATACTCCTCCTTTTTTAAAACCCCTTTTAGTCGCCCTAAGCCACCACAGCCACACTATTTGTTTAATTAATATATAAATATATATCTTTTACTAAATATCTATAACTATATTATAGATAAATAAGCCTATAAAAGCGATATTTATAGTATCTTTTACGTAATTAAATCTATTTCTATAAAAACTACTATATTAGTAATTTTTATAAAACTTTAATATATTACTAGAAGGCTCTACCTCTACAGGTAAGTAGGTATAAAATAAATAATAGGTTTAATAACTATAGACTACTATTTTATAGTAGAAATAGGTAAATATATACTATACCTATATTAGTATTAGTACTAATATAGTAATAATAATTATTACTAACCTATATAGTTATAATAGTAATAAATTCTAATAATTCTATTATTATAAATACTAACCTAAACTATATCTATAGATAGAAGTAGTATTTTTTAGCTATATTAAATAACTAAAATAACTCTAACTACGCTAAATTTAAAAATAAAATAGTAATTATTATTCTAATAATAGTATAACTATAAACTATAAAAAAGCTAATAAGGAGGGTATTAGCGAAAATAACTAAATAGGCCTAGTCTTAAGGGTAAAAAAAGAAAAGAGCTATATATAGGATAGTAAATATAATAGGTAAATATAATAAACGTAGTAATATATAGAGGAGTAGAGAGGAGAGTATTATAAAATACCTATAAGTATAGATAAGATAAACTTACAATAAACTTACAATAATATATAATAGTTTAAGTATAAAAAAAATAAGTAGTTAGTATTTAAAAGAAATAAAAAAGTTTCTATCTTATTATATACCTATTAATAAGTACTACTATTATAACCTATTAGACTCGACCCGTTACGGTCGAGTCCGTTATATATTTTTATAAAATATTTATAATTAGTATAATTTAATTATTATATTACTAATATACTTTAATAAACTAATACTAGGCATAAAATAGTATAGTTAAAATTTTAGTTAAATATATTTACTAACTAAAAAGTTATAAGAATCTAAAATAAGAGTTAAAAAATTACTATTTTTAAGTAATTTTAATTTATTATAAATAATAAATATAACGTAACTAAAATTTTTATATAAATACCCCTTATTTTCTCTTTAATATAGTATTATTTAGGTATTATTAAGCTTAGTAATTAATTATATATTAATTATTAAAAAAGGTATTATTGTTTATTAGTCTTTTTTTTACTTACTCCCCTGTAATTATATATATAAAAATTAATAAGTATAGTTATAAAATATTAGTTACTATTTTAATTTTATATTTATAAAATAAAGAGAATATTTATTTTTATTAGTTTTTACTTTATTTATATATAGGGACTATTGTATTTAATAATAGTTAATACTCTTTTTTATAATTATAAATATTTTCTTTTTACTTATAAAGATAATTATATTATAAAGGGATTTATATACTACTCCTTTTCTAAAAACCCTTTTTGTTACCCTGAGACTCTAGAGTTATACTATTTATTTAATTAATATATATATTTATATATTAATTAAATAAAAGGGTATGGCTGTAGTAACTATATAGGCGACTAAAAGAGGTTTTAAAAAAGGAGGAGTATATACATACCTTTATACTTAATATATTAAAAAAGTTAGGTAAGGCTAAGTTAAATAAGGTATAGCGCCGTGCTAACCTGCGCTAGCGTACTAGCGCGCTTAGTATACCCCCCTAAAAAACGTTAAGTTAAAAAAGTTAAAAAAGTCTAGTTTAAAAAGTCTAGTACAGGAACTATATTCTTTAGAAAAGAAATATATAAAGTACAGCTACTACTACTACTTATATATCTCTCTTCTATCTTCTCTTATAGTTAATACAGCTAAATATTCTAAACTATTTATTAAAAAAAATATACTTTTTAAAATATTCTTTAATGGTAAAGATACGTGCTAGAGCTTTATATATTATAGCTATACTTATTTATAATATATAGCTCCTATTCCTACTACTCTTTTCTTAGTAAATATAGTACTTATATAGGTCTATTTTAATACGCCTTCTGTACTAAATATATAAGCTATTCTCGCCGTATTCTATCTAGACAGTAATATATAATAAGTCCTCCTTAACGCTACTAAGTATCCTATATATAGCATAATCGCCTAGTTCTCTAAGTTAAGTATTTATTAATACCGGAAAATATTAATATATAAATATATAAATATATATATAGTCTACGTAATAAATATACTTATATATATAAATCTCCTTCCCCACCTCCTAAACCTTTAAATATTAACTAATTTTTATATTTTTATAATAAAATATTTATTATTTTTTATCTATTACTCTATAGACTTTATAGTTTTTTTTTATAATAAAGGTACTATTAGTAACTATTTAATTAGGAAAAAACGTGTTATATATATTATATAATATAATAATCGGTTCTTAAAAATATTATACTAAGTTTAATAATAAAAGAATAGTATTTATTAAAATAAATATATAATAACTACTTAATAGTACTTAATAGATCTATAACTTAGTATAATTTATTATTTTATATAATATCCTATACTTATATCTCTATTATTATAAACTAACACTAAGTAGCTATTTATAAGAAAAGAAATATTAATATATTATATATATATATATATATTTATATATTAATTAATTAAATAGTGTGGCTATAGTAGCTCGGGGCAACTAAAAGTAGTTTTAAAAAAGCAGAAGTAGATATATACCTTTATACTTAATGTGTTATAAAAGCCAGGTTTAATATATTATAATTATAATATATATTATAGTATCTATAGTACTACTTATTAATAATAGTATATTATTACTCTATTACTAAGATACGCGTATGTAGTATATTAAAAAATAAAATTTTTAGTAATATATATATACTAAACTTTATATTTATATTATTTATAATAAAGGCATACACATACTCCTCCTTTTTAAAACCCTAATAGTCGCCCCGAGTTACCACAGCCACACTATTTGTTTAAATAGTATATAAATATTATATTATTTATATTTTTATATTTTTTATATTTTTTATACTATAAAGTACTTACTATATTTATAAAGTATATATATTATATATTAACTATATTATAAACTATATATTATATTTTTTTATTATTTTTATTACTAATACTATCGTTACTAGTATAAACTTAATATTTACTATTTTAATAGCTTTTTTAATTAATAAAATTATTATATTTATAGGACTATATTTCTAAAAACTAATAATAATTTTATTATAATTAACTTTATTATAGACTAGCTCTAAATAAATAAAATATATATACTAGTAAATATATACTGGAGTTATTTCTCTATTATATATAAAGTAAATAAATACTATAATAAGAGTTTAGTTAACTATATTAAATATTATATTAGTTACTTTAATATTAATTACTAAATATATTTATTATTATAAGTATTAATAATAGAACGAGTAGTAGTATAAAATATATATTTAAATTAAAAAAATAATATTTTAAATAATAATATATTAGTAAGAATTTATGTTATATACGTTTAGTTAATTAATTAATTATAATAATAGAAATATATATAAGTAATATATATATATTTGTATACTAATCAAACAAATAGTGTGGCTGTGGTGGCTGTGTAGGCGACCAAAAGGGGTTTCAAAAAAGGAGGAGTATATACATACCTTTATACTTAATGTGTCGAATATATAAGTAATAATAATAATTAGATTATATATAATTATTTTAAATATAGTATCTATAATTTACTTTTTTAATTTAATATCTTTTTAGAAGTTATACTAAGCGCGCTAGTACTAGTATAGTAATATACTTTTTTTTAATAAAGGTATATATATACTTCTTTTTTAAAACCCCTTTTAGTTGCTCCGAGCTACTACAGCTACACTATTTATTTAATTAGTATATAAATATAAATATATACTTTTTTTAATATTATTTTATTTAGGTTTTATAATAAATTAAGTATAAAGATATATATATACTTCTCTTTTAATAGTTTTTTATTATTATTTTAGGTTACTATAACTATAATACATTATTTAATAAATATATATATATATATAAATTATAGTAAAAATACTAATTATATTTTTAAAAATAAAAAGTTTAGTTTATTTTTAATTACTAATTTAATTATAAAAGTTATAAAAGATTTAAAATAACTAAAATAATTATATAAAAAATATTAAACTCTATAAGTTTAAATTTTTAATTTTTTTATTTAAAGTATATTTAGTTTAATTTTTCTTACTTAATAAATATTAAATTTAGTTAAACTATATAGTATACAAAATATTAAAAATTAATTACGAAATATTTCTTATTATTAAAAATATATAGTTTATATATATAAAAATTAAGATTATATTATATTTTTACTTTTTATATAAAAAATATATAATATAAAAAATTAAAATAAAAATATATAAATACTCCTCCTTTTTTAAAACCCCTTTTAGTCGTTCTGAGCCACTATAGCCATACTATTTATTTAATTAGTATATAATTATAAAAAATTAAAATATATATAATAAATATTATAAACGTATATAAGGAATATTAAAAAAGTTAAGAGTTTTTATAATATACTCGCGTACTTAGTACTTTTCTGTTCTATTTTTTTTATCCGTAACTGAGCAATTTACCTTGAATTAGCTGTGACATATTATTCTACATATATATCCTGTACTCGACAACTTTAAAGCTGAGACATCCTCTTGTGACTGGCAGCCCCCCCCCCCCCCCTGAAGGTATATAGGAGCAGGCCAGGCTGTTCCGTTCGCGAGGCGAAGTTGCTGTTTTTGTTAGTGCTCGGTGGGGTTTTGGAACAAGTTATTCTCCAGGGTGCCCGATAGCTCTGTTGGAATACTGCCAGGAAGGCTCGGACAACAGTCGCGCTGATGGCTCGTCGCCGGAAACGTGTCTGCTTCTACACAATCACACAAATTCCGACAGTCGTGTGAGTTGCGTAGCATGTGTAACCTACTATGGGCGACTTCGAGGCAAAATAACGGGTTTTCGGAAATTAAAGGTTTGCCGTGTGACTAGAGATTGGGCGATAATTGATCATACTTGACGCATCTCTCGACCTGGATAGGGTTAGAGCCGTCAAGTTAACTCGGTCAAGATTGGCCTACAGATTCAATAGATGCTTGAAGGAAGCTACGGGCTTCCAAACCAGCCCACACTCTAAGCATGGAGAAGTCGCCACCCCGAATCATAGCCGAACCGCTCTGGGCTCCCAACTGCCGTAAGATGGGGAGTGCCCTAAAGGCAAATTAGCACACGGAGAGTGGAGCGTGTGACGTTTCTTCTTACCCTGCGAACAGGTCCAGATTTGGGTTTAGGCTTCTGCCAATGCCCTCTAGCAACAATATGCTTAGGACAACATTGACAAAGTCGCCTTCAAGGCGGACATGATGCGTCCGGACCATCGACAGTACCTCATTAAGAATGTCACCAATCTTGATATTGCCCAGAGCAAAAGTTCGGCTTTTGACACCGAGTACTAGATGCTGCATACGCAGGGCAAACACCTCCGAGTCAATGACTGCATCTGGTTGTCTGCACCTTTCGACCATGAGGTGACCCGCTTTGTAGCCATCAAATTCAGCTACCGCTTTAAAAAGATCCAGGAAGTTGGCTCGGTTGGTAGCATTGAGTTCTGTCACTAAACCCGTATCGATAAAGATGATCTGAGGCCTGTAGCCTTCATCATCGATCTCTTGTAGTCGCTTCTTCCACTCTTGCCGTTCCTTCTTGTACGGTCGGAGCCTTCTAAGCACCTCTTCCGTAACATCCGGCGAATCCTTCGGACCTGTTGTGCGATCTTCTTTGCGAGTGAAGAGTCCCACGTCCAACTGTTGCGGCTTGTAGAAACGCACCATGATATTGCCAGGATGCAGATCGGCATGGATGAAATTGTCGATCAGCACCATGGTGAGAAAGGCATTGAGACCCTCATTAGCGATATCCTCTTGGAATGGGCCACCGCCATTCTGTAAGAAATCCTCCAACGGTATACCTTGGGCGAACTCCTCGATCAGCACATTGCGGGTCGTATATTCGGTGTAAGGATACGGGAACCAAGCAGTGTTACGGTCCCTGAAGTGTTGACGGAAGCGCGTCAGGTTGGCGGCTTCGATACGCAAGTCGAGTTGTAGCCTCATCATCTCCCCAAATTGCGCGACCTCATCCGGGAATGACAGCCACTCCATGGTTGGTATAGCGTTGATGATGGCAGCAAAGAAGGCCATGATGCGTAAGTCTCTGCGCACCACTCGTTCTACCTTTGGATGTAGCACCTTGACTGCGACGTGGCTCGAGGGCACTCTGTGCGGTATATCCTTCAGTGTGACGTCCACCTTCTTCCTTATCCGCTGGCGTAGGTTTTGAGGCACTTCCTCGATGTCTTGCTCCGGCGTGGCAAGGTCTGGTTTTAGCTTGGCCTTGTAGACTTGTGCGATGGCCCCAACGCCCAGCGGTATCTCCTCGAACACGTCAAATATGTCTTCGAAAGGACGGCCGTCGAAGGCTTCCTCTACGATCTTCTTCGTCTTGTCGAGCGAATGGGCCGGCGCATGCGAGTGGAGGGTAGACATGGTCTTGCACATCTCAGTTGGAAAGATGTCGGATCGAGAAGCGGCCCATTGCCCAAGCTATACAGTCAGCTATAGTGGCGTCGACAGCATGTAGAACGGACCTTGATGAAGGCGGCACCCGCCCGTTCCATGCTTGTGACTAGGAAGTTGTACCACCACAGCGTGCCGCTTCTCTCGTTGCCTCTGTCGGGCTGCCGCTGACCGAGCCATATTGCTGGTATGGTAACTATCACCGGGACGAAGATGACGACCAGATGCAGGAAGCGAAGGCCGGTACAGACGGGTTCGAGGATGTACAGGTCGACGAAGAAGTAGAGACCCCTCCGATACTTGGTCGAGTTCTTGATCGCCCCGGGCACCTGCTCTTCGAGTTCTTTGCGTGACACTTCCAGCATGGCCTGCTCGTGCGTCTTGTCCCCGAACTTCGTCTCATCGTCGCTGATCTCGACAAAGGCCATGGGGCTGAGGACGGCCCCTCCGGCCGCTGCTGCGCCTGCACCAGACCATAGTATCGTCCTGCGCGGGAACCGGGGCGTCGCAACCCGTGTGCGAATGTAGGACGAGCCATCCGACGTGAAGCGGCGCGTTGCAAAGGGCGCGCGCCGCCCGCTTCCTCGGCGGAGACATTGGCGACCAAGCCACAGGGCCGCCGTTCTCATGGTGCTGGCGAGCTGCTGCAACCGACACGGGCGATAGCCATGAGCAACCACAAGTGTTGGGGGCTTCGCGTCGCCCTTGATGCCCACACTGCAACGTCATGATGCGGCAGTGGCACTAGCCCGCATTAGGGGTCGTACTTTCCTCGCAGCGTGCAGCAACAGTCCACCATATGCGAGAAGATATACAAACCTAGGGTATAGAGAGTCTAGCGGTCTCACTTATCTAGTGTTTCCGTTCGATGTAAATACAGGGAAAAAAAAAAGATTAATAAAAAAGAGATAACTTATTTAAAAATTTATATAAAATTAAATAATTGGCCTAAAAATACGCGAATAATACTGTTTTAAAGAAAAAATTACTAAAAATATTATAAAAATATAAATTACTACGTATAAACTATATATAATAAATTAAAATTACGTAAATATAAAGATTATTTTAGTTCTTTTTTAAGATTCTATAACTATTTAGTTAGTAAATATATTTAATTAAATATATTTATATACTAATTAAATAAATAGTATGGCTCTAGTGGCTTAGGGCGACTAAAAGGGTTTTTTAAAAAAAAAAGTATATATATACCTTTATACTTCGTATATTAAAAAAGTTAAAATATATATAATTAAAATTTTAACTATATCCTTTTAGGTCTAGTAAATATTACGTAATCTAAGTTTTAATATAAATTTATTTTATAATAATAAGTCTATATAATTAGTAAAAAAAATAGTATTTTTATAACTTTACCTACTATAAATAATAGTTATTACCTTATATCTAACTATTAAGTTACTCTTTTTTTAGGTAATATAGATAGTATTAAAAAACTATTATTTATTTATTTATAGATAATCCTCCAAATCCTCTATTTATATTTTATTAATATATAAACGTCTACTAATACTTAGGTGTATACGTATACGCTTATATAACTTAAATATAAATTTATATTTATTAATTTTTTTTTATTAACGCGTAGTAGCTACTATATCTATTTTATATTTTACTATTTATTACTACTGCCGCCGCTACTAGTAGTAGTAGTAGTAGTAGTAAGTTACTTAGTATAATTTAGTAGCTACTACTATATTAAATACCTTTTATAATTATACCTTATCTATTATCTCTAGTACGAAGTTTATCTTTTATTTTTTTATTATTTTTTTTTATATAATCTTATTATAAGCTATTATAGCTTATTACCTTATAGTATAGCTAGACTAATATTTTTATCTCTATTATATAGTATCTAGATATATTATATTAGTAAGTATAACTTAATATTTTCCTCTACTATAATTATTATTTTATACTTATCTTCCTAATTAGTAAGTAGGCAGTAAACAGTATTATAGTATTCTTTTTTTAGTATATTAAAAGCTTTTATAATATATACTAATATATTTAAAAAATACTCTATAGTTACCTCTACTATTTATATATATAAGTTATTATTAAATATACTTTTCTAAATAAGTATATAAAACACAGTTATTATAGTCTTATTTTTAATAATATTATATAAAGTCGCTATTAATATATCTATAAATATTAGCTACCTATATTTTATAAGCTACTAAAAATAAATACTATACTAATATTTATATTAATATCTACGTTAATATACTGGACCCTATTATATAATAACTTTAATAATAATAATAATATAGTAGAGTAGGCGTATTATAGTATATTTATATATTAATCAAACAAATAGTATGGCTGTGGTAGCTTAGGGCGACTAAAAGGTATTTTAAAAAAGGAGGAGTATATATATACCTTTATTAATATCTTTTTAATATTATAATCCTAGACTTTTATTCCTTTTATATAGCGCATTATTTAATACAATTTAAATTTAAAATTAAACTTTTTTTAAAAGTAAATACTTCTATTTAAATAATTATTTTTACTTTAAAAGAATATCTAATAGTATTTATAATACTATATAATATATTAAATATAAAAAAATAATAATAATACTAAAAATAAAGTTAAAAGGAGTAGAGTTTCTAAGATAATTTAAAGAGTATATAGAATTATTAATATAGACTTAATTAAAAGCCCTAAAAAAGAAAAAAAATAATTAATATTAGATATTAGGCTAAATAATTTAAAAATATTCTTATAAAGGTATATTTATATTTATATATTAATCGAATAAATAGTGTGGCTGTGGTGGCTCGGGGCGACCAAAAGGGGTTTTAAAAAAGGAGGAGTATATATATGCCTTTATTTCTTATAAAGGTATTTTAAAAGGAAAGTGTTATAATATTAATATAAATATAAATAATCTCTAATTAATAAGAAAAACACTAAAAAAACATATTAAAATACGCTAATAAAAATATTAAAAATATTAAAAATATAAACTATAAATAAATAATATATTTTAATAAGTCCGCGCTATAAATAGGAGAGATTAGAGAGGAGTATTATAAAAAAAAATAAAAATAGAGTTGAATAAAGACCTAGCTATTACCTAATTAAAAAGTAAGTTATATTAATATTTTAATATATTATAATATATTACTTTTTATCTAGTTTTACGTTATAGTTTTATTTATTAAATATTATTTATAGTAATTATTTTATAACTGATAATTTAATATTATAAATTTAGAACGCAATATAGTTAAAAAATAAAGGTAATTTAGTATTTACTAAAATACCTAATTTATCTATTTCTTATACTAGTAAATATTATATAATATAAGTTTTTATATCTATAGTTAAACCGAAGATAAAAAGGAGTAAGTAATTTTAAAGATTTTTTAGTTCTTTTTTTAATATAAGAATATACTAATATATATATTATTATTTAGCCTATACCTTTTTTAAATTAGTATTTCGACACTACACTTTACCTCTCTTTATATAATATATTATTATTATATTATATTATTGTTATAAGTATTATATTAATATTAACTTATATTAGTAATTTTAATAAGGTAATGCTATTATTTATAAAATACTAGCCGTTTTAAACTATTTTAAGAATAATTAAAATAGAATTTTTTTATACCTAGCCTACAGCAGTAATATAGCCTATATAAAATATATATTAAATTATATAAAATCTAAGCTATATAAAAATAAAATATCTAATTTAGGTATAGAGTTAAGTTTAGAAAGTATAAAAGGTATAAAAGAGCTATTTTTAAATTATAAAATATAAAATTATAAAAAGTTATTAATAATTATATATTATTACTTTCTAACTATTATAAAATACTTATAGAATCTTAAGAGTGCTATACTAAGTACTAGTTTTTTTTTTTTATTATATAATAAAGTTGCTATTAGTAACTACCTAATTAGAAAGGAAAGTGCTATATATACTATAGGACTTAATAACCGGCTCTTAAAAGTACTGTACTAAGCCTAATTAGAAACGGTAGTATCTACTAAGATAGGTATATAATAACTACTTAATAGTACTTAATAGTATTGCAGCTTAGTATAATTTATTACCCTATATAATAACTTATACTAGTATATTTACTATTATAAACTAATACTAAGTAGGCATTTATAAAGATAGAAATATTAATATATTATATTTATAGTATATAGTGTAACGCGTACAATCGTAGGCTCTATTAACTATAATACTAAACTTTTATATATCTAATAAACTATAAAATAGACAACCTATTAGTAATAAATATATAGACTTTTATATTATAGGCTCTCGCAGCGTATACTATAAAAGGTATATATTAAATAGATAAGTAAAAGAAATAATAAAAAAGTTAAAGTTATAATAACTAATTTTTTATAATTAGCGTAGGGTAATACAGGTAATACTTATACTATTTTTAGCTTAATACTATATAATAGTATATCTAGTATAACTAAAAAGTAATATATATTTATAGTAGCTGTTACTAAAAGACTAAAAATTTAACTAAGATATAGATAATAAGGTAGAACGCCTTATAAATTAAATAAAAAGCTAGTATTACTAGTACTTTTAAATACCTACTAAATACTTAAAATATAAGATAGTACGTAATAACTATTTTAGGTATAAGTACTACTATTCTAGTAAGTTTACTATTAAAACTAATAAGTCATAGGACTTTCGCAGTTAAATAAAAATTTTATATAAAAATAATAAAGTAACTTAAAGACTTTATATAAGGGTAGGCTAAATAACCCTAAATATATTATAAAATTATAGGTATATAGTATTATAAAAGCGTAGTAGATACGTAAGGCCTAAATACTAATATTTTTTTTAAATTAGGCTATAAGAACTATAAGGAGATAATAGCTAGCGGGTTTAAGGTAATAAAAATAAATAGCTTAGTATATAACTAAATAAAATAAAATATTCTATATTAATTATTTTATTATAACTTTAAAACCTTTCGGTCTCTATTGAGACCGGTCTAAGTACTAGTAATATATTATTTACTAGTTTGTTATTAAAAATATAAAAATGTAACTTTTATATATAATTATATAATTAATATATAAATATATTAAAGTATTATATGCACTTATATATTATTAGTACTATTATAATATATATAAAAATAAGACAATTTTCCACGTTAAATAAACAGTTATAATAGTTTAAAATTTAGTTTTAAAAAAGCTTAAATTTTACTAATTTTTAATTACCCCTAAACCCCTTAGTAAGTACCCCCTAAGTAGGTAGATAGAATAAGCTAGTTTTTCTTTTTAAAACAGTATTTTTTGCGTATTTTTAGGCTTACTAATTAATAAGTTATATAACCTTAAAAAGGTAACTTTTTGGATTAGTTTTTTTCTAATATTACCCCCCTATAAGAGTCTATTATAAAGTTGTAATAACTTTATAATTATATAAAAATATTACTTAATTTTATAATAATATATACTATTATATTTAATAATAATTAATATATATATTTATATTTATATATTAATTAAATAAATAGTATAGCCATAGTAGTTTAGGGCAACTAAAAGGAATTTTAAAAAAGAAGGAGTATATATATACCTTTATACTTAATGTGTTAAAAAAGTTAGGTAAGATTAGATTAAAAAAAAATAGCGCTGCGCTAGCTACTAACGTACTAGCGCGCTTAGCGCGCCCCCCCTAAAAAAACGTTAAATTAATAAACTCTAGTATAAAAACTCTAGTACAGACACTATATTCTCTTTTAGAGGAGATATATATAGGTAGTAAATAATTAATATAATTTAATTTACATATAGGTAAAGAGTATCTAACAGTAAAATTTTTATATAATATTTATAATCTAATATTTAAATATTAAGAGTAGTTTCTTTTAGATATATTATTATTATAATAAAGGTATACACATACTCCTTTTTTTTTAAAACTCCTTTTAGTCTCTCTAAGGTACTATAGTTATACTACTTTATTTAAATAATATATAAATATATATATTTAATAGAAACTCTACTTTATATATAAGATTATTAATTATTTTAATAATTATACGTAGTTTATAATATATATATATATAAATATAAATTAGACAAAAAGTATAAATATAGTAACTATAGAAACGATTAATAGAAATATTAAAAAACAAAATATATATATATAGTTTTTTTAATTTATATATTTATATAAATATATTACAGGGGGGTAAAATAAAAAAAGACTAATAAAAAAAGATACCTTTTTTAAATTAATATAACTTCTTTATTACTAAGCCTAAAAATATAATAAAAATAGGGTTTTAAAGAGAAAGTTTAGTAGACTCTACTTACCCTATTAGGGGCTGCTTACTAAAGGGTTTAGGGGTAGTAAAAAATTAGTAAATATAGAAAATTTTTAGGACCCTACTTTAAGTTAGTACAACTTTTTATTTAAGGCGTAAAATTAGCTTATTTTTATATATAATATATATATTTATATATTAATTAAATAAATAGTATAGTTATAGTAGCTCGGGGCAACCAAAAGGGGTTTTAAAAAAGGAGAAGTATGTGTATACCTTTATTATATATATAGTATAATAGATACTCTATTATACTAGTATATAAATTATTTTTATAGTTTAATATTTCGACACATTAAGTATAAAGGTATGCACATACTCCTCCTTTTTTAAAACCCCTTTTAGTCGCCCCGAGCCACTACAGCCACACTATATATTCGATTAATATATAAATATATATATAGTTTAATATATTAATTATATTATTATTAATAAAAGTTAAATTTTTATATTTTTAATAATAAACTAGTAAATAATATATTACTAGTACTTAGTATAGTCCCCTAAGATTCTATAAGTCTATTATTATAGCTAGGAAGTAATAAAATATAATTATTAATTATATTTTATAATTTTATATTCTACTATATAAAAATAGCTATTTAATAGTCTCTATATTTTTTATACTTAATCCTATATCTAAGTTATACTTTTTATTATTATTTAGCCTAGATTTTATATAATCTTATATATTTTTTATATAGGCTAAATCAGTATTATAGGCTAGGTAAATAAAAGTATATATTTTAATTATTCTTAAACTAGTTTAAAACGTCCGTTATTATATAAATAAAGGTATTAACTTATTAAAATTACTAATATAAATTAATATTAATATAACGCTTATATTTATAATATTATATAATAATATATATATATATTTATATTATTATATTAAAAAAACTATAAAAAAATCTATAAAGTTACTTACTGCTTTTTATCTTCGGTTTAACTTTAGATATAAGAATTAGTTTTATATAGTCTTTACTAGTAAAAGAAATAGATAAATTAGGTATTTTAGTAAATACTAAATAACTTCTATCTTTTAACTAAATAGCGCTCTAAATTTAGACTCTTAAATTATAACTAATAAAATAATTAATATATTTAATATTAAAAAAAACAATATTATAGCGGAAAGATAAATAAAAAGTAATATATTTTAATATATTAAAATATTGAAATAACTTACTTTTTTACTAGATAATACCTAGTTCTTTTTTTAACTCTAATTTTATACCTTTTTCTATAATACTCCTCTCTAATCACTCCTATTTATAATACTAACTTATTAAAAAATATCTTTTTTTTAAAAATTTATATTAGTAATATTTTTAATATTCTCTTTAGCGTATTTTAATATTTCTTTTTACGTATTCTTTGTTAAATATAAATTTTTTTAATTTATACTAATATTATAACACGTCTGTTTTAAAATACTATTATAAGGATATTTTTATTATTTCTTTACGTTTATCCGTGGGAGCTGTATCGACTTTGTGTACGCTACGTCCTCACTTAACACAGAGGTGGGCAAAAACAGAGGCGCTATAACCCAGGGCCTATCAAACATAGGATTTTTCGAA
>JASEKS010000539.1:0-16084 GCA_030770415.1 Pleoardoris graminearum | reverse complement strand
TTTTTAGCCTATTTTACTCCTATTTAAACTAATATTATATAAAGTTATATTAGATTACTATTCTATTATAAACCTAATTAGGCTTAGTTCGCCACGCTAAGCCTATTTAGGGATAGCTTTTTATCTTATCTAACTTTAAACAATATTAGCCTAAAATGCCTTTAGATGTAACGTGTTCCGTATAAGGATTTTAGCTTCCTACAGCCTTGCATTAATTCCTTAGCGGTGCCCTGTACTTCTAAAAACTCTGCGTTTATTACGCAAAGTGGGCGCGTTCAAAGAACGCTGCGGTAAGGAGAGAAATCGAACCCCTAATGTAAGGAATAACGACGAAAATTTAAAGAATTTCGCGAACCTAAGACATTTCCAGGCACTTGCCCACTGTGCCACCCCACCCTAATCTCTCCTATTTATAATACTAATTTATTAGAACATATTATTTTCTTTAAAACTTATATTTTTAATATTTTTAATATTTTATTTAGTATATTTTAATATTTCTTTTTATGTTTTCTTTATTAAATATAGATTTTTTTAATTTATGCTAATATTATAATAGTTCTGTTTTAAAATACTATTATAATAATATTTTTATTATATTTAGACTATTTCTTAATTATTATCTTCTCTTTTCGTTTTTAGAGCTTTTAATTAAGTCTTTATTAATAATTCTTTTTACTGTTTATATAATCCTAGAAACTCTATTACTTTTAACTTAATTTATATTATTATTATTATTTTTGTTATTTTTAATATATTATATTATACTATAAATACTATTAGAAGTTCTTTTAAAGTAAAAATAATTATTAGAATATAAGTATTTGCTTTTAAAAGAAGATTAACTTAAAATTTAAAATTTATTAAATATCGCGCTATAATAAATAAATAGCGGCCTAGGTTTATAAATTTAAAAAGATATTATTATATACTATAATATTACTAATATATTACGTAATTAGTGATTATATAAGCAGGAGCTATATTTTTATTATTAATATAATTTTATTATTAGATTACTAATTTACTTCGAAAATATAGTCACGTGATCTAGCCTAGGCCTAAAAGGTTATAGTTAAAATTTTAGTTAAATATATTTACTAACTAAAAAGTTATAGGAACCTAAAAAAGGAGTAAAAAACATTACAAGGTTTAGGTAATTTTAGTTATTTACTTATGCTTAGTAAGCAGTACCTATAATAATAATTAAAATCTCCTTAACTTTCTCTTTAAAACGGTATTACTCACGTATTTTTAGCTTTATTATTTAATTTTATATAATTTTTTAAAAAAGATAACTTTTTAAATTAACCCTTTTTTGTGTCACCCCCCTGTAATATATACTATATAGTTTATATACTTATATATAAGTAATATAAATTTTAAACTTTTAAAAGTTATACTTAGTCTTTTTAGCAAGAATTATAATTACTCTACTAAATATAGTAATATAATACTTATATTTTAATTTATATTTATAAATTAGTGACTACTTGTAATTATATATATAGTAGTTAGTTAATTTAGAAGTTATTATATATATAAACTTTAATAGTAATAAATTTATTAGGCTAGTATATAGAGTCTATACTATATAGTCTTTATATAAGTTTAACTAATTATTCTATACTTATAAAGATAGATAGTTTAATTTTTTAATAATTTCTTTTTTACTATAGCTAGTAAATAGTGCTACTTTACTTAGGCGCTTATTACTCTTAACTTACCTACCTTTTAGCCTACTTATTTATATTTTATATATTTGTATATTAATCGAACAAATAGTGTGGCTATAGTAGCTCGGGGCAACTAAAAGGGATTCGAAAAAAGAGAAGTATATATATACCTTTATACTTAATATATCGTTTACTAATTATACTAATTTAATAAATTAAATAGACCCTTATAATTCTATTAAGTCTAAATAAATAAAATACTTAAAAATTAGTTTTTTAAACTAAAAATAAGAACGGCCCCTTACTATATACTTTTTAGTATTTTATAATATAGTACTATTTTTTTTATTAAGTTAACTTATACTATACTTTTATAGTGTAAAGGCACTATTATACTACTAAATTAAGCTTATTTAACTATTTTTATTATTACTATAATACTATTATTTTCTTAGTAGTATTACTATTAGTTTTAAAACTTTATATTATTTTATTTTATTTTTTATACTATAGAAAATTTATTTATAGACCTTTTTTTAGTATACTAGTTATAATATAGCTATTAAAAAGAATAAAAATATTATTAATAAAGAGTATATTCTAAAAGTACTTTAACTAAAAATAAAAAAACTATAAATATATATTAGAGTTATAGAATTAGTAAATCTATAATAGTATCCCTAAAATATATATACTTAATTAATATAAAATTTTATTACTAAATATAAGAAGGTAAATCTAAGAACGAATCTAAATAATATTAAAATATTTAAGAGCTATATTGTATCTATTACACTTAGAATTAATAGTAGATATAATAATAAAAAGCTAGATTTATAAACTATAGTTTAGTACTATAAGGATTTTATTACTAGTTAGAGGCGAGCTAGGATATAAAAAGAATAGAATAGTAAAAAAATAAATTAAAAAAGATAAAAGAAGAAGCTAGTAAATATAATAAGCCTAAATATAATATTATTTATTTTAAATATAAGTCTACTATAGCTATCCAGGCATTTTATAATATTAGTACTAATTATATTAGATAGTTTATTAAGTATAAATTATATAATATTCTTAGGCTATACTTTACAATAAGGCTACACTTATATTAGTTATAATTTATTTTTTTTATATAAAAATTTAGTAGTAGAAAAATAATTAAATTATACTTCTAAAACTATAATATAAAGTTAAAATATAAACTTTTATTACAGTCTATATTTTTAGTACTTTAGGAATTAGTAAATTTATAAAATCTATATATTACCGTAAATTTCGTAAAGACTTATATTTTTAGATAAGTCTATTTTACTATAGCCTATATAAACTAATAGTAATAGGTTAAAAAAATCATATTTACTATCTTTTATAATAGGTACAGTAATATAAAAATTATTATATATATTTAGTAAGACGTTAAGTATATAATATTTACTGTAAATAAAGGGTAAAATTAATTTTTATTACGTATATATATAATACTAATAATAAAATAAACTAGAGTATATATTATATTATAGTAAAAGAGGTAAAGTGTAGCGTCGAGACACTAGTCCAAAATAGTATAGCTAAAAAAAAGTTATTTGCCCGGATACAGTTAAAAAATAAGCGTATATAAAAATTATATATATTATATAAAAGTATTAAAACTCGCCTACTATATTATAATTAAATATTTATAATTATCGCTATAAATATGGTATAAAATATATTTAGAGATTATAAGTTAATAAATAAAATTCTAGCACTAAATCTTCTATAAAATAAGTAAATAATTTAACTTTACTAAAATTTAAGTATTCTAGACCTACTATTCTTTAAAAAAAAAGTAATAAAAAAATGGAGACTATAAGTATATTTAATTAATATATTTAAAAATAGGACTTTCGTACTAGCTATAATAAATTCCTCATACGGGGGGGGGACATTGAAAAAGACTAATCCAAAAAGATATTATTTTTAAAAATTTATATAAAATTAATTAATAAGCCTAAAAATACGTAAATAATACCGTTTTAAAGAGAAAGTTATAGGTATTATAATTATGATTTTAATTACTACTTATTAATTATGTGTAATAAACTAAAATTACCTAAATATAGTAATTTTTTTAACCCCTATTTTAGAGTCCTATAACTTTTTAGTTAGTAAATAGATTTAACTAAAATTTTAACTATACCCTTTCAGGCTTAGTATAGATTACCTTACTAATTTTTCGAGGTCTATTAGTAATCTAATAATAAAATTATATTATTATTAAAAATTTAGTCTATGCTTATATAATTACTGCTTACGTAATGTATTTTTAATATTATAGTATATTATAATATTTTTTACTTTTATAAACTTAAACTCCTATTTCCTCAAAGTAGCGCCAAATTTTATAAAACTTAAATCTATAGTTAAATTACTTTTAAAAGTAAATAATTTATTTACTTTAATTGCTACTACCCTACATAAGCCTCTATAAAGTATAATTAATACTATTAAAAAAATAAAAAAAAAAGAGCAAAATAATTATAATATAAAAAAAGTTTATAAGGGGGGAGTATAAAAGTTAATATATAAAAATAAAAGAATTATTAATAGAGACTTAATTAGAAGTCCTAAATAGTAAAATAAAAATATAATATTAGAAAATAATTTAAATATTACAACTAGATAATTACGAAGAAGTTTAAACAAGAAGGGCTATACTATTAATATAAGTAAAAAATAATAATAATAAATAAAGAAAATATAAAAAAAATATTAAAATACGTAAAAGAAAATATAAAAAATATTAAAAATATAAATTTAAAAAAAAATATTTTCTAATAAGTTAGCAATACAAAGGGGTAAGGTAAATAGATAATATTATAGAAAAAGGAGTAATAATAGAGTTAGAAAAGAACTAGCTGTTAGCTAATTATAAAGTAAGTTATTTTTATATTTTAAATTATTAATATATATTACTTTTTATATATATATATATTTATATTTAAATATTAATCGAATAAAAGAGTGTGGCTGTAGTGGCTGTGTAGGTGACTAAAAGGGGTTTTAAAAAAGGAGGAGTATATATATACCTTCATACTCAGTGTGTCGAAAAAGTCAGGTAAGGCTAGGTCGAAAAATACTTTTTATATATTTTTAAGTTATGGTTTTATTTTTTTAATAATATATATATTAATTATTTTCTAGGCCACGACGTAATATTATAAGTTTAGAGTACTATTTAGTTAGAAGGTAAAAGTAATTTAGTATTTATTAAAACACTTAATTTTTTTATTTCTTATACTAGTAAAGACAATATTACTAAAGTCCTTATACCCGAAGTTAAACCGAATATAAAAAGGGGTAAGTTTTATTAACTTTTTTTACCCCTTTATTTATTAATATAATAATATAATAATATATATTTATATATATTATTATTATATTATTTTATAATTAAAATTAATATAGTAATATTATTTAAGGTTAGTAATTTTAATAAAATAACACTCCTATTTATAAAACAATAGACGTTTTAAACTAGTTTAAAAATAATAAAATTAAACTTTATCCTCACCCAGCTTATAGGCCTGATTTAGCCCCTATAGAAAATATATAGAACTATTTAAAATCTAGGCTAAATAAAAATAAAAAGGCTAATTTAGGTGTAGGATTTAGTTTAGAAAGTATAGAGACCTTTAAAAGAGCTATTATAGAGGAGTAGAATAATATACCTTAAAAAGTTATTAATAATTATATTTTATTACTCCGTAACCGTTATAAGGCGGTTATAGAAGCTAATGGGTACTATACTAAGTACTAGTAATATATTATTTACTAGTTTATTATTAAAAATCTGCAAAAGTGACTTTTATATATAATTATATAATTAAGATATAAAAGTATACAAATATTTTATACACTTATATATTATAAACACTATGATAATATATGCAAAAATTAGCCAATTTTACAGCTTAAATAAAAAGATATAATAATCTAAAATAGGGCCTTAAAAAAGTTTTAACTTTACTAATTTTTAATTACCCCTAGGCAGCCTACTAAGCAGCCCCTAATAGGGTGGATGTATCGCGCTAGCCTTTCTCTTTAAACCGATATTTTTTTTATATTTTTAGGCTTACTTACTAAAAAGTTATATTAATTTAAAAATATATCTTTTTTAATTAGTTTTTTTCAATGTCCCCCTACTGTAATATTAATTTTAGAGTAAAAAGTATAACTCTTACTATTATATATACTATTTAATAGTACTGTATATACCTAACTTATATTATATATAAACGAAAACTATTTATAAAATATAAAAATAAAATAGAGTTAATAGTATAACTTAGTAATATATTATAATTATAACGTAGCTAATAATACTAAAATAAATAATTAAACTTTTTTTTCTATAATAAAAACAATTATATAAATATTATAAATCTTTTTTATTATTTACTTATTATTTAGAATCTAGAACTATAGCAGTTACTACTAATAAATAATAGTATAAACTTAAATAAAATACTAAGTTTAAGATTATTAAAAAAACTTAAGGACCTTTTATTAGATAATATAGTATTAAAGAATATATATAAAAGATTATAGGTCTAAAAATAGAAACTAATTTTAGAAGCACTTTATAAATATTAAAAATAATAGTCTACTTAATCCGCACGTAAATTTAATATCTATAAAAAAGGGATACTAGCTATTATAAAACTATATTTTAATAAATATATAAATTTATACTATTATATAAGTATCTAGTATTAAGTATATTTATTAAGGCCCTTACATATAGTAATAAGGGCAAGATTATTTTTAAAAATCAAATTAAATTTTACTTATTAAAAAAAGCAGATATTATTTAAACTAGATTTAGAGATAAATAAATACTATTATTTAAAAATAAATTTTATATAAAAGATTTATAAGTATACACCCCTAATTATTATTATAATATAGCGTTTTATTAAAGTAACAGTTTACTAGCTACTATATAGTAAAACTATATACTTAGTTACTATTTAAAGTAGCTTAAGAATAGTTATAAGTTTATAAGGTTTTATTTTTTCTATAGTAACTAGTTTTTTAACTAAAAGAAATAAAAAACTTATTATTACAGGGGGATAAAAAAAGAATACTTTAAAAAGTTATATATTTTAATTTAATATAACCTTTTAATTATAAAAGCTATAATTACGTAAAATATACCGTTTTAGAAAGAAATTATAGTTATTAAAATTATAATTTTAGTGTTTGCTTAATAAGTAGGTATAAGATATAAAAATTTACTATTTTAAGTTAATTTAAAAGGCCTTATCTTAGGCTTAATTAAATTTTTATTAACGATGTAAAATTGGCTGATTTTTATATATATTATAATAGTAGTAATTATATATTTATATATAAATTTTTTTATAAGTTATCGAATAAAATTTTAAGTTATTTATAAAAATAAGAAACTTAAATTTCTATAAATAAATTAATAAATAATATATTATTAATATTTAGTATAGTAGCCTTTAGCTTCTATAACCACCCTATAACGATTAGAGAGGGATAAAATACAGTTATTAATAACTTCTTATAATATATTATTCTACTCCTTAATAATAGTTCTTTTAAAGGCCTCTATACTATTTAAACTTAATCCTACACCCAAATTACCTTTATATCTTTTATTTAGTCTTAATTTTAATAAACTCTATATATTTTTAATAGGATTTAAATCTGGACTATAGGCTGGGTAAGAAAAAAGTATAACTTTATTATTTTTAAACCAGTTTAAAATGTTTGTCATTTTATAAATAGGAGCGTTATCTTGTTAAAATTGCCAACCTAAATTAATATTAATATAAAGATTATAATTATAATATAATATAATAATATATATATATATATATATATATATATTATTATATTAATAAAAATAGGGGTAAAAAAACTTTATAAAACTTACCCCTTTTTATGTTCGGTTTAACTATAGGATTAAGGACTTTATTTATATAGTCTTTACTGGTAAAAGAAGTATTATTATTAGGTGTTTTAATAAATACTAAATTACTGCTTCTACCTATCTAAATTGCATCCTAAACTTTTAGGGTAAGATCTCGGCCTATAAAATAATTAATATAATTATTATTAAAAAACTAAAACTATAACTTAAAAATATATAAAAACTTATATATTTTAATATTTTAAAAAGTTAAAATAACTTACTTCATAATTAGCTAACAGCTAGTTCTCTTCTAACTTTATTATTACCCCTTTTTTTTATAATATTATTTATTCTCTTGTCCCCATTGTATTGCTAACTTATTAGAAAATATTATTTTATTTAAATTTATATTTCTTATATTTTTTATAGTCTGTTTAGCGTATTTTAATTATTTTTTAGCGTTTTCTTTCTTTATTATTAGTTTTTTTTTACTAATATTAATGATATAACCCTCCTTCTTTAAAACTCGTTGTAATTATCTAGTTATAATCTCTATGTTATTTTCTAATAGTATTTTTTTATTTTCCTTTTTAGGACTTCTAGTTAAGTCTCTATTAATAACCCTTTTATCTCTTTTAGTTAACTTTTTTATACCCCCTTTAGAAACTTTTTTTATATTATAATTTTTTTCTTTATTATTTTCTTTATTTTTAATACGTTGGATAATATTATAAATAGTCTTTTTAGGCTTTTTAAAGGTAGAAATAATTATAGAAATAGGAGTATTTACTCTTAAAAGTATATTAACTTTATATTCGAGTTCTAAAAGATTTGGTGCCATTTTAAGAGAATAGGAGTTTAAGTTTATAAAAGTTAAAAGATATTACTATATACTATAATATTAATAATATATTACGTAATTAGTAATTATATAAGCAAGAGCTAAATTTTTACTAATTATATAAATTTATTATTATATAATAAATTCTCATTAAAATTTAGGTTACGTGACCTATCCTAGTCCTAAAATAGTATAGTTAAAATTTTAGTTAAATATATTCACTAACTAAAAAGTTATAGGCACCTAAAAAAGTAGCTAAAAAATTTATTAGGTTTAGGTAATTTTAATTTATTACATATATTAAGTAAGTAGTAACTAAAACTTTTATAAAAATCTCTATAACTTTTTCTTTAAACTAATATAATTTACGTATTTTTAGGACTTTTAACTAAAAAGTTATATTATTTTATAAAAAATAATTATTAGAGTACTCTTTTTTAATTGTCACCCCCCTGTAATTTTTAGCCAAGGTTAGTAGTTATAATTATTAGGTACCTAAAAGTAGACTTTACAGTCTTCTTAGCTATAATAATATAAAAGGAAGATAATTTAAAAGGGGTTTTTAAAAAAAGAGAGAAAGGTATTATATATTTACTATTTTAATTTTTTAATTTAGTCTTATCTGTCTTATTTAATATATTAAGTAGAAAGATATATATATACTTTTCCTTTTTTTTAAAACCCCTTTTAGTCGTCTATATAGTCACTATAGCCACACTATTTATTTAATTAATATATAAATATATTACTTTTTTAAATATATTATATATAATTTTTATAATTCTATTTTACCTAAAATAATAACTTATAAATACTTTAGTTTTATTTTACACTGCTCGTATATGGCCTCGTTAGTATTGTGTGAACTGTTTAGTATTTATTAAGTTCTCGTTGTTGCGTTGTGCCGCGGCTTTATGAAGCTCGCGAAGTACGTTAATTAACTTTAGTTTTATTTTATAATTATTATTTTACTATTATTACTACTACTAGTCTAATAAGATATTAGTTAAATTATTACTCTACTAGCTATAAAATTTAAAATATTTTATATTTAATAGCTTCTAGCTATAGAAGCTTTATTTTTACTTATCTATATTAAATAAAGACGTAGCGTATACTAAGTTAATATAAATTTTATAGATAAACGTATAAAGAAATATTTAAAAAGTTAATATATACTTTTAAAAAAATACTTTAGTATTTATTAGTTTATACGATCCTAAGTGGTTAGTATAATCCTAACCTATTTACTAGTCTATTTACAGCTAGTTACAGCTAAGCGCTTAAAATATTTTTAATAATAGTAAGAGGCTATTTTAGTACTATAAATAACTATATAGAGACTTTACGGATTTTAAAAAAAAATTAGTTTAAAAACGTTTATCTAAGATATAAAATAGGGGGTTAAAAAGCATAAAATAAATATATACTAATTATTATTTAAAAATAACGTATATATTTTATAATATCCTAAAACGTGGTGTAAGACCACTAAATAGTTAAATAGACTTTTATAAATAAAGTAAGGTATAAGACTAATTATACGGCTATAGGCGAATAAAGAAGCTTTATCTTAGGCTTACTACGTACGCTATTTACTCTTAGCTATCTAGGGTAGATACCGACTTATAATTTAGTTAGCGCGGCATCTAATATTAAGACACCTATATAGCTAGCTATAACTATTTTATTACTATATATTTAACTCTTAGAATACTTATATTTATATAAGAATAATTTTCCTATAATACTTTATTATATAAAGGAGGTAAAGTATAGTGTTAAAATACTAGTCTAAAAAAAGTATAAGCTAAAAAATTTTATTTTTTTAAATATAATTAAAAAAATTAGCGTATATAAGAACTATAAAAAAATATGTATATTACTTAGTAAACTTATAGTTATAATATATAATTTAGTATATAACTTAGTATACTAAAGTTTAGTATACTAAACTATAGTTACTTTACTCTTTTTTTAGGCTAAGTAGTACTATAGTGCTAGTAATACTATAATACGCCTACTCTATTATATTATTATTAAAATTATATTTATTAAAGTTATATATTAGGATCTAGTATATTAACGTAATATTTATTCTTAGTTACTTATAAAGTATAGTTAGCTAACGTTTATTAGTAGCATACTATATATATTTATATATTAATTAAATAAATAGTGTAGCTATAGTAGCTGTATAGACTACTAAAAAGGGTCTTAAAAATAAAGAAGTATATATATACCTTTATACTTAATATATTAATAATAGTAGTATACTAATAGTAACTTTATATATTATAATTACTTTTAAAAATAAAACTATAATAACTAAGTTTTATATACCTATTTATAAAAGTGTATTTAATAATAACTTTTATATATAAGTAGTAGAGAAAGCCATAAAGTATTTATTAAGTATATAAGTATACGCTAATAAAATTAACGCTAATAAAATTAATACTATAGGAGCCTTTAATATATTAAAAAACAATTATAACGCTATATACCGCGTACTTACTAGAACTAAAAAAATAAGTATAAAATAGTAATAATAATAGGAGAAAATATTAAGCTATATTTACTAGTATAGTACGTCTAGATACGGTACGTTAGAAATACTAGTTTAGTTATATTATAAAATAATAAACTATAATAGCTTATATAGAAGTTATATAAACAAAATAATAAAAGAATAAAAAATAAATTTTATACTTAAGTTAATAGAGGGCGTCTAAATATAAAAAGTACTTAACGCCGTAATAATTACTAAATTATATTAAATAATCTATTACCGTCGCTGCTGCTAGTAGTAATAGTAATAGTAATAAGTAGTAAAATATAAAATAGGTATAGTAGTTACCAAGTATTAATAGTAAAAAAAGATAAATAAGTGTATTAAAATTAAATTATATAAGTATATACGTAAGCGTATAAATATTAATAAAGTAGATAAAGAATTAAAAAGACTATAATATAATTACTAGTAGGGAAAAGATAGTAGCTTCTTAATACTATCTATACTTAAATAAAGATTAACTTAATAGTTAAATATAAAATAATAACTATTATTTATAAAGTTATAAAGACGCTACTATAATATTTTATATAGTAATTTTATAATCTATATCTAATATAGTAATTATAAATTATAGTAAATTATTTTTTAAAATATTCTATCCCCTTTAGAAGTTTAAATATACTTTTTTTAAATTAGTATTTTATAATAAAATAGGTTTTATAAACCTTTTATAAAGTATTTTTTATAATTGTTTTTAAGAAACTCTTTTAGTCTCGACAGAGACTTACAGGTTTTAAAATTATAAAATAATTAATATAAAATATTTTATTTTATTTAGTTATATATTAAGCTATTTATCTATATTCTCCTATACTAGCTGTTTATTATTCTCCCTTTAGAAATCTTTTTTTACTTACCTCTAAATATCCTGTACAGCATTAAGCTATTGCGCTTTTTTATATACTAGTAAGTTTTATTTTATATTACCTTAATTAAAGTTATATACGCCCTTTATACTATAGATTATTTTTTGGACTAGTGTCTCGACGCTACACTTTACCTCTCTTCACAAGATACTATAGATTATAACCTTTAATATACCTAATTACTTATTAAAGAATTATACTATCTCTTTACTTTAGCGTCCTATAGTTATTAGTATTAATATTATCATTAGTAGTAAGTAACTTACTCTTATTTATTAATTACTTAGTATAGTAGTATAGCTATAGTAGTTTTAGTATTACTTTTTTATTTAGTAGTACTTCTAAACAGCGAATTTCTAGCTTTTTTATAAAATATTATAGTTTCTTTTTATATATAGTTAAGTCTATACTTATATTAATAAAATTATTATATATATATATATTTATATATTAATTAAACAAATAGTGTGGCTGTGGTGGCTCGGGGCGACTAAAAGGGGTTTTAAAAAAGGAGGAGTATATATATACCTTTATATTAAATACTATAATATATACTATAGTTGTATTATATTAATATCTCTTTTTTTATAAATATTTATTTAGTATTAGTTTGTAATAGTAAATATATAGATATAAGTTACTATATAGAATAATAAATTATACTAAGCTGTAATACTATTAAGTACTATTAAGTAGTTATTACGTGCCTATTTTAGCGCTATTTTTTCTAATTAGGCTTAGTACAGTATTTTTAAGAGCTGGTTATTAGATTATATAGTATATATAGCACTTTTCTTCCTAATTAGATAGTTACTAATAGTAACTTTATTAAATAAAAAAAAGAAGCTCTTTAATTTTAAGTAGCTTATTCTTAATATACTATACTAAAGGTCCTATTACGATTAGTTATTTAATATAAGAAAGGGGCAATTACTTATTTATATTAAATTTTAATCTTAAATAGTAGTATAGTAGTTAGACTAGTATAAAAAACTAAATGTATAGCTTAAAGTTATTACTATTAGTTATTACTATTAATGGTAAGTTTAGCTAAATATATATATCTATAAAGGTTTTTCTTAATTTATTATTTTTTACTCTTTTTAAAAAGCTCGAAGTTAAATAAGGTATTAGTATAAAGCTTATAAAACTATTAATTAATATATTACTTTTTTAGGTAAAATAGTAATATAACTATACTTAAAATAATTATTATTATTAAATATAATAATCGTGAAAATACAGATAGAGAATATATATAAATATATATAAATATAGTAAATAGGTAAAAAATTTATATATATAATAAAATAGTTTTTGGATACATTTTTTTACCATTAATAATTGTTAAAAGTAAGTTAAAAAGGATGTAGGCTAGCCTAAAAGTAGGGTAACAGCATGAGGATATATATGCTTTTACTATATGCACGTGTACGAGGAGGCATATAAAAGGAAAGACAATAAAGGCGCTAACTATTAACTATAATTTATATTTAGGTAATAACCTTAATACTATCTTATTAAATCTATTAACTTTTACTAGTACGGTTGCCTCGCGCACGTGTATTATTATCGCCTAGCGAGGGTACCTGGGTAATCTCTTCCAATATGTTTAGAGTGGAAGAGTATACCAGCCCGCCTGTATTAAAATTCCAGTTAAGAGTAAAAGATTTAAGGTCCGGGGATCCTAAGAGAGTCGCTACTAAGTATAACTTGGGTAGAGTATTATTCCAAGAGCCCCGCTTTAAACAAACAGGGACTCGAGAGGCACGGTATACGCTAGTTACTAGATAGCGTTTTATTAACCAACATAGAGGAGGCAGAGGCATGCGTGAAGGTGAGTAAACCAATAGAGTAATTTTAAAGATAGTCTAAGGTAAGGGGCGGATGCCCGCATGACGATCTGGGGTAAGAAACGGGCACTGCCCTTAAGATGAGCAAGACAGCAGTATAATGCCACAGTACCTCAATGAGCCTATCCATGGAATTTGTTTTCGTTGTTTTTGTTGAATATGGAGATATTTATAGGTATTTTATTGGCGCCTTGAATACCAACCCATGGTACGGTTAAGGTAAAAACGCACAGTCATCCCTCAAGACGAGCCGTAATGTCTCGAGAGCTTTAAGTTGGATAAGGTCTCGCCCGTAAGAACAGTAAAAACTAAAAGTATTGGCAATATATTATATAGTACCTCGGAGCCACCGCTGATGCAGATAGAGCCTCGGTGGGCGATAACAATAGACAATGGACTACGGTTAAAGTGTCAGCAGAACAACCCTCCGCATTTCTCGTGGAAACGAAACGTTATAGTAGACACAAACTTTCCGTTAGCTAACTAATCGTGATGATTCAACAAGGACTTGACACGCGAATCTTGATCGTTCAGTTGCTTCAAGGTACTGTAGGAGGAAGCGCAGAAGTGAGCTCTTGCACTTGAGGGCGAGTACTCCAGGCTTACATTTTGCGTCTGCGGATAATTTAGTAGGAGATTTGCGAAGAAGGATCCGAGTTTCTCGAATTCCGGGTTAGGATAGGTATGCCAAAGATATCGCGCCTGCGTTCTGATCTCGGGGGCGGCAGTAGGAAGAGTTCTAAGGAACCCATACCGAAAGTGCTAGTGCGCTCTTCGAGAGCTAAAGTACGATGGTCCTAAAATGCACGCTGAAGTATTTAGCATTTCGATGTTATTGCTGTCGTGCCAGGTCGTACAAAGCTTCGCAAGCACCCGGAGAAGCCTTGAACTATTCACGCGGTTGTGACAGTCAACTGCCAAGGTAGTACTCTTTTGGAATGCGCTGCATCTGTCCTACATTTTCTGCAATTGACGACTCGAAGTCACGATGTGTAGTACGACATTCTCAGTATAGTCATAGTCCTAATACCGCATCATCATGACTGGTGTTCTTGCGGGGATTTTCCAGGGATGGAGGCGCTCAGCTAGCTCGTCAGATTTCTGTCTCGCACGGACTTTATCTTGGGATATGCTATGAGATATCTCAGTCGATTCTAAGACTCTTGTTAGTTGTAATAGAACGACTGATAACAGTTTGGCGCACCACGACCTCATCCAATCGAGGATAGGTATAATAGACAACACGATCGGCCGGGAATTTAGCTACAGCCTACCGTTGATCCGCTATGGCTTATTCACTCGCTTCCGCAGCGTACTGTGCACCGCAGTCAGGGATAGCCCGGCATTGGGATTAATGAGGGCGTGAGCTCCAGCGACAACATCTCCAAGAAACAGCAGCTGGTAAACACTAATCAGTGACGATAATGATGAGTCTCATGAAATCAGTAGCCATGAAGGAGAAATGGCAGGCCGTTGAAGACGCTATTATGCTTTGGGTAGGATATGCTGAGTGACGTGTGTGCTAGATGTCGCTGCCACGTGTACGTATCATCTGCTGCGGGGTTTTCGAGATGAGATGACAGAGATGACAGCGCTCCTAAGGTTTTCGGAAGGCGCGGATCCGCTGTTGAGCAATTGAGAATAATGATGGGAACCTCAAGGTTTCGAGGATGGTGAACCTCGCTACCTCCATTGTCTCTGAGCCGCAATTAAAATTCCTTGGTATGCTACTGGGCCCCCTTGCCGAACCACGGAAACAAGCCGAATGTGCTTTGAAGTACGCCGATTGGTTTGGCTGGGGATGCGCTTCTCATGGTACCTCATGTACCTCGGTTGCGGGATGGCGGCATTTTCTCAATTTGGTGCCACGGAAAGTTGGTTCTGGACAGCAGGATATACCTCACAACGCAGGCAAAGACGGCATTTCTCTATAATCCTTATCTTCTAGATGCTTTCTAGTGAGTTTGTTTGTGACTTCGGACATTCTTCGCAACATGGACAGGTTATTTGAAAGATAGCGCTGCAGTATATGCAATTGTGGTTTCTCTATCGCACTTGTCGCATCTCGTTGAGCTTGCCGAACCAATACAAATGTCCCCCCGGGGGGGGGGGGGGGGGGGGGGGCTTTTTAAGGGTGGGGGCCCCAAAATGGGGGGGGAAAAGGTGCCGGCGAGGGCCCTGAAGGGGAGGGCGATGGTTAAGCCAGGAAAAAACCCCCAGGGGGGCGTGTCTAATTTGGGAAAGGGGGGGGACGAAAACGAGGGGAGAGCAAACCAAATAGCGGACACTGCCCCCGCTTTCGCGGGAAGGGGTGTGCAATTAGAAAGTGGGTTGACACTAA
>JASEKS010000538.1:0-16277 GCA_030770415.1 Pleoardoris graminearum | reverse complement strand
ATATGATATAATATAATATGATATAATATAATATAATATAATATAATATAATATAATATAATATAATATAATATAATATAATATAATATAATATAATATAATATAATATAATATAATATAATATAATATAATATAATAATATATATAAATATTATTATATTAATAAAAAAAGGTATAAAAAATTATAATATAACTTGCTACTTTTTATATTTTGTTTAACTTCGGGTATAAGAACTTTATTTATAAAATTCTTACTAGTATAAAAAATAAAAACATTTAGTATTTTAATAAAGACTATATTATTTTTACCTTTTAACTAAATAGTACTCTAAACTCAAAATATTATATTATAATTTATAAAATAATTAATGTAATTAATATAATTAATATAATTAATATATATATATTTATATATTAATTAAACAAATAGTGTGGCTATAGTGGCTTAGGACAACTAAAAGGGATTTTAAAAAAGGAGGAGTATATATATATCTTTATACCTAATGTGTCGAAAAAGTATAATTAATATAAAAAACTAAAATAATATTTTAAAAATATATAAAAAGTTATATATTTTAATATTTTAAATATTAAAATAACTTACTTTATATTTAGCTAATAGCTAGATTTTTTTAATTTTATTATTATCTTTTTTTTTATAACGTACTTTACGGGCGAATAACCTATATAGGTAAATAATTTATCTTTACTAAAACTATACTAAAACTATACCTATTATAGTATAAATTAGTATAGTTTAGCTTTATTTAGTATATAATAAAATAAAATACTATTTAGAATTAACTTTTACAATATTTTAATACGTTTACGTATTATATTTAACTATTTAGTACTATCTATAGCGCTTTTAAAATAGTTTATATACTTTAGCGCGTATCTATTTTTATTATTTTTTTTATTACTACGTATTCTAAACTTCTATAGAGTACTTAAATAAGTATTATTATTAACTATTAAAATTTCTTTTATCTAAATCTACTTTCTTTTATATAATTTATATTATATAGTAGTCTTATTTCCTTTTCTAGAATTATTGCTGTAACGTTATACGATTCTAGACTAACTATTTAAACTTTTACTATATTACGTAATTAACTAACTCTTAATAAGCTTTTTACGTAGTAACTATAATAACTTTTTTACTAGCGCTAATAACCTATAACCTTTTTAATAATAATTAAAGTATTAAAATAACGCCGTACTCTCTATAGGGCCCCTTAGTTCTTTTAATTCTATATAACTACTTTATAATACTATAGCGCACCCTTTTACTACTACTACTTATTTTAAAACTCTACTTTTACGCGTATATATATCCCCGCGCCTAAATAATTTTAATTATTTTAATAAACTTCTTTTATAAAAGCTTTACTTCCTTTATTATTTTAAAGAAGTTTTTTTTTTTATTATTAAAGTACTATTATTATTACTATTACTATTACTACTACTGCTACTGCCGCCGTCGCCGCCGTTTTTTATTTTAAATAAAAGAGTCTCGCCCTTTTTATACTATTATACTATAAAGCTTACTATATTACTATATAATTAGAAGTAGATATTAATATTTTTATAGGTATTATTAAGGCTAAAAATTATATTTATCTTAAGTAAGAAGAGGCGTATTAGAATTAAATTAGAATTAAAGATATTAACTAAAAAATTTAGTTTATTAAGTAGACTAGCCTATTATACTACACAGAGATAGGAGTTAAGATAATTTTTAATATAATTTAGCTAGTTATTACTATTAGTAAAAGCCTATACTATATACTAAAGATTACCCGGTAAACTAATTATTAAATACTAAAATACTAATATTATAAATATAATAATAATAATAAGAGATTTTTAAACTTTAAGTGTATAGTATTTATAAAAAGGAGAGAAAGTTATTATAATCACTATTTTAAACGCCCTATATACTGCTTATAGTTCTATTTAAGATAATAATAATTTATAAATACTTTATTATTATTTTATAGTTATTATTTTACTGTTGTTATAGCTACTATTTAATAAGTTATTTATTAAGTTATTGCTCTACTACTATAAAACTTAAAAAATTCTATATTTAATAGGCTTTAGTTATAGCGCCTTTATTTTTATCTATTTATATTAAGTAAGGACGTAGTATATATAAAGTTAATATAGCTCCTATAGATAAATATAAAGAAATATAGTAGCCTTATTTACTATTTTAAACTTAGCTATTTTTTATTTTACTAATACTAGCTTATACGTAATAATTACTGCATCCTTTTTTTTTTTTTTTTTTTTTTAAAATAAGCCTATTATTTAGGCTACCTAACTATTTAAAGAAAGTGCTTTATCTCCTAAACAAACTAGAATCAGCTCTTTAACTCCTAGATTTTTAGGTTATTATTTACTAAATAGTTATACTAAACTACTAATCTATTACCTAATTAAGACTAGTTTACTACGCTAGGCCTATTTAGGTATAGATTTTTATCTTATCTAACTTTAGATAGTAATTTTAGCCTAAATATTTTATTTATACTTTCGGATATAACGTATTCTGTATAAAAGATTTTAGCTTTTCTATAGTCTTATATTAATTCTTTAGCAGTGCTCTATACTTCTAAAAATTTTATTTTTTTACTAGTAAAATAGGCGCGTTTAAAGAACGCTATAATAGTAAAAGGAATTAAATCTTTAATACGTAAGAAGACCTTAAAAATTTAAAAAATTCTTAGTATTTTTATAGTATATATCTACTATACCACACCGCTACTGCGCCCTTTAAAATTTTTTTAAACGCCTTAACTATAGATATTAGTAAACTATTTATATATTTCTAAAATTTTAATTATATAAGTGTTAAATATAATTTTAGTTTTAGAGTATTACTAAAAGTTTATAACTCTTAAAGACTATTACTAGATAGTAGTAATAATAGAGTACGTAATTTTATATTAAAATATAATATAACCTATTCTAGCATAAATAGGACTAATCTAGTACTTTAAAACTCTTTTTATATATTACTAAAAGTAATTACTATATTAAAGGCGTACTTAAAGTAAAATAAAAACTTAAGTTTTATAATATATATAATATAGTTTCTGTGGAGGAAAAACGAGCTAGAAATTACTAGATTTTAAAATTTAAAGAGTAGAGACTACTTTTATAAAAGAAAGTACTAAAGAGCTATAATATATATATATAAAAGAGAATAAATTCTTTATTTTAAAAAACTTTATAAGCTAGTCACGTAAACTCTAAAGTATTTTTCTACGATATACCCCCTAGTTAAGCTAATAGAAATAGCTTAACTATTTAAGTAAATAAAAAAAAAATTAATTTTTTTAAACTCGTAGCAGCTATAGAATTAATTTTAAAAAGAGCTTTCTAGAGTAATATTTTAGCAGGTAGTATTACTAAATAATAGAGTTTTAAAATAAAAAACTAATTATAGTAGGCACACTAGCGTTAGTAATATAAAAAGTATTTATATAATCTCTCTATTAACTTTTTTAAAATAATCCTTACTCTTTTTATACTTCTAACTATTACTTTTACGCTTTTTTATACTATCTATACTATTTCTATACTTTTTTATTTAATTTTATTTCTCTAAATAGCTCCTTAAGCTTCCTAACTATTATAAGTATTATAAGTTAACTATTTATATTACTACTACTATAACTATAGTAAGCTACTATACTCTTTTTAATTTTTACTTTTTAGATTTTATCTAGATTTTTAAGTTTTAATTTTATCTCTTAAAAACTCTACTAATTTTTATTTAATAGATTTAAGTAAAGTTTTTTAATTTTTTTTATAATAATATAGTTAACAGTCTAAATATAATTAAATATAAATAATATTTTAAATATCGTAAACTTACTAAAATTAGTAAAAAGCTAATAGAGTCTAGTCTTTTAGCTTTTAATAATTTACTTATTACTATTCTTTAGCCTATAACTATACTTCGTAAGAAGAAGTAAATAAAAAAAAAAAAAAGCGTAAAAAGCTCTAATAATAGGTAGCTTATAAAAATTAAGGTACTATTTAGTTTTAAATAAAAATTACTATAACTTAAATAAACACTTTTGTACTATAATATTTAGTAACTTATCTACTCTCTTTATAAGATAATACGCAGCTATTATAAACTAAAAAAAAATATTTTATATCTCTAATGTAAGTAAATCCCCTAGCTCTTCTTAATTAAAAAATTTTTTTTATTTTTTTTAGTCCCTAATCTTTTAGTTCTATAGTTTTTTTAATTTTTAAAAATTTTTTTTTATATACTATCGTAAATTCTAAATTTATAACTCTTTTAATTTATAAAAAATCTTTACTACGTATCGCTAGTTAGTAATTTTAATAATTTTTTTAATTTAATACTTATACTATACTTTATAATAGTAGTCTATTAGCTAGCCCCTAAGTAACTAAATATTATATAAAAAGCTTAACGCTAACTAAAAATTTAGTAGGCTCTTAAAATTATTAATTTTATCTAGCCTATTCCCCTAATCTAGTTTTTTTAAATATAAAGCGCTATTAGCGCTCTTTTTAATCTAGCTTTTCTAAACTTTACTAAGTTAAATTTAAAAAATAGGCCGCGCTCTATAGTAAAAAGTAAATCTAAAAATAAATCTAAAAAAAATAAAAATAGTAAATTATTTATTTTACAGACTCTATTACGCTATAATAATAAATATAATATTAGTAAAAAATATTTTAAGCTTTTTAGTTTATAGTTTTTCTAACCTCTATCTATCCTTTTATATTAAAATTAAAAAAATTTTAAAACTATTAAACAGCGTTTATATAACTTAATATTACTAATAGTTTATAAAATTAAAGCGCTCTATATTTTATTTTTATTATTTAAGTAGTACCCTATTTAGTAAAAGTAATAGAAGTTACTATAATACTAAAAAGCTAAGTTCTTATTACTAAATATACAAGAGCGAATATAGCTATAAACTAATATATATATTAATATTTTAATCTAAAAAATTTAAAAAAAATTATATACTTACTATTATAGTCCTAGTTACGTGTAAGAGATTACTAAGCACTTTTTATTTTATTATAAGCTACTCTATAGTAAAAAGGTAAAAAAGCTTATTTATAAATATATATAATTTTTTAATCTGCTTCTTTTAATTTTTATTAACGTAGACCTTATAAACTATAAAGTTTAATAAATTATAAACTACTATTAAGTAGATAATTAAAATAAATAATAACTTAGGTAGTAACTCTATAAATAATATTTTTAATAAAATTACTTTACGCTGTACTTAAGCTGTTTAAAAGTTTAGTAAGCTAGTAAAATTATTAATCTATTAAGTATATCTATTAGGTTATTATATAATTTTTATTATTTTTATTATTTTTTTACTCTTTTATTATAGAGTTTTTCTAAGTAGTATAGTTTTAAATTATTTATTATAAATAGTAGCTAATAAGCTATTTAATATTTAATTTAAAGCGCTTTGCGCTCTATTATTATATATTTTTTTTAAAATTCTAGTTTAGTAATTTTTTTTTTATATTCTTAAAATTTAGTTATTTTTTAAATTTTTAAAATTATTAAACTGTAAAAGCTTTCGTTAACCTATTAGTTAGTATATTACTTATCTAAAAGTATTTAATTTTAAAACTTCTTTTTAAATACTTTTAGTATAACTATATATTCTATATATCTATATAGCGTAAATAAGTAGTTATATACTTATTTTTACCTATAACTAGCCTAATTATTTATTAATTATTATAAAATATATACTACGTAGCTCTAAAATCTAAAATAAATTCTTTAAAAAAGTACTTTAAAGCTATTAATTTTTTACTTATATACTTAAGCGCGAGAAGCTCTGCTTTAGTAGTTAATATTATAATAGTAGTCTACCTTACGATTTTCTAAATAATTATATCCTTAAATAATATAATAATATAACTATATAAAGATTGTCTACTCTCTAAATTATCTATAAATAAAGTATCTAAATAGATTATAAGTTTTAGGCCCCTATATACTCTATATTAAATTACTTAAAAATATAATTTATAAAAGAACGCGATTATATATTCTACTATAGTAAAATACTCTTTACTTAAATTAGTTAAGAAATAAAAGAATTTTAAGACGGTAAATACTATATCTAATTATATTATAATAATAATATAAAATATAAATCTAGCGCGCTCCTAATATATTTTAATTTTAGTTTTTATTACTTCTCTTTTATTCTTAACTAGCTCTTTTAACGGTAAAGGCGTTAGTAAAAAAAATATTAAATTAGCTACTTTAAATTTCTTTATAATCTTTTTAATATATAAATTATAGATTAGTATAATTATTTAATCTTTTTAATTTCTAATTACTTATACTTTAAAGTACTATTCTAAAGCTCTGCGCACCTCTATTTTATATATTTTTAAAAGCTTATTACGCAGTTTAAAAGCTTCTTACTAATAAATTTTATAGTATAAAAGTAGAATATTATTTATATAAAAAAGTATAAAAATCTTATAATCTATATTAAAAAATAAGTAAAACTCTTTTTTTAAGTAGATAAGACCGAGCTTAGCTAGAGTACTAAAAAATTTTTTATATTATAGTATAGATAAGTCCTATAGGCTATATAAAGCTTAATGAAGCTTTATATAACTACCTTTTTATTTATAGCTATTAGGTAGTTTATACTATATTAGATTTAAGGAGTTAATTAATATATTAAAAAACGTACTAATTATATTAAGTTATAAAATCTTTAGGTTAAACTTTACTATAATTACTATAGCTATATAAAAAAAGCGTACTATAAGTATTATAGTATATATTAATAAGAGTATATCTTTTAATTAAAAGTTATTTCTAATAACTAAATAGGTTTTATACTTTATAAAGTAACTATCCTAATTAAATTTATAAATAAATACTTACTTAAGTAAAAGCGGACGTTTAGTATTATTAAAGTATATAATTATCTACTAAATTTATTTTTTAAAAAGTATAGTCTATTCTTTATATACAGCCTAGTAAAAAAGTAAACTAAATAAATATAAAGACATTACTTTTTATATTACTAGCTTTTTTAGAAGCTTCTTATAGTATATATAAGCTTTATTTTAAAATATTGTCTTTTTTAGGGCCCTATTCTATATAGTAGCTTAAACTATAGTATTAATAATTATAAGCTCTCTACGCTCTTTCTATATAAGATTTATATTAGAAATAAATATATTTATAAAATTATACTAAAGAGAGCTATTTATATTATTAAGTAAAGTGCTTATAAATTTTATATTATATAATAGCTTACTCTCTAGATTAAGACTTAATAATATATATATACTAAGTAGGTTTTTATTTTTACCTCTTAGTTCGTTAGAATCTTTAAAATCTAATTTATATTATCTTTAGCTCTATTAAGTAGCTAGCCTATAGTCTTTTATAGATCTCTATATTTTATAAGTAAAAATTTTTATTATTTTACTTAATAAGAGGAGTTCTATATTACTAATTTAAGTAATAGTATTAAACGAGCTTTTACCTACTATTTAAAAATCCTATAGGCTCTTTACTTTAGGCTATTCTACTTTTTTACTAAAATGCACTTTATAAAAAATACTAAAATATTTATTTTTTTTTAAAATTTATATATCCTTAAGTTTTTTAGGCTCTAAAATAAGCTAAAAAAAAATTAAACTAATATCTATATTATATAATATACAGATTTATAGCTATTAGCTAGTTATACTAATAGCTTATATATATACTACTTATATAAAGCTTTACTTACCTAACTAACTAAAAGAATAAAATAAGTTCTACGCTAAAGTACCTTTAAATTATTATTTAAATTACGTAATATGTTTACTAATTTTTAGCTTACTAAAGTTATAGGCTTACGTATTAAAAATCTTATTAAATATTTTACTTATATCTATAACCTTAATAGTATATAAAATATTTATAAACTTTATAGACTCTTTCCGCAGAATAGACTAATTTTTAGTTTTCTTATAAAAAAAATTTTATTAAATATAATATTATACGTCGTAATAATCTAGTTAAGTAATAATACTTATATTTTATAAATATTAAAAGCTACGTAACTAACTAAATATCTAATATAAGTTTATAAATTTATTTTAAATTTATATCTATTACGTTTAGCTGTATAATCCCTATTTAGTAGATATATATAATAATTATAAATATATATATTACTTTAATTTAGGCGTAGATCTGCCGTTTAGTATTTTATAAATTTAGGTTTATAATAATAAAAATACTATTTAAACTAGCTATAAAAGACCTTATTTAGAAATTATATACTCTTAAAAGCTACTAGACTAATATTATAAAATACTATAATTATTTTTATAATCTTTGGCTAAAACTTTTTTAGTAAATTTATACTAAGTCTTATAGTAATAGTTTTATTAATAATTTTTTAGTTAACGCGTTTAGCGCCGCTGTTTAGCTTATATATATAAAAAAGTAGTATTTTAATACTTATACTAAGCTTTTTTATTTATTTTTTAAAACGTAATCTTCCGTACTATAGTTTAGTAATAATATTATTATTTTAAAAATTTTTTATAATTTTAAGTTTATACTAAGTATATACCTATATAGTAAAACTTAAAAATATTTTTATAAGTTTTAAAAGTAACTTTACTTATAAGTTTTATATATAAATCTTTCCGCTATAGTTATTTTTAACTAATAATATCTACTACTTACTAAGCCTTCCTTTAGGTATATTAAAGAGATTTTATAAAATACGCTAGTATAGTTATAGTAATTTTTTTTAAATTTTTAAAAAATTATCTAAGCCGCGTATATAAGGGAATATTACTTATAATATATATATTTAATATTTAAAATATAAATATTTTACGCTCTATAAATAAAGGCGTATAAAATTTTTTAATTTAAATATTTTATTTTCTAGTACTATATATCCTTAGTGTTAATACGTAGATATATTAATTATAAATAAAGTTTTTAATATACTAGTATTATACTCTAAACTAAAAGATAAAAAAATAGAAACTTATATTTAATAAATATAAAATTATACTTATAAATAAGTATTATAAGTATAAGACTCTATTCTAAAAATCTTATACGTAGTATATTATCTAAATCTAAGTACTAAAGTTCTTTATTATATAGGTAAGTTTTAGATACTATATTTAGGTAAAATTTTTCTATAATAGTTATATTCTTTAATATAAAATTTTTTATAAAATTTCTATTTAGCTTATTTAAAGTATTTTTAATTACTTAGGTTTTTATACTAAAAATTAAAAAAGTTTATATCTTAGCCTTAATAGTGCAGATACTATTAACTTTTTTAAAAATTTTTAAAATAAGTAATAATCTATTATTTATTAGATATAAAGTAGTACTATTATTAAAAATAATATTTTTATAAAGCGTATAGGTATTATAATTCTATATAAAATATATACTATTACTTTATTTTAATTTACTATTTATAATAAGTGGGGAATTAATAACTATATATATTATAGAGCTAGGGAATTTTAGCTTATTAAACCTTTTACTCTATAAGATATTCCCTTTAAGCTATCCTTTTTATTTAAATATATTACAAAAAGCTATAAATTTATTAAACTTAAAATATTTAAAAAAAAAATTTTTTATTTTTTTTTAAAAAGCGGCGTAGTCTAACTAGTATAAATACCTATTAATACTAACTATAAGTAATAGTACTTAGTAGATTTCTAATAGTATATTTTAAGTTTATAGAGATACTAGTATAACTTATTTTTATTTTTTAGCTATAAGCTATTTAATTAAGGGGATAGATTTTATCCGCTAAGTATTATAAAAATTCTAAAACTTTTAGTAGTTAACTTAGTAGTTCTATCTTATAATATTATTTAAAAAATCTTTCTAACTTCTGTTAAAGAGAGCTTTTTATTTTTAAATACTAATTTCTAGACTTAGATTATATATATTTATTTTATTTAATTAGGTACTAATTTTTTACTAATAGTAGTAAAAAAATTAATAATAGCTAGCTTACCCTAAATATTACTAAACTTATATATTTTTATTTTTATATAAAAAGCTTTCTATTTATAATACTATAACTTAAAAACTATTTTTTTATACTTTACTTTCTTTAAATAAGTATAGTATTATTATTATATAATATTCTTAGCTACTGTATTAGTAGTTAAGAGCTCTTATTTAAAAAAGTAAATAATTAAATAAGTTAAAATATCCCCTTTAATAGTATAATACGTTTAAATAGCACTTATAAGCTTTAAAATAACTATTATACTAATCTAGTTCTAAATATTTATTACTTAGTTTACTTTAGTAGTATACTTAGTTAAATAGGCGTAGTATATATTAATATCTATATTAAAATTATAGTAGATTTTTATAATCTTTTTCTTAAACGCTTTTATAATATATAAAAGCTCTAGTATTAAAAAAATTTAATAAAATTATTAACGCTTTTAAAGTTAGAGTTAATAAGATTTTAAATACTATAAATTATATATTATATCTTAAGCTATATATACTATATTAGCTAGCTCGCGGAATCGGTAAGACAGATAATATTAGTTAAAAAAAATAAAATAACTTTAAATATTATTACGCTTAAAGAATTATTAGTTGTAAAACTTACTAAGTATTTAATAACTAAAAATATAAGTTATTATTTTATATATAGATAAAGCAATACTTACTAGGTCTATAAAACTAAAAGCTTTTAAATAAAAGGTTAAAGAATTAATTAGAGCTTTAGAAAATAGAATTTTTAATAATTAAGTATATAAAAAAAAATCTTCTTTTATTTTTAAAACGCCGGGCTTATAACTATAAAAAAAACGAGTTAGAAATTACTAAATTCTAAAATTTAAAGAGTAGAGACTACTTTTATAAAATAAAGCGCTAAAGAGCTGTAATATATATATATAAAAGAGAATAAATCCTCTATTCTAAAGAGTTTTATAAGCTAGTAATATAAGCTCTAAGGTATCTTTCTATAATAGTTTCTTATAAGCTCTTTGGCTTAGTACCTATATGCTTTTTTTTAGTAATATAAAATACCTTATATTAAGTAGCTAAAGGAGGTGCGATAAGTATAAAAGTATATAAAAAATAATAATTTTATTATTTTTATAGTATTACTTCAAATTAAATAAGTTATAGCTTTTATAGATATTAATAATAAGTAATTAGTAGCTACTAACTACTTTTCTCTTCATATACTTATTAAAGTGCCTTAACTAGTTAAGACTAAATTTATTAGTTATTTAACTATTTTTAGAGACTATGATAACCTAATTATAAAATAAATTATTTATTTTATACTAATTTAATAGGTATTAGCGCGCCTTTAAAATAATAAAGAGTAGATTAGCTTATTTTGTAGTATTAATACTTTAGATAATTATTATTTACTTTTAATTACTTAGTTAAACTATTTTAAGCTATTTTTATATTTCTAAAGCTATAATAACTGTACTAGTAAATATTTAGTTTATTATAAAATTTATCTAGTTAAAGTTATACGTATTATTATTTTAGATATTATACTTAGCTTTAATATTAGCTACTAGATTAAACCAGCCCTATATTAATCTAATATTCTTATAAAGAGCTCTGTTATAGTTATATTTATAATTAAACTTTATTATAAGCTTATTATAGCGCTTTATAAATATACTAGACTAGTTAGTACTAATTAGTACTAGATTATACTTAGTACGTAGAGAATTAGCTATATTAGCTATATTTATAAACTAGGGCAGAAATCCTCGCGTAACTAAGTTAAGTATATACTTAATAATTACCTTTTTTTTTAGCTTAGCTTTTATAAATTAGGTATAATGTTAACGCGTAAAGATTATTTAGTATATCTATAATTTAAAGTTTTTTTATTAACTTTATAAATAGTTATAGCGCGTTAGATTAAGAGTTTTATATTTTATTTAATAGTTTAAATTATAAGCTATATCTAAGATTCCTTTAATACGCCTAACTAGAATTATTGGGTTAATATTAGTGTAGATAAAATATTTTAGTAGAGTTTTAGTAAAAATAAGTTATTTACTAGTATAGGTTGTTCGCCTATAGAGTATATTAATACCTTTTTTTTAATTTTATCCCTTTATATTACTAACTTATTAGAAAATATAATTATTTATATATTTATATTTTTAATATATCTAATATTTTCTGTAGTGTGTATTAATATGTTTTTTAAGTTTTCTTTATTAATTATTAGTTTTTTTTTACGTCTATTAATTATATAACTCTTTATTTTTAAAACTTTTTATAATTATCTTTTTATAATATTTAGATTATTTTCTAATAATACTCTTTTACTTTCTTTTTTAGGACTTTTAGTTAAGTCTTTATTAATAACTTTTTTATTTCTTTTAGTTAACTTTTTTATACCCCCTATATAATCTTTTTTTATATTATAATTATTTTCTTTATTTTTTCTTTACTTTTAATATATTGTAGATTGTTATATATAGTAGAAGAAAACTTTTTTAAAGTAGTAGCTATTAATAAAAAAGAATTATTTACTATTAATAGTAAATTTACTTTATATTTAAGTTTTAATAGTTTTAGTGCTATTTTAAAAGACTATAAGTTTAAGTTTATAAAAGTTAAAAGATATTATAATATACTATAATATTAATAATATATTACGTAATGAGTAATTATATAAGTAAGAACTAAATTTTTACTAATTATATAAACTTATTACTATATAATAAATTCTTATTAAAATTAGGTTACGTAGCTTACGCTAGTGCTAGAATAGTATTATTAAAATTTTAGTTTAATATATTTACTAACTAAAAAGTTATAGGGACCCAAAAACGGAGCTAAAAAAATTATTATATTTAGGTAATTTTAGTTTATTACGTACGTTAACTAAGTAATAATTAAAATTCTTTTAAAACTCTCTTTAACTTTATTTTTAAAATGGTATAATTCACGTATATTTAGGCTTAGTAATTAATTTTATCTTAATTTTTAAAAAATAGTAACTTTTTAAACTATACTTTTCCTAATATTACCCTCCTATAGTATAATATTATATAATAGTACGTTTAGTATAATTTAAAAGTAATATATAGTTATAGTAACTATAATTAAAAAACTAAAAATTTAACTATAGTATATATTTACATACTAATTAAATAAATAGTATAGCTGTAGTAGCTTAGGGCGACTAAAAAAGGTTTTATAAAGGGAGGGATATATATATATCTTTATATTTTTTTTAATAACGGTAGCGTCGCGCTTTTATATTTTTAACTATAGTATAGATTATAAAGTAGAATACCTTATTAATTAAATTATATAAAGAGAGGTAAAGTGTAGTGCCGAGATACTAGTCTAAAAAAGATATAAGCTAAAAAAAGTTATTCCCTTAGATATAGTTATAAAAATAAGCGTATATAAGAATTATAAAAAATATTTTAGGTTAGTATAGAATTTAAACTTACAGTTTTAGTATATAGCTTAATATATAGCTTAATATATAGCTTAATATATAGCTTAGCGTATAAGTTTAGTATACTAGTAGTATTAGGCTACTATTACCTCTACTCCTTTCTTTTTTTCTTTAGGCTAGGCTACTATAGTACTACTATACTATAATATACCTACTTTACCGTATTATTCTTATTATTAAAATTATTATATAATAGTATTTAGTATATTAATATAGATACTAGTATAGCGTTCGTTTTTAGTAGCGTAGCTTATAGAGTATAGTTAGCTAATATTTATAAGTATACTAATAGTAACTTTACGCATCGTAATTATTTTTAAAAATAAAACTATAACTATTACTAAATCTTATATACCTATTTATAAGAGTATATCTAATAATAACTTATATATATAAATAGTAAAGAAAGTTATAAAGTACTTATCGCGTATATAAATATACGCTAATAAAGTTAACACTAAAGTTAATAGTATAAGAGCCCTTAATATATTAAAAAGAAAATATTATAACGCTATATACTACGTACTCGCCGAAGCTAAAGAAAAGAAAAAAAATAAGTATATAGTAATAATAGTAGGGGAAGCTATTAAACTATATCTACTAGTATAATATATTTAGATATAGTATATTATTATAGATAATTATATTTTAGTTATACTATAAACTACTAAGCTATAATAGTTTATAATAAAATTTTATAGAGGAAAAATAGTAGAGAGATAAAAGCTAAACTTTATACTAAAGATAATAGATAAAGTATAGTTATAGGAAGTATTTAACGTAGTAATAATTACTAAATTATACTAAATAACCTACTACTAGCAGTAGTAGGTTATAAAGTATAAAATAGATGTAGCAGCTACTACGCGTTAATAAAAAAAAAAATAGGTAAATATAGGTTTATATTACGTAAGCGTATATATATATATCTAAGTATTAGTAGGCGTTTATATTTAATAAAATATAAGCAGAGGATTTAGAGGACTATACTATGTATAAATAAATAGTAGCTCTTTAATACTATCTATATTACCTAAAAAAAGATTAACTTAATAGTTAAATATAAGATATTAACTATTATTTACGGTATAAAGCTGTAAAGACGCCACCTTTAATTAAATAAAAAACTAATATTATTAGTACTTTTAAATACTTACTAGATAGTTAAGGTATAAAATAGTATATAATAATAGTTTTAAAGAATCTACTATAAATATTAATAATTTATAAAACTGTTCTAAATAATATAACAATTATTTTAGTATTATAAAAGCTTAAAAGATAAATATTAAATATTAATAATTAATAAGAATTTATATATAGGGTGCTAATTAGGTACCTTAAAGTAAAATAAATATATATACTAAAATACTAGTATTACTAGCGTAGGTATACTCGTCTTAGCGCTTATATCTAAGTAAGAAACACTTTTATACTTATAATACTATTTTTCCCTTTTAGAAGCTTTATTCTTAAAATTTTATATATATATTTCTAACTTTTATATAATAGACTAAAGCTATATATTTATAAAAGAAGAATATTTCTATTAAAGTAGTATAATACGAGACTATTTAAATAATAAACTATGGAGCTACTTTTATCTATAACCTAATTATTAGAGTTATAAAGTAGAATAGGTAAGTTTAGTTTTTTTTATTTACTATCTATACCTTTATAAGAGCCTTTTATACTAAGCTGTATTATTTTAAAATTTTATTATACTACGTATCTACTAATTATATTTTATTATTTATTAATTATCTATTACTTATATTTAATTATTTATTAATTATTTACTAGTTATCTATTATTAGTTATTTATTTATTTATTATAAGCTAAATAATAGCTATTTATATATTATAAGCTTTTAAAAATAATATACTTATTTATTAGTGTATATTTTTTTATATTTATATATTAATTAAATAAATAGTGTAGCTGTAGTAACTGTATAGGTGACTAAAAGGGGTTTTAAAAAAGGAGGAGTATGTGTATATCTTTATTTTATTAGTGTATTTATAAATAATATTAGTAATATTCTAATATATTTATATACTAATTAAATAAATAGTGTGGCTGTAGTGGCTGTATAGGCGACTAAAAGGGGTTTTAAAAAAAGAGGAGTATGTATATATCTTTATACTTAATGTGTCGAGTAATATTCTAATTAAGGTATATATATACTCCTCCTATTTTAAAAAATCTTTTAGTTATTCTAAGTTACTATAGCCATACTATTTGTTTAATTAATATATAAAAAATATAATAATATTTTATAAAATATTTTATATAACCTATAATATTAAAGTAAAATTACTAGTTTAAATTATTAAAATCGTTTTATTTAATAAAGAATTATAATAGATTTTTACGGCTAGTATTAGAATTAATTATATATTTATTAATTTTATAATCTAGTATTACTTTAACGTTATATACTAGTAAATTCTTTTTTATAGTAATTAGTTTTTATAACTTTTACTATTATTTTAGTAGTAGCGTTATACTTTATAAATAAAATAACTATAAATAAAACTATAAATAGACGTCTTTAAGTATAGTATAACTAGTAAAGTTTAAAAGTCTAGTCTATACTATAGTAGCTCTATTATTACTATTATTACTATTATTACTATTATTACTATTATTACTATTATTACTATTATTACTATTATTACTATTATTACTATTATTACTATTATTACTATTATTACTATTATTACTATTATTAC
>JASEKS010000537.1:0-16288 GCA_030770415.1 Pleoardoris graminearum | reverse complement strand
TATATTATTTATTTTATAATTTTTTTTTTTTAATTTTTTTTTTTTTCTTTTTCTTTATTAGTTGCTTTTTTTTTTTTTTTATATTTTTTTTAAAATATATAATTTTTTTTTTTTTTTTTTTTTTTTTTTTTCCTTTATCTTTTTTTTATTAGTATAGAGGAGGATTAGGGATATAAAAAAATGTAAAAGGTTTTTTTTAAACATAATATTTTAAAAGTTCTTCTTTTAACCTTTATACGATAAAGTAAAAAAAAAATAATATACTAAAAAAATATAATATACTAAAAGAGTAATTTATATAATATAAAATATCTAATTTAAAATATAAAAAATATATAAGATATTTTATTAAGCTTTTTATACGGGCTCTAGCCTATTAACTAAAACTTTAATACTATAAAAGAGGGTATTAGAAAATACTAATTATATAAAAGAACTATTTAGTTTACTCTTTATAAAAGTATTTATAAAATTATTTTTCTTTACTATTTATTATACTTTAGAGATTTTACAGTTCTTATATAATTAGTAAAAAAGTATAATATTTATTATAAACCTTTTTTATTTACTGTACTAAGCTTAATAAGATAATTATATAAAAATCTTAAATCTATATAGACTACTATAGCGGCTAGTAGAAGATTAATTATATAAAAGACTTTATTAATAGTAGTACTAAGAGTAATAATTATAATAAAATCTATAACTATTTTATATAACTTACTAGTAAAAATACTTTATATAATTTATTTATATTTAGTTAAGTTTTAATAAATAATATTATTATATACGGTAAACTTAATATCTATATAATTTTTAACTCTAAAAATAGTAAGATATTTAAATTATAAATTAAGATCTTAGTTATTTATAAAAGATCTATCTATAAAAATAAAGAGTTTTATATATTAAAAGTTTAATAAAATATATAAAACTTCTTTTTCTACGTTCTTAATTTGCTATTTAATTCTTTTATTTAGTACTTATAGCTCTAATATAGTAAACTCTTTTATTTATATAACTATAGAAAGTTTAAATATAGTTTTTAATTAATAGATAAAAATAATATATATACCTTTTATACACTATTTAATATACTGCTGTTAAGATTCTAAATTAGTTAAATCTATCGTATAGACGGCTTTATTTATTTATTTTTTAAGTTATAGTAATTATTTTATTTTTTTTAAAATAATTTTTATTTTATTAAACTCTACAGGTTTGTACGTAAAAAGAAATAACTTATTCTTTATATAAAACTCTATAGCTTATAATTTATTTTTTTATTAGAAAAAGTAGGTAAAATAATATTTAAAGTATTATCTGTCTATATACCTATTAGACTAAAAGTCTTTACTTTTTTCTTTATTATAAGTAGGTATAGATTATATATAAAGGGGAATATTTTTAGCTTTTTAGTATAGTAGTTATAGTATGTTTTAAACTAATATAAATTTAATTTAATTATCCTATATAGGGGGCGTATAACTTAGAAGATTATACTAAAAAGAAAAAAATAGTTTATTTTTTTAGGGGTTTTACCTATAGCGTACGAAGTAGTAGGTTTTTAAATTATATATAAATTTAAATAATATTACGTAATTAATATTTTATATTATATAATTTAAAAAGTGTTATACCTAAAACTAAAATAAGTCTTTAACTTATTTGTTAAATAGTTAGTAACTATATAAGAATAAACTATTTATTATTATCGAAGTAGCTAGTAAGTATATAATAAAATTTTTTATATAGAACTATATTTTTATTTTTAATCTTTTATACTATCTTAAAATTAAATATATAGCTTATATAAATAGTAGAATTATACGTAACAAATTTAAAAATACTATTTATAATAAGAGAATTAATCTTTATATATTTAAATTTCTTAAATAGGGCTCTAGATATTATAATAATATTATTTTAGTACAGCTTTATTACTAGCATAAAATTAAACTTCTTTTTATAAATTATAAAGGCTTCTACTATATAGTTCTTTTTTAGGCAACTTTACTTTTTTAGCTTTTTAAATTTAGGTTATATAATTATATCCTCCTCTTCTATAGTTAAAGGGTTATTATATAAAAAAATTTATAGTAGTATAATTTTATATATATTTATTTTATAATTAGTAGACTATTTTTTAGATTTATAGTAATATTTAGTTTATTAATTAACTATAGTACGTATAGACCTATTTATCTTTTTTTTCTCTTTAGATTAGAATCTCTAATTTAGTAAAAAGGGATAGAGTCTTTTATAGATCTAGTTTATTACGTATATTAATTATATAGCTTAGCGTAAACTTTATATAATTAGCTTATAAAGCCTTTAAAGCTTTATAGATAGTATTAGCCTATATAATAATATTTAATAATAGTAAAATTATTATACTAATCTTTAGATAGGCGCTAAAGATAAAAAGTGTTAGTATAAAGCTATTTAGGCCTATAATATTATTTAGTATTTTTATAACTATCTAAAAAATATCTTTATTGCTTATATAATATCTAATTTTATTTTTTAAAATATTAAAAATTTACTATAATAGACTGTATACTCTTTTAATTTTACTAACTACTTAGTAGGCTTTTACTAGTATTTAGTAATATACTATTTTTATAATCTATACGCTATTCTTAAACTCTTTTAACATAAACTTTATACCTAAATTATATATAATAAAATTTAAAAAACTTTAGTAGGTACTAATTTAGTATTATATAAGAGCTGCCTATATCTCTTATATAGATATTAAATTAAGAAAAATAGTAGTCTAAAATAATATGTTTCAATTAATAATATAAAGAATATCGCGTTTATTAATTTATATAATATTAATAATGCTTTTATAGTTAAAATAGATATTATTTTTAATAAAAAACTTAAATCTGTATAGAGCTGTTTTATATATATAATAGTAATAATATAGTTTCTAAATTTATTTTAGTATAATAGAGTAAATCTTATAGCCTATATTATAAAACAGTTTATAAAGTTATTTTATATAAAAATATCTAAAGTGTTTATAAAGTTTATAGAGTTTTTTTTAGTTAAAAATAAAAGAGCTTCTATATAGCTTATATTAAAAAATAAAGATTTTTATTTACGTATAACTAGAACTGTTATACTATTCTTATATATAATAACGTTTAGTATATTATTAAAATATACTTCTATATAGTTAGTATCTACTAGAAATAATAAAAAGGGTATTAGAATATTTAAAATATAGTAAATTACTATACTAATTAGATTTTTAATCTATACAGTACTAAAGGTATATATTAGTATATTATTTTTAAAACTAATAGTAGTTTTTTTTAGAATCTAATTAATTTTTATATTAGAGTTTCTATCAACGTATACTTTAAGCTAGCTTTTACTAACTATTAAAAATTTAGCTATACTTATATTTTAAAATTTACCTTAGTACTGCGTACAGTATCTTCCTTTAAGTGTAAATTAATTAGCTATTTTTTTTTATCTATAAAGAATATATCTTCTACTATTATATAATAGAGGAATAAGGTAGTAATAAAATATTAAACTACTTTTTCTACTTTTTAAGAACTAAGATTAAATATAATTTTATTTTTTAATTTTTTTATATTATTATACAGGGATTCTTTAAAGTCTTAAATATAAAAAGTAATATTACTTTAAAAAAATATTTTCTTATAGAAGTTTTTATATATTATAATATCCTCGTTACGTACTTAGGTCTTATTTTATATATAATAGTTTAATAACTAGTATCTTTTCTTATAGTAGATAAAATACTTCTTTTTCTTTATTACTAAAATTATATTTTTAAATCTCTGGACAGGTTATTATATATAAAAGTAAAATTATTAGTACTAAAAAGTTTATTTTTATTATTAGTATACCTTAAGTTTATATAAAAAGTCTTATAAAATATCTATAATTAAATATAGTATATATATTAGTAATCTATATTAATCTATAGTATAGATTTTAAATTACTTAGTAGTCCTTCGTACGTAGACTTTATTAATAATATAACTTATTTAAGCTTTAATTAACTTTTATATACTGGTATAATCTCCGTATAAAGTAATACTTTTTTTTTAAATTATAGATTTAGAGCTTTTTATACTAAAGTTAATTTATTAATTATTACTTTTAAAACTTTATATAAAGTCTTATTAGAGTTTTTTTTACTTAAATTATATAAAAGTAATAGTAGTTTAGTTAGTTTAATACTAGTTATAGTTAATATATATATTAAAATAGTAATTTAATTTATTATATAATTATTTCTATAAGTATCCTAAGCAAATATTATATAAATAGAACTAGCTTATACAATTTTTTAAAATATTTAAAAAAATAATAGTATACTATAACTTTTAGATATTAATTTTCTAGTAAAGCTTAATAAAGATATAAGCCTTATTAGCTAAAATATTATATAGATAACTAGTATAGTTATTTATCTTTTTTTATATCTTTTAAAATATAATTATTTTTTATAAATTAAGCTTTTCTGGTGGTATATCTTATATAAATAAAAGTTAAAATATTAAATTTTAGTAAGTAGTATATAAAAGTTAAAAAGTTAATAAATAATTAATTATTAATATTCTGTAACTAGTTTCTAGGAGAAATAGTAATATTTTAAAATTATATAATAATAGATATATTAAGTATTATAGTTTATTATTATATATACCTAAAAGCGGTACTAGGGTATATAAATTATATAAAATTTAAAATTAGTTAGGTTTATATAGTCTATATCTATACTTATATAATATAAGCCTAAAATTCTTTAAATAATACTAGTATAGCGGGATTAATTACTTATATAATATATATTATAATAATTAACTTTTATATTATATAGGAAGTGTAGCTAAAGTATATAAAATATTTAGCTATTAGCTAAAAATTAAAAAATTTAAATTTAATAGTTTTTGTACGGGTTATTTTATAATAATAATTAGGCTTTTTATTAAACTTTTTAACCTCGCCTAACGATTTTTAACTTTTTAAATAGCCTTTTATAATCTAAAGGAAATTTTAGATAAAACTTATTAGTATTATTTTTTATGTATCTACTAGAGGTTATACGCTCTTATTTTATAAAATTCCTAGTAGTTCTTTTTAAAATACTTATTTTAGTAATATAAAATAGAAATAGTTTTATCTAGTAAATAAATTATAGTATAAAGTAATTAAGTTTTAGCTATCCCTTTATTTTATATAAAATTTTATAATAACGCAGCTAACGTACGTATTAAATTATTTAGTAAATAGGTTATTTTAAATATTTAAATCCTCTATTTAGTATTATAACTTAGTCTAGTCTTTAAGTACTTATATAGAGATATTATATTCTTAAATATATTTTTTTTATAATAAATCTAGATTTATCTCTCTTATACGCTTTTTATTTTTTTTATAGAGGAAACTTCTTTTAGTACTATTATATTATCTAGTTTATATAATTAATTATATAGTTTTAGTATACTATACTAGTAAATTTATATAGAGCAGTTTAGCTTTAAAAAAAAAATTTTTATTTTTTATATAGATAAGGTTTTAATAAAATATATAGTTTAATATACTTTCTTCTATCTATAGATACGGGGAAGAGTTATATAATATATAAAATTATTTCTATATAGTATAGGTTTAATAATAACTTAACCTCTTTATACGTCCTTACTAATTTATAGTAAATAATAAAATCTAATTAACTATTAGTAATAGAGTAGTTAAACGATTTAATTAACTAACTACTAATTAGTATTAGGATAATTATATTTTACTTATATAAAGTAATAGTCTTCTATAATATTATAATAAATAAAAAATAATACAAATAATAAATAGTAAAATAGTTATATCTTTTTTTTATTATTCTTATCTCTCTATATAATTACTAAATAAATATTCTACTTACTAGTTTAGATTGTATAATTATATAATTATAACTATATAATTTATACGCTCTGTATTACTAGCGAATTTATTTAGGTTAAGTACTCTATATATAATATAGGTAAATTAATTTAATTAATGTTAAATTTTATTTTAGTTTAAAATATTACTACTACTAAAAATAGCTAGTATAATAGGTAGTAATCTGGCAATAATTAGTATAATAATAAATATTTTAAAATTAAAAAATACCTATAAATATATAATATAGTAAAATACTTTAAGTAGGTAATAATATATTATATATTATAAAATAACTAAACATTTTTATATTAAAAAATAAATATTTTATTATAAGTACTAAATAACTATTTAATAATTATATTAGTTTTAAAATTTATATATCTGGTAACTAAATTAATTAACTATATTAAATATAATTATAAATAGTAATTACTAATAACTTTTATAATATATATACGTAGTTATTAATCTATTAATACATAATTAAAATATAAGTAAAATATTATTATATTTAATACAGTACTATAATCTTTACTTAAAATATAAACTATAATTATTAAAACTTTAAAATCTATACTACTTATATATAATAGTATATAAACTATTTATTATTTATTAGGTTTTTATTATTACGTTATACTACGATTTAAAAAACTTATAATATATACTTATTAAGTTTATATTATTATATATAATAATTAAACTATACAAGTTTTTATAATTATTAGAATTTAATATTATTATACTAATACTAATACTAGTACACGTATAATATATATATACTTATTAATATAATAAAATTATAGTTTATAACTATTACAGTTATTATTTATTTTTATTTTATTATATATAGACGTAGACCCCTTTAGTAAAATAGTAAAGTTTTATAAAAATTATTAGTAAAAATATCGTATCTAAAGGGTTATTATTAATAGTATAAAATTAAATTTCGTTTCATATATTATAGTATTAGTATTATTTTAATAAAGTTATTTATATATAAAATAGTTATATAGTAATATATAAATATAAAATAAAAGTTTTATAAAATATTTATATATATAAATAAAATAATAAAACATTTTAAGTAGAAAGAAAATATATAGTTTATATAAAAAAAATTAGTTTTTACTAACTAAAAATTTATTTATAAATACTATGATAATTTATTAAATTTAATTATTTAAAGTTAAAGCCAAACTATAAATAATATTAATAAAAAAAATTTTATTTATCTATATAAATATAAAAAAACTAAAATTTTAATATTAATAAAATAATAAAATAAAATTATTACTCTATAACTGTTTTTATATTGTTTAAAAAAAGTTTGTTATAGTAGAATAAATTTAAAATATTAATTAATAATTTTTTATAATTAATTAAAAATTAAATAAAATAATTAAAAATTATAATAAATATATATATACTTTATTTTATTTTAGTAATATTTATAATAATATAATTATTATATTATTATAAAATATTATATATAATTAGTATATATCTACTCCTAATAAAAAAGGTAAATATAATATATAAAAATATTCAAAAAGTTTTTTAAATTATTAATTTCGTATTTTCTAAAAGTATTATTTATTAAAATAAAATTAACTTTTTTTATAAACGTTAATAATAATACTAAAATTTAGTAGTTAAGTTAATAAAAAAAATATTAATAACAATTAAAATAGAAATTATAACTTTTAATAAAATTAATAAAAAAAAGTTTAAATAAAGTATAAAAAAAATATTAATAAAAAAGTAAAAATAAAAATATAGTAGCCAATAACTATTATTATAATCTATTAGTTACTTACTGCTGTAGCCTAATAAGTTATTAGCTTAAGTTATCCCTCTACTAGCTATAGTATTTAAAAAAACCTATATTTAATAGGCCTTAGTTATAGCACCATTATTTTTATTTATTTTTATATTAAGTAAGGATATAGTATACTAGTACTAAGTCGATGCAGTTTATACAGATAAACGTAAAAAAATAACCTATTAGTTACTGTTTTAACTTTATTTTTATATATTAAAATCGAGGTTTAATTTATTTTTATTACTTTTTACTTTATTTATACGCACACAGGTAGTATAATATTTAATAATAATTAATATTTATTTATAATTATATCTTCCTTTTTATCTATAATAATACAACGTAATACTAAGTATATCTATTAGTCTACGTACTAAAAAAACTAAAAAACTAAAGAACTAAATATAGGCCTCCCTAAAACTTTTAAATATTAATTACTCTAGTATTTTTACTTACTAAAGGTTTTATCGTTTTTTACCCATTACCCTTTATTTTTTACCTATTACCCTATAAACTCTAAGTTTTAAATTTAAAATATTTGTACTATTACTTTCGCCCCCAGTTTTACTATTATTATTACTTTTATTATTACTTTTTCTATTACTACTACTTTTACTATTACTTTTACTATTACTACTACTTTTATTTTTACTTTTACTGTATCTCTTATGCTAAAAAATACCTACTATATTTATAAAATACTTATATTACTTATTAACTTTGCTATAAACCGTATATTATATTTTTTTAATTTTTTTAATTTTTTTACTTCTACTATATTTCTGTTTATTAAAGCCGCTGACACTAATACTACTAATTTAATATTTATAACCTTAACTACTGTTTTTATTAATAATTTAATTAACTTATTAGGCTAGTACCTATTATTAAAAATAACTATAATTTTATTATAATCGACTTCTCCGGCTACTAAATAGATAAGATTGACTATAGTTATATAAATAAAATACCTATACTAATAAGTATTTACTAGAGTTATATTTTTATTACCTATAAAGGAGAAAGATATTATAAAATAAGCTTAATTAATTATACTAGGCGCCTTAAAATTAACTAAAATTATTTTATTATTAGTATTAATAAGAGAAGGAGTAGTATTAAAACCTTTAAAATAAATTTTAATAAGTATTTTTTTATTTAATAAACGTTTAAATGTATTAATTATAAAAGAAAATAAAGAAAAGATATATAAATAGTAACTATTACTACTACCTATATATTTCTCTTCTAAATAGAGTATCTATACTAGACTTTTTATATTAGACTTTATTAATTTAACGTTTTTTTTAAAAGAATGTACTAAGTACTAAGTATACTAGTACACTAGCGTAATTTAGCGCGACGCTATACTTTTTTTAATCTAGTCTTATTTAACTTTTTTAATATATGAAGTATAAAGGTATATATATTCTCATTATTTTTTAAAATCCCTTTTAGTTGCCGTAAGCTATTATAGCTACACAATTTATTTATTTAGTATATAAATATATATATATTAAAATATAGTATATATTTATATATTAAATAAATAAAGAAGCATTTTCAATACATTAATTATAAAGGTATATATATACTCCTCCTTTTTTAAAACTCCTTTTAGTTACTTATACAGCCACTACAGCTACACCGTTTTAGTTAATTAATATATAAATATATATATAAATAAAAAAGTATATCTATAGTAGTTACATAAGCGATTTAAACGAGTCTTGAAAAATATAGCGTGTGTATATACCTTTATATTTAATTTATTATATATTTATATATTAATTAAATAATAGAGTACAGCTATAGTAGCTATATAAGTAGTTAAAAAAGATTTTAAAAAAGGAGAAGTATATATATATCTTTATAGTTAATATATTAAAAAATTTAGGTAACGCTAGACTAAGAAATTTAATTTATTAAAACAGTTAAATAAAACTAAATTAAAAAAAATTATACTACGCTAGTAAACTACTAGTATACTTTATATATTTCTTCAAAAAATATTATATTAAAAAAAATTAAAAAGTTTAGTATAGACACTTTATTTTTTTAAAAATATATATATATATAGTGTACTATCTATATATTTCTATTCTCTTTTATAATTACAGGGGAGTGAAAATAAAAAAGACTAATTAAAAAAAATACCTTTTTTAAATATTTATATAAAATTAATTAGTAAGCCTAAAAATACCTAAATAATACCGTTTTAAAGAGAAAATTATAAAGATCTATGTTAGCATTATAGTTACGTTATATATATTACTTGTAATAAACAAAAATTACCTATATATACTAATTATTTTAATATCTTTTTTCGGTTTCTATAACTTTTTAGTTAGTAAATATATTTAACTACAATTTTAATTATACCCTTTTAGGCCTAGTATAGGTCACGTAACTAGTTTTTCTAAGAATATTAATAATCTAATAATAAAATTATATTAATTATAAAAAATTTACTAAGACCTATATAAATGCTGCTTACGTAATATATTATTAATATTATAGTATATTATAATATCTTTTTACTTTTATAAACTTAAAATCCTATTTTCTTAAAATAGCGCTATAATTCTTAAATCTTAAATCTAAAGTTAAACTTCTTTTAAAAGTAAATAATTTTTTTTTTAATTACTACTACTCTAGAAAAGCCTTAATAGTCTATTTATAATACTATAAAAAATATTAAAAAAAAAGGAGAATAATTATAATATAAATAAAGTTTATAAAGGGGCTGTAAAAAAGTTAACATAAAGAGATAAAATAATTATTAATAGAAACTTAACTAGAATTTGTAAAAAAGAAAATAAAAGATTATTTATAGAAAATAGTCTAAATATTATAAAAAGGACTTTATAAATCTTTTTAAAAGGAGAGGACTACTCTATTAATATAAGTAAAAAAAAACTAATAATAAATAAAGAAAACCCTAAAAAAAAATTAAAAACGCTAAAAATAATATAAAAAATATAAAAGATATAAATTTAAAAAAGATTATATTTTTTAATAAGTCAGCAATACAAAGAGGACAATAAAATAAATAATATTATAGAAAAAGGGGTAATAATAGATTTAGAAAAGAACTAGCTATTAGCTAATTACGTAGTAAGTTATTTAAATGTTTAAAAATATTAAAATATATAACTTTTTATATATTTTTAAGTTATAGTTTTAGTTTTTTAATATTAATTATATTAATGATTTTATAGGACAGGACCTTAAACTATAAGTTTAGAATATAATTTAGGTAGAAGGTAAAAGTAATGTAGTATTTATTAAAATACCTAGTTCTTTTACTTTTTATACAAGTAAGGACTATATAAATAAACTCTTTATACCTAAGGTTAAACCCTCTATAAAAAGGAGTAAGTTTTATAATACTTTTTTACCTCTTGTTTTATAAATATAATAATATATATATATATATATATATATTATTATATTATATTATTATTATAATATTTATATTAATACTAATATGAATTTAGGATAGTAATTCTAACAAGATAACGTCCCTATTTATAAAACAACAGACGTTTTAAACTAGTTTAAAAATAATAAAATTAAATTATTTCCTTACCCAGCCTATAATCCTGATTTAGCCCCTATAGAAAATATATAGGGTTATTTAAAATAAGGACTAAATAATAATAAAAACGCTAAGTTAGGAGTAGGATCTAGTTTATAAAGTATACAGGCCTTTAAAAGAGTTATTAATAAAAAGTTAAATAATATACTATAAGAAGTTATTAATAACTATATTATATCTCTTTCTAACTATTATAAGGCTGTTATAGAAGCTAAAGGCTACTATACTAAGTACTAGTAATTTATTATTACTAGTTTATTATTAAAAATTTAAAAAAGTAACTTTTATATATAATTATATAAATAATATATAAATATATAAAAATATTTTATATACTTATATATCATAGTTACTATTATAATATATATAAAAATAAACTAATTTAACACCTTAAATAATAAGTTATAATAGTCTAAAGTAGAACTCTAAAACTTTTCTATATTTACTAATTTTTCTTTATCCTTAAACTTCTTAGTAAGCAGCTACTAAGTAACTATAGGGACTACGCTAGTCTTTTTCTTTAAAACGGTATTTTTTTCGTATTTTTAGGCTTACTAATTAAAGAGTTATATAACTTTAAAAAAGGTATATTTTTTAATTAGTCGTTTTTAATTCCACCACCCTGTAATAGTGTAGCTAAACTATCTATTTATTATATAAAAAAAATATTTTTACTAAATATTTTATTAAATATTTTTTAAGCGTAAAAGTATATTATAGTATATATACTAAACTTATTATTAATAATATTTAGATTTTAATACTATTTTTTTTTATTAATAGTAATAATAAAATAATTCTAATTAATTTTAAGTTATTAGTTTTAGTATAATGAATTATAATTTTTTTATAAAATTTTTTTATTTTATAACTTATAAAATTATAATTATAGTAAATACTTACTAGTATAATTATTTTATATATATTATAACTATAACTTTACTAACTAAAATAAAAACTTTTTTTATTATTTTTATATACGCTTATTTTTATAGTCTATACTTTTTTTAGACTGGTATCTTAATTAGGCTGGTAAATTTAACCTAGGTTAGGATTAGGTCGTATTGGCCACCTAGGCGTATACGTAAGCAAGAACATTAAAGTAATTTTTAAAAAGTATATACTAACTTTTTAACTATAATTAATTATATAATATTATAATAGTATAATATATAGCGTATAGGCTACCGTTACATTATAAATTATAAAGGTAATAGTTTTATTTATTAGGGTCTGCACAATTTAAAATATAAACAGGTACATAATTTAAATTTTAAATTGTATAGAATCTAGTAAATGAAACTATTGTTTTTATAATTTATAATGTAACTTTATCTAGTGCGCTATAAATTATATTATTATATTATTATATAATTAATTATATTTAAAAAGTTAGTATATACTTTTTAAAAATCACTTTGATATTCTTACTTACGTACACGCCTAGGTGGCTAATACGACCTAACCCTAACACTAGTAAAATTTACTACCGTAATCTTAATACTACGCTCTACCTCGCATTATATAATAAATATTTTATTTATTTAAAAGTAGTTAATTAGGAAATATTCTATTATAATTATATTTAATTATAAGTATAGCTCTCCATATAAAATAATAGCCCTACTAATTAAAAAAAAGTTACAGTATTAAATATTAAATTAGTAGTATTAGTAATCGTAGAAAAATTATTAATAAAAATCTATAAAAATATAGTAGAGGTAAAGAAAATTAAAAATTATAATATATTATTTATAGTAGAGTTAATAAATAAAATAAATATTTTATAAATATAAGAGGTACTCCTTAGTATAAAAAATATAGTAAATATAAAAATAAAAATAAAAATATTTTAAATTTAGACCCTAAAGCCTATAAAATAATAATTATAAAATAATAAATAATTTATAATAAAGTTTTTATAGAAATACTAAATAATTAATATTTAAAAATTTTAGAGAAGTCTCTAAGTATAAATAATAAATAGTAAATATTTTTTTTAATATATTTACGTGGACTAGATATATAAATACTTTATATTATAATTAAATATTTTTATAAATAATAAATAATTTATAATTATAAATAAAAATATTAACTATTATTAAATAATATACTCCCTATATATAAATAAATAAAAAAATAATAAAAATAAAAATAATCTCTATTTTATATTAAAATAAAATTAAAAAAATAATTAATAAATATTATAGTATTTATTAGTAATTATATCTAGTCTTAAGAAAGACCTAGAGGTTTTAGAATTATAATAAAATAATTAATATAAAATATTTTATTTTATTTAGTTATATACTAGACTATTTATTTTTATTACTTTAGACCTATTAGCTATTATTTTTAATTTAAAGAATTTCTTAGTATACGGGTATTATTTACCTACTACGCTCTTATAACGTTATATACCTATAGCTCTATAATATACCTAGAGTTATTTAGCCTATCTTTATATAAAACTTTTAAGTTACTTTATTATTTTTATATAAAGTTTATATTTATTTGCAAAAGCTCTATAAGTTATTAATTTTAGTAGTAAACTTACTAAAATAATAATAGTTACGGCTAGAGTAATTATTATATATTACTTTATACCTTAAGTATTTAGTAAGTATTTAAAAGTACTAGTAATACTAGCTCTTTATTTAATTTATAAACGTTCTATCTCGTTATCTATATTTTAGTTAAATTTGTATCCTTTTAGTAATAGTTGCTATAAGCGTATACTACGTCTTAGTTATACTAAATATACTATTATAAAGTATTAAGCTAAAGGTAGTATAAATACTACTTATATTATCCTATACTAGTTATAGAAGATTAATTATTATAATTTTAACTTTTTTAATATTTTCTTTTACTTATTTTATTTATAAAGTATATATATACGCTTTATAACGTATACTATAAACTATTTATATATATATTACTAGTAAGCTATTTTATAGTACGTTAGAAGTATATATATTAATTATTAAATACTACCGCGATATATACTATAGATAAATATTTATTTATATTTTTTTTTATAAATATCTACTTAGTATTTGTTATAATAGTAAATATATAAGTATAAGTTAGTATAGAGTAATAAATTACTAAACTATAAAACTATTAAGTACTATTAAGTAATTATTACGTACCTATCTTAATATTTTTTTTAATTAGGCTTAGCGTAGTACCTTTAAGAGCCGATTATTAAGTCCTATAGTATATAGAGCACTTTTTTTTCTAATTAAGTAGTTACTAATAGTAACTTTATTACATAAAAATAAAATAGTAATTATATAATATAATTATAAAAATAAAATTATTACTAAAAGATATTATAAATATAAAAATAAAAATATAAATAAATAAGGAAATAAATAAATAAATAAATATCTATTTTAAATAAAATAATACTTAAATAAAAATATAAAAAGATAATAGTTTTATAATATTTAATAAAAAAAATATTAAAATAAAATATAAATTAAAAATACTATATATAAATATATATATAAAAAACTTTATATAATAATAAAGTATATTTATAGCGTCTATATTGTATAATAATATATTATATTAATATTGTAAAATTATATATAAAGTAAAAAAGTACTAGTTTACATTCTTTTTTATAATTTACTTTAACTATAAAGTGAACCACTGCCCCAGCAAATACGGTTAGGATAAACATTACTACTAATTAAGTAAATACGGGGCCAGAGATTAGTCCACTAAAGACTAGCGTTTCCCGCAGAGAACATTAAAAGTTTAATAGAGTTTTTAAACCCCACAGTCTTGCCCGGAGGGCTAGCCACACTAGGAGTAATTATAAGTTAGGCTAGTTAGTAGTATTCGCTCTGTAGCTAGTGCCCTACTAGACACGACCTTTTATACTTATTACCTACGGAAGATAGGGCGACGGAGTAAATAAAATAGTAAAGCGGCGCTAAGAGGTTTAGTACTTATATTACGTATATTTATTAAAAAGCTATAGAGTAGATAGCTACTGCTAAAGCTTTTAGTTACAAAGTAAGACTTTTAGTTATAAAGTATATAGTTAAGTATACTAAGCGCGCTAAGTAGCGCTTAAATTATAATTTTTTTACGCCTAACGTATTAGTACTACTTAAATTTTTATTTTTTCTTTTTACTTATAAATCCTCTTTACTCTTTTACTTTTTATAATTAATACTTTCTCGTTTTAGTAGTATATTTAATTATTATATTATATTATTTTACTATTTTACCTTTTTTCTGTATTATTATTACTATTTTAAAAATTATATAATTAATTTTCTAAAATAGCGTATAATAACTAGGACTTTAATAAGTATTATAGCTTATAAGCTATTATAAACTAATAATACTAGCCTTACTTACCCTCTATTTAAATTTTACTACTAATAATATACGTTTCAAACGAGATATTTACTAATAATAATATAGACTATAATATATTTTTAAATTTTTTTTAAACCTCTCTTTAAAGCCTGTAAAAGAGAAAAAAAATAAAAATAAGTAAGTATTTTAGTAACAGCGCCTTATAATACTATATAAAAAAAAATAATACTAGCTTAAATAGTTTAAAACTTTATAAAAATAAACTATTATTATTTATATAACTATAATTCTATAATTCTATAATTTTATTAACTTTTTTTCTCTTTTACTAAAGCTTATATCTATACTTTTTTTTTCTTACTAATATCTTTAGTAAAATTAATAAACTATAGTATTAGTTTTATATAAATTATTTTTTTATTATATTCTACTTTTTACTGTACTATCCTACTTCTTTTTTTTTTTTTTTTTTTTTTTTTTTTTTTTTTTTTTTTTTTTTTTTTTTTTTTTTTTTTTTTTTTTTTTTTTTTTTTTTTTTTTTTTTTTTTTTTTTTTTTTTTTTTTTTTTTTTTTTTTTT
>JASEKS010000536.1:0-16379 GCA_030770415.1 Pleoardoris graminearum | reverse complement strand
ACACTTTTACACCTATGCCCCTAGGGGCAGACACCTTTCCACCTTTGCCCCCGGGGGCAGACACCTTTTTCGCCCCTGGGGGCAACCTAACCCTACCTCAGTGGTACGGTTTAGGGACATAGTATACCTAATAGGCCCACCCCCCCGTCTCTCCCCTTTTTTACTACCTATACCCCTTACTAAGTTTATAATTTACTTTTATTACCTAACCTTATTTATTTACCGTTTTTACCTATACTACTTTTTAGTTTTTTACGCCCTCTTAGTTTTCTACGCCTTTTTAGTTTCTTACACCCTTTTAGTTTTCTACGCCCTTTTAATTTTTTATAAAAGAAATTTTCTACCTCTACACTTTCTTACTCTATATTATATTACTTAATAGTTTTACTAAAAAGCTAAATTTTAGTTAGTATTTATAGTAATAGTAATAAGGCTATATAAGTATATATAAAAATAATAAACTAAACTTTTATTCTATAAATTCTAAACTATTTTCCTTTTAATAAAGGATATTTTATATTTTAATTTTATACTACCCCTATATATAACTATAGAAGGGGGGGTTAGTAAAAAAAATTTTTTAAGTAACTCTCTTATAACTATAGAGGGGGGTAGCAAGAAAAGTTTTTTAGGTAACCCCCTTATAACTATAGGGGAAGGTAGTAAAAAAAATTTTTTAAGTAACCCCTTTATAACTATAGGGGGGAGTAGTAAGAAAAGTTTTTTAGATAACCCTTTTATAACTATAGGGGGGGGTAGCGAGGAAAGTTTTTTAAGTAACCTCCTTATAACTATAAGGGGGGGTAGCGAGGAAAGTTTTCTAAATAACCCCCTTATAACTATAGGGGGGAGTAGTAAAAAAAGTTTTTTAGGTAACCCTTTTATAACTATAGAGGGGGGTAGTAAGGAAAGTTTTTTAGGTAATTTTTTTATAACTATAGGGGGGAGTAGCGAGGAAAGTTTTTTAAATAACCCCCTTATAACTATAGGGGGGGGTAGTAAGAAAAGTTTTTTAAGTAACCCTTTTATAACTATAGGGGGGGGTAGCGAGGAAAGTTTTTTAGGTAACCCCCTTATAACTATAAAGGGAGGTAGTAAAAAAAGTTTTCTAGATAACTCTCTTATAACTATAAGGGAGGGTAGTAAGAAAAGTTTTTTAAATAACTTTTTTATAACTATAGAAGGGGGTAGCAAGAAAAGTTTTTTAGGTAACTCTTTTATAATTATAAAAAGGGGTAGTAAGGAAAGTTTTCTAAATAACCCCCTTATAACTATAGGAGGGAGTAGTAAAAAAAGTTTTTTAAGTAACTTTTTTTATATATTACTATAAATCCCTAAACTATTTCTATTATATAAAATCTATTACTTATTTTATACTATATATTATTACTCTATTTTAGAATTCTCTATCTATAAAAAATAATATACTTACTTTTATTTATTTTATTTATTTTATATTATTTCTTACCTTACCGTTTACTTCTAAGCCGCTTAATACCCTAATACTAAAAAAAAACTAAATTTATAAATTATTTAAGGCTATTAGCCTACTTTAATTTTATTTTTTTATTAACACTTTTTTACTTTTTACTTTTTTTACTATTTAATTTTTTACTATCTACTTACTTCCTACTTTTTAGTTTTATTATTATAAAACTAAAATTATTTAGTTCCGGACGCTACTATTTTATATATATTATAATTATCTATTTATTATTACTATTTAAATACGCTACCTTCTTTAGCGTTAGTATATATATAAAATATTTATTAATATAGGCTACTACCTTTACTATTTTTTATTTTTTTAAATAATTATTATATTTTAATAGTACTATTGCCGCAGCTATTTTTTTTTTTTTTTTTTTTTAAAATATTACTTTTACTACCTACTACTTTACTATATTTTTTTTTTAGAGTAATAATAGCGCTATTTTTCTATTTTTTTTTTTTTTTTTATTTTTTCTTTTTTTAGGCTAATTTCTTTAATTCTTTACTAGAGCTTAGCACCTAACGCGTTACTAAATTTAATATTTTTATTTTATATACGCTTATTATAAATTTATAATAACTTATTATTCTACTTTTTTTTTTTTTTTAGTATTTTACCTATATAGTACTAGTTATCTAGATTTATACCCTTATTAGCTACTACTTATATTTTTTTTTATATTACTACTTTCTCTTTTATAAGCTCTATTACTATTTAAGCTATATTATTTAAAAACCTAATTAGTTAATTTATTTAATATATTTTTATTTTTATTACTACTTTTACTAATACTATTATAAATAGTAGCGTATTTAGTTATTAATTAAATTTTATACTCTTTACTTTATATATTCTATAAACTAGTTTTATACCTTTTTTACTAAAAATAAAATAGTATAAAAATTTATATATCTTTTACACTTCTTTATATAGTAAAGCCTATATAAACCCTTTTAAAATATTATTTTTTATTTTAGTTACTAACTCTTTTAGTATACCTTTTAAATTAAATTAGTTTTTATTAAAAAACTTATAGTTAAAAAATACTAATACTACTAAAAGTAATTTAAGTAAGTTTTTTTTATAACTATATTAGTAACCTAAAAAGGTAAAAAAAGGGTTAAAGTTTAAAAAAAAAAGGAAAAGTATATAGTAAACTTTACTATCTAATTCTCTAATTTTACTTAAAAGTTTTTTTTATAAGTAGTATAAAATTATATATATACCCCGTATAATTAACTAAAAAAAGTATATTTTTAATATTTATTTACTATAGTATTATTAGCTAAAAATCTATTTTTTTTAATTATCTATATTTAGTATATTAACTATTATACTTACTTTATTATTTTTTTAGAAATTATATTTTATATTAAAAATTAGTATTAATATAAATAGTATATACTTACCTGTTTTAAAGTTATTTTATAAATTTTATATTTTTTACTACTATACTACTATATTTACTAAATATACTAAAAAAATATTATATTTTAATAATTTTACTACCGTTTACGCTAGCTTCTAAATTAATAATATTATAAATTAAAAAATAACTTTTTTATTATATACTAAGTACTAGTCTATATAAATAGATAAAATTACTTATATTTTTAGTAATTACTTTAAAAAGAGCTATATAAACTAAATATTTATTATTATATTATAATTTTTTACTAAATTAAGTAGCTTATAGTTATACTCTATACTACGTACTATTTTAAATATTTATTTTAATTATTTACTTTTACCTTTTAGTTTTATTTTAGGCAGCGTACTATACTACTAAAATAATAATAAGTTTTTATAAAAAAAAAATTTTTTATTTTTATTATATTATTTATTTAATTAGTTATTACTATTACCGTATTTATAGTTCTTTAACTACTTTTTTACTAGTAATTTATAGTATAATAATCTAAGTACTAAATTAAAGTCTAATATCTATAATATTTTTTTTATTTATATATTTATTACTAGTACGTTAGCCCCTAAAGAGTTTTAATATATTATAAATAACTAATATTTTTATTTACTAAACTAGTTACTATACGCTTACTAGTAAAATAGTAAAAAAATATATTTAATTATATAATAGTATTTTACTAAAAGAGCCCAGTCTATTATATTTATATTTTTAATAAAAAACGCTATATTAAAATTATAATAAATTATAATTACTTATAGTATTTTCTACGCTAACTAACTCTATATAATTTAATTTTAGTAAAATAGGTTTAATATTATTATAATAAATATTTTTTAGTTTTTATATAAAAAATAAAACTATACGCTACTAAATATTAATTACTACTAAATTTTTTTTTTTCTAAGAGGCCTATACTTATAATAGACTATTATTAAAAAGAGTATAAGAGTTTATTATATTAAAAACGTAATTTATTAATATTTTATTTTATATTTATTACGTAAGCAGATCCTTCTTTACTATAAATAATAATTATTTAATTAATTTAAAATAGTTTTTAAAGTCCTTTATACTGCGTAGCGCTAAATAGCCTAATATAATAATTATATAAAATAGTTAGACTTAACTTACTATCTACTATATTAATAATAGGTTTTAAAAATAATTTTATTTTTTATTTATAAATAGGTACGCGAAGAGACCGTTTAATATTTAAATTTAGTTATAAAATAATACTACTAGTATTTTTATTAAATTTTTTTTAGTACTATAAAAGTTAAAGTTTCTTTTATTTAATTTATTCTCTTTATAGTACTATTTTATATCTTTATATATTACTATTTAATAGGCTTAAAGTCTGTAGTACTTTACTAAATAATTATAAAATATAATATAAATTTTTTTAATATTACGCGTATTATTTATTTTTTAAATTTTTAAATTATAGCTAAAAAGACTATCTATAATCTAAAAGTATATTTAGTTACTAATTAAGTTACTACTAATTAATATAATATTAAGCTTTAAACTTATTTAAATTAGTTTTTTTATTATTTAGTAGTATAATACTATTATTATTAAGTATAGTAATAGGTATATAAGTTTTTTAGGGCACTTACGTACGCCTTTAAATTAAAAAATAACTAAATACTTTTTATAAAACTACTTACGTAACTTATTAAATTTAAAATTATAAAAATTATTATAAATATTAATTAACTAAAAATTAAATTAGTACTAAAGGACGACGTAAATAAAAAAGTAAAAAAAAATACTTTTAAGGAGGTTACCTAGTAAAGTTTATTAAATAGACCTAATAATTTATTTTATAGATTAATCCTTCTACCTTAATTATTTTATTTAAATTAATTTAGTTATAAACTATATTATTATTAATAAATAAAGCGTACTTACCTTACTATAAGTTACTTATTTATTTTATTATAATTACTTACTACTATTATAGGGGATAGTTTATACTTAGTATTAATTTTTAGTTTATATTAATAATTTTAGCCTTAATATAGGCCGCGCCTAAATAGGTTAGTATAAAAATAATATTATTTTTACTAACTAAAAAAAATTTTATTATAGCGTCGGGCTTTCGCGTTATTAGTAAATTAATTATTATACTTAATTTAGATACCTCTATTATTAATTTATTACTTTTTAGACTCTAATTTTTATCTATTTATTTATTTTTTTTATTTTTATTATAAATTTTAAGTTACTTTTCCTGCGTAAATATATTAAGTATATTTTAATTTATTAATAGTACTTCCTCCTCTATACCTAAAATAAAGCTTTAGTAAATATTTATAAATTAGTTTTTTTTTTTTTTTAACTACTTTAGGATCGGCTTTTTATATTTATTAAACTTAAAAATAGTTTTTATATTATTTAGATATGCCTTAGTATAGTTCTAAAAAAATATATAATTATATATATAAATCTTCTATACCGTCTCCTAAAGCTAAAATAATTTAATTATTTTAAGTAAAAAACGCGCTATTTTTACTTACTATACCTATTACTTAGTATTACTCTTAAGCTTTACTTTAGTTATTTTTATTTTATAAATAAATATAACTATAATTTTATTTTTAGTTATATCTAATATATTTTTTTTATTTTTTTTAATTACCTTCTACTCGCTACTACCTATTAATATTTTATTTTTATTTAAGAATAAGTCTACTGCTTGTTTTTATAGCTTAGCTTACTTACGCTAAAATATACTTAATAGCTCTCTTAATACTATAATTTTTATTATTACCTAAATAGCTATTTTATTTATTTTTTTAGATATAGTACTAAGTATTACGCCTATTATTAAAACTATAATTATATTTTTTACTATATTTTACTAATTACGGTCTAGCTTTTTTATTAGTTAAATAAAATTATTAGGCTACTAATACTAAAGAATAATTTTTATAAGTACTTAAAATATATTTTATATTAAATACTTACTATAAATACTAGCGTTATTAAAAAGAGAGTTTTTTAATATTATTAGAATTAATTTTAGCTATACTAAAAACTAAGCCTAATATAAGTTTAGAGTTTATTTTATTATTATTTTTTTATTTACTATAACTAGGGCTATTATATTAATCTATTTAATACTTTTTTATACTATTTTATATAAGTTATAGAACCGCTTTATAAGCTTAATATAAAATATAAAAATATTATAGGCGTTAGTAATTTTTATATTACTAACTAATAGCTATATAACTATATTATATAATATTTTTAAAATCTCCTAAATAAATACTTAACTATTTATTATTTAATAGCTAAAAAATTTGCCGTATAGCTTCTCTAAGTTATAGGTAATATAATTTTATTAAAAATTATTTTTAGTTTTAAAGTCTATATCTTTTACTATTTTAATTAGTTTATTTTTTATATTAATATTTTTATTTTCCTCTAAAGGCGTAATTTTATATTTATCTTTATCTTTATTATTTAATTTAATAATTTTTTTTATATACTTTAGGGTTTAAGGCGCCGTCGCGTTAAGTATAAAACTAAATATAAATATAAGTATAATTTATTTAAAGTAGGGGGGGTAGTTAGTAAAATTTTTTAAATAACTCTTTTTCCCCCCTATAGGCTTTTCCTTTACTTAGGTTAGGCTTATTATTTATTACTAGCTAGTGTTTCTAGTTTTTATACTATATTTATTATTTTTATTTATTAAGCTTTTTCTTCTACACAGAGTAGGATAGGTAGTATATAAAAAAATATATATTTTAAGGCCTTATTAGCGCTTATAGTAGTATAAAAGAGAAAAAATATTTAAAAAAGTTTTAGGTTTTTTAGATTTACCTATTTTAGGGTTTTTTTATTTAGTACTTCTCTACGCTTAACTAGTAATACGCTTTTTAATTAATTTTAAAATTAAAAAAACTATTTTACTTTTTAATTATAATCGCGGTAGAATTTTTACTATATTTAAATTAAATTATTTAAAAGCTATAGTTATCCGTAGGCACGTAAAGAGGTTATAAAAAAAAAAAAAATTATAAAAAAAAAAAAAAAGTTTAAGTAAAAAATAAATAATAAGCTTTATTTACGCTAAGACTTACGTAAATAAAACTTAGGCTATTTAGTATTAAACTTTTTTAAATAATTTTTAGTATAAGGCTTTCTCTATTATTTAGTATAGTCTAGGTGCTATATAGTAGTAAAATAGTCTATTTTTAAATAGTTACGCTAGATTTTTTTTTTTTTTCTTTTTTATATATAGGTATATTATATTAGTCTATTTTATATTAAGTAAAAAATATCGCGTAGTCTCTATTATAGTATATAGTAAATAGTATTAAAACTATATAAATAAAGTATAGTAGTTTACTAATATTTTATTTTTACTTTTATAGTATTAGAACTAGTAAAAAAAAAAATTAAATTTCTTATACTCTATAAAAACTATTTAAGGGGATAAATAAAAAACTTTCCTATATAGCCCCCCTAATAAGTAGTAAAGTATATATATATTTCTAATTTTAGTTTAACGTATTTAAATAAATAGTTTTAATTTTTAAAGGGCCTTTTTCTATTTTGGGCGGAGGGAGAGAGCGCTTTAATTAAATAGTAACTATATTAAATATATATATATTAACTTATACTATTAGATTTTTAGTTATATACTTATATTATATAACTATTTAAATATACTACCCGTACTATACCTAAATTATAAATAATAATATAAATATATACTACTACTACCGCTATATTTCTTTTATATTTTTTTAGGCTTTTTAAAAAGTTTAATAGGTATTTAGTCTATATTAACTAATTTTTTTAAAAGTATTACATTAACTATAAAAGTAGTTTTTAAACTATTTTCTCTCTCTATACTTTTATATAAGGTCTACTATTAGTTTATTTAGCTTTTTTAGGCTTAAGCCTTTAATACTCTCTTATATAAATAGCGTAGGTAGGTTTTTTTTTATTTTTAAAATAGTTAAAGATCCCTATTTTTTTTTATACTTATTTAGTTACTTATTTAACGCGTTACTACTACTATTTTTATTATAATTTATTTATTTAAAGTTTAGCTATACGCTCCTTTACTAGTATATAGCTAAATTAATTATTTACTTTAAAGACTAGCGGCGTTAGTATTAATTATACTAGCTAAAGAGTAATACTACTTTTAAATACTAGTTAAAATTTAAATTTTAAGAAGCTAGAAATAGTAGCGTAGGTAAAAAAATAATATATATTAATAATTTAGCTAAATTAAAAAAACGTTATACTAGTAGGGGGTATTAATATCTATAAACTACTAAGAGCTTAGAGTAGGAGTATTAATTTTTTTTTTAAAAGCTAGTATATACTTAGTATAATTAGTATAACTAGTATTTACTAATACTATTAGTACTACTATAAAGCTAATACCTTACTTAATAATATTACTTTAGTAGTAGTTATCTTTTTTTACTACTACTTTATATTTTTTTTTTTAATTTTTTTTTACTATCTCTTACTCCTCCGGCGGCCTATTTAGCTAAAAAAGTAAAGAATTTTTAAAAATAGTAATCCCGATACTAATATAAAAGACTAGTATTAAAATAAGTATATATTAGGGCGCCTAATAAAGTAGTTTTATAGTAAATTAGTTTAGTATTACTATAAGTCTATATAGGCTAGCTCTTTTTTTTCCCCTTTACGTAAGCTGTACTTTTTAATACTTAATTTTAGTCTTTAGCTTTATTTTTTATTATATACTTTAGGGGTCTACCTATAATAAAAAGTATAAATACTTTAAGTAATAAACTATATTTTAAATTATATATTATAGCTTTATTAAATTAGTCTAGAGTAAAAAAGTAGAAAAAAAGGTAAAAAAATAGTATAAAAAAAGGTAGAGTTAAAATAACTAACTATAATACTATTTAACTTAGCGCCTTACTACCTATATCTTAACTAAATTAAGTATTACTATTACTTAAATACTTTTTTTTTTTTTTAAATATAAAATAAATTCTATAACTATAGCTTTTATAAAATAGTAAAAGGTTATATTTAACTTATACTCTTTTTATTTATTTATTAGCACCTTAATCTGTAGAGCCCTTTTTTTTTTTTTTTTTTTTTTTTTTCCCCTTAGCCTTAGCCTAACCCGGCTAGTAAAATAGGTATTTAAAACTAAACCTATTTATACGCTACTTCCCTAATATTAATAAAAAAAAAAAATTAGTATAGTAATATAATAATACTTATTATTATTATATAAAAAAAAATAATATATAGCGTTAAAGTACTAGTTTAAAAAAATAAAAAATATTTCTAAAACCCGCTTTTAACAGAATAGATAATATTAATAAAAATAAAACTTAAACCTACGCTACTTTTATAACTAAAAATTAATATTAAAATAAAACTTTAATTTAATATTATAACTAACTTAGTTATTTTATTATTAATTAATAATATTTATTATTATTACTTTACGCTAAATATTCTAAGTTTATAAAAATTTTCTACCTTTTTATTTAAAATTATACTTTTTTACTATCTACTATTTAGTATACGATAGTTTAAAATTAAATAAATAATAAAATATAGGTACTAAAAGGGAGAGGACTTAAAATCTATTTAAATATAACCTATATACGCAGAAAATGCCTAAAAATAAATAAAAAAATTAAATATAGATACTAGAAAAGTCTAAAATTAATTTAGTAAAAGTCTATATATATAAAAAGTATTTAAAAATTATATTAATAACTATATATAGGTACTAAAAGGATAAGAGACTCTAAAATTTATTTTAATAAGACTTATATACGCAGAAAACGTCTAAAATAAATAAAAAAATAAATATATAAATACTAAAAAGATCTAAAATTAATTTAGTAAAACTATATATATATAAAAAAAATTTAAAATAAATAAAAAAAATAATTTATAAGTATTAAAAGGGTAAGAGACCTTAAAATCTATTTTAATAAAACTTATATACATAGGAAACGTCTAAAATAAATAAAATAAATATATAAGTACTAAAAAGGTCTAAAAATTAATTTAATAAAACTATATATACACAAAGAAAGTCTAAAATAAATAAAAAAAATAATTTATAGGTACCTAAAAAATCTAAAATTAACTCTAAAAAAAACCTATATATATAGTAAAATCTAAAGCCTTACTATACTAAAATATAGTAATAAAAAAATATATTACTTAAAAATAAAATACTTAAAGTTTATATATATCTTTATACTAGGGCAGCTAATATCTATATAAATCTATTACCCCTTTACTTATAATTATATATAATCCTACTACCGCTTTTATAATATAATAGTTTAAAAAAATATTTACTTTTAATTTTATAATTAAAAAAGCCGGCCGTAATACTAAAAATAATATAATTAAGGCCCTATAGCGTAAGGGGCTAGACTAGACTCTAAAAGTAATTTTTAAATAAGTATATAATAGTTTTATATTAACTACTTCTAAAATAGTTAAAAAAATAGTAAACTAAAAATAATAACTAAAAGGCTTATATTTACTCTTTTACTACTTTTCTCTTTTATACTTCTAGTAGTAAAAAGTCTAAAAAAAACCTTATATAACTTTTATATAGCTAGAGTAGTAAATATATAATATTTTTTAAGCTATTATAAATATAATCTAAAAGAGTTATAGTATATACTAGTAACTATAGTAAAAATTTTAAAATAATAATAATTTTTATTATAGTTACCTCCGCGTACTAAACTAAGTAATATATATTTATTTTTTTTAATTTTATTTTTTTTTTTATATTAATTCTACACTTCGGTAGTAGAAAGTTTAAAAATTTAAAAAAGCTATTTTTATATAGCTAAATAGACGGGTAAGCCTAAAAAAAGTATTATAAAACTTATAATAAAGTCGCGCCTGTTACTTATATAAATAGTATATTTAAAATATATTTTAAAATATTTATATATTTAAATAGTAGTACCTAAACCGTTATAAATAAAAATAATAATAAAAAAAAATATATATATTTTTATATATTCTTATTTTTTATATATAGTAAAGTACTTTACCTATATTAATACTATTTCTATATAGACTAAAAGAGGTAGTTAAAAAATATTTATTTTTATAGTATAATACTAAATACTATTATTTTATGCTAGATACTTAAAGCCTATTTAAATTTATTATTTTTTTACCTAAAAATCTATATTTTTATTATTTACTCTTTATAGTATAACGGTCTAAAACTAGTTATAAAATTTTTTATAGGTAAGAGAAAAATTTAAAAAATTAAAAAACTTCCCTATAGGTAGGGAAGAAACCTAAAAAAAAAGGTAATAAGCTTAATAGGCTTAGATATAGTACTAAAACCGATATTTATAAAAATAAATATATATAAAAAAAATTAGAACTCTATCTTATAATAAAATATTATAATAAATAATACTATATAATATTATTTATTTAGCTTTTTTTTATTTTTTTAAAAATTAGTACTAAAAGCTATATAAAGCGTAATACTTAATATTATTATATTATATTTAAATATTTAGAGCCTACTTAAACTTACTATTTTTTTACCTAAAACTTTATACTTCTATTACTTACCCTTTATAGTATAATAGTTTAAAAAAATTTTTTTAATTTTTTATAAACGCTATAGGGGAATATCTAAAATAGTTAGTAGTTAAAATCTATAGGTAAAAGAAAAACTTAAAAAAAGAAAAAAATAAGTAGTATAAGCGTAGGTGTAGTACTAAAATAAATATTTATAAAAATTTATAATATAATTCTAAAAAAAATTTTTATATATATTTATAAAAGAGGTAGTATATACGCGTAAAAAAAATAGATACTAAAATACTAATAAAAGTAGTATACGCGCGTAAAAAAAATAAATATAAAAACTTATAAAAATGCTTATAATATAAATAGACTATATTTTTTATACTATTAAATTTTAAAAAATTTATTATTTTAAACTAAAAATCCCGCTGCGGTGTACTAAACTAAAAAAATATATTAATATATAGGCTTATAAAGCGCTAGAATAAGTAATTTAAAATAAAGGCTAAGAGAATTCTAATTATATAGATACTAAAATATATAAAAAAATAATAATAATATAGCCCTACGTAGTAGTAAACTAAAAAAAAAAAAAAAAAAAAGTTTTAAATAAAATATATAGAACTATTAAGTATAAACTACTAAAAAGAAATACTAATAAAAATAAAGATAAGAGTAGGTAAAAATTATATAAAAAAGGTATTATAAAAAGGCTAGCTAAATATAAAGAAAAGTACTAGAGTATTATTTAATAATACTAATAATTAGTAGTACTATCTTAAAGACTTATAAGTTCTTTAATAAAATAGGTAAACCTAATTTATATTTAAAAAGATTAAAATAGGTTCTATAAAGATAACGCTGTATAAATATTAAAAAGGGTAAATAATAAAATTTTTTATATACCCTCTCTTCCCCTCTCTTAATAATAGTAAATTTTATTTATACTATAATACTATACTACGCCTCTTAAATAGGTTAAAATAGTATTATAAGAATATTAATATAATATTTATAAAAAATATAATTTTAAACTTTTATATTATTTTTATAGTAAAATTATTATTATAAAATATTTTTATAAATATATTTTTATAGTTTTATATATTACTAATATATTATAAAAATATAATATTTTAAAAAAGTATAATTTTTAATACTAAAGGAAAAAGCTTTTAAGTACTTACTATATATTAATAATATACTTAAGCACTTAAAAGCTTTTACTATTACTTTTTACTTTTTAGGTATATATATTACTATAAGTTCTTTTACTCCTTTTTTATATATTATATTTTTTAGTAAATAGTATAATTACGTAGTATTAAAATTTACTCTTTAAAAGTATTTTTTAGGTAAATATTATCTATACTATAAGAGTTTTACTAATTATAGTTTAAAATTTTTCTATCTAAACTTATTTTAGCTTAAAAATATATTAATATATAAAAATATTAATTAAAAAATATATTAATATATAAAAATAATATTAATATATTTACGTTTTAGTATAAAATACTATATAAATTAAATAATATTATAAAAATATATTAATTTTTAATATCTTACTACTATATATTAAAAATATAAGATAATTATAATAGTATTTTAGCCTACCTAAAAAGTATAGTATAGTAGACTTATCTATATACTACTTCTCTAATAGTAATAGGAAAAGGAAAATTAGTATAGTAGTATAATAATATTTATTATTATTATTTTACGCTAAGTACTCTAAGTTTATATAAACTCTTTATTTTTTTATTTAAAATTATATTTTTTTACTACCCGCTATTTAGTATATAATAGTTTAAAATTAATTTAGTAAAACTTTATATACGTAAAAAGTATCTAAAAATAATATAAATAATAGAGTATAAGTACTAAAGAAAGAAGGGGCCCTAAAATTTATTTAAATAAGACTTATATACGCAGAAAACGTCTAAAATAAATAAAAAGATTAATATATAAATACTAAAAAGGTTTAAAATTAATTTAGTAAAACTATATATACGTAAAAAATATTTAAAAACTATATTAATAATAGTATATAAGTGCCTAAGAGATCTAAAATTAATTTTAGAAAAAACCTATATATATAGTAAAATTTAGAGCTTTACTATACTAAAATATAGTAATAAAAAAATATACTACCTAAAAGTAAAATACTTAAAGTTTATATATACTTCTATACTAGAGCGGCTAATATTTATATAAATTTATTACCTTTTTATTTATAATTATATATAATCTTACTATTACTCTTATAGTATAGTAGTTTAAAAAAGTATTTATTTTTAATTTTATAATCTAAGACGCCGGCCGTAATACTAAAAATAATATAATTAGAACCCTATAGCGTAGGGACTAAACTAAATTTTAAAAATAATTTTTAAATAAGTATATAGCAGCTCCGTATTAATTACTCTATAATAATTAAAAAAATAGTAATATAACTAGAAAATAATTAAAATTTTTATTTAAAAATATATACCCGCTCTTATACTGCTTTTTTTTTTATACTTTTAATAGTAAGGAGTCTAAAAATTTAAAAAAACTACTTATTATATAGCTAGATAAACGGGTAAGCCTAAAAAAAATATTATAAAACTTATAATAAAATCGCGCCCGTTACTTATATAAGTAGTATATTTAAAATATATTATAAAATATTTATATATTTAAATAGTAACACCTAAACCGCTATAAATAAAAATAGTAATAAAAGGGGAATATATATTTTTATATATTTTTATTTTTTATATATAGTAAAATATTCTATTTATATTTATACTATTTCCCTATAAACTAAAAAAAATAGTTAAAGAACGCTTATCTTTATAGCATAATACTTAGCTAAATATTTAGAGTTTATTTAAACCCCTATTATTTTTTTATTTAAAATTTTATATTTCTATTACTTACTCTTCGCAGTATAATAGTCTAAAAAAAATTTATTAAATTATTATAGGCGCTATAGGGGGGGGGGGGAAAAAAAAATATTTAAAGTAAATATTAATTAAAATTTATAGGTAGTAGAGAAACCTAAAAAAGAAAAATAAAAAAGTATATAAATATAGATATAATACTAAAATAAATATTTATAAAAATTTATAGTATAACTTTAAAATAAGTTTTTATATATATTTATAAAAGAGGCGGCGTACGTACGTAAAAAAAATAAATATAAAAATTTATAAAAGTAGTATATATATATATAAAAGAAATAAATACTAAAATACTATAAAAGTAGTATACGCGTATAGAAAAAACGAATATAAAAATTTATAAAAAAATTTATAATATAAATAAACTTTACTTTTTATACTACTAAATATATTAAAAAAAATATTTTTATTATTTATATCTACTACCCGCGTATAGTAATATAAACTTAAATATAAAAAAAAATATATAATTTACTATTTTTACTATTAAACTATAAAATTATATTTAATTTTTATAAACTCTTTTTATATAGTTTATATAGTAAAGACTATTTAATTTAATTTTTAAAGTTTTACTATATTACGTACTTAATAATCGCCCCTCTATACTCTAAAGCGCTAAATACTAAAATATATAAAAGAATAAAAATATTTAAAGAGTAGAAGAGAGGAATAAATAATAAACTTTTCTATATAAGCCCCCCCCCCCTTATTAATAGTAAATTTTATTTATATATTATAATAGTTTCTTATATTTTATAGTAAAAAAAAAAATTTATGTAAATTAGTTAAGTTTAAGTATAATTTAACCTATTTTATAATCCTCTTTAAAATTAACTACGCTTATAAAGTGCCGCTAAAATATTTTAATAAAGTTTTTATTTTAATCTATATTTTTAATATTCTTAATTTTTTTTATTTATATAGTATAAGCCTTTAGATACTTTTTTTAAAATATTATTTAAATATTATAAATTACGTATCTACTTATATATAAGTCTATATTTTAGAGTTTTATTTATATTTTACTAGTTTTTAGAATTATCTATTTTAGGTAGTAGTTTACAGAAAAAAGATAGTATTAATAATTATTTTTACTTTATTTATTTTTTATTTTTTTTTAGTATAACTATATAATATATTTTATATATATAGTTTAGTTATTATTTATACTAGTATATTAGTTCTACGTATAGCTAAAAAGTTATTTTTTAATAAAATAAGTAACGTAGTATAGTTTTTAATATTTATAAAAAATAAAAATTTCCTCTTTAAAAATTTTAGTTTTAATTTTACTAGTATCGTCGGCCCTATATTTAAAAAAATCTAGCTCTCTTTCTTATTTAGCTAACTTATACTAGAGGGTAAATAAAAATACTAATTATAGTATAGCGGTTATTAGACTTAAAACTATTTTATAAATTAGTTATATTAAACTACGCTAGCCTCTTAAAAAAAAAAGAATTATTTATACTTTAGCTAAAGTAATACTTAGTAGTATATTTTAAGCTTAGATTTAAAGTAGTAGACGTACTTCCTATAAATATATTTTTTTTTAAATTTAATATAATACGACTCGGTATTAATAGGTAATTAGTTTTAAATATAGTAAAGAATAAAAATAATTTATTATAATACTTATCTACTAATAGTTCGTACAGTAGTAAAAAAGAAAAAAAAAAAAAAAAAAAAAAAAAATTTAAATAATAAGTATATAATAATTTTATTATATAATATATAACTAAAACAAAATTATATTATTTTATTATTAAAAAAAGGCTATTAAATTAGTTAAAATTTTAAAACTAAAAAATTATTTTATAAACTTACTACTATTAGGAAAAAAAAATAATTTTTTAAAAGTTTAATTAAAATAAAAATAAATTTTTTTTAGTATTTATATTTAAAAGTTATTTAAATATTTTTTATATTTTTTAAAAAATATTTT
>JASEKS010000535.1:0-16479 GCA_030770415.1 Pleoardoris graminearum | reverse complement strand
TAATATAATATAATAATATATATATATATAATATAATATAATAATATATATATATATAATATAATACTGTAATATATATATATAAATTATATTAATAAATAAAGGGGTAAAAAAAGATTATATAACTTACTCCTTTTTATTAAGGGTTTAACTTTAGGTATAAGAACTTTATTTATATATTCCTTACTAGTATAAGAAGTAAAAAAATTAAGTATTTTAATAAATAATAAATTAGTTTTACCTCCTACCTAAATTGCACCCTAAATATATAGGGTAAAATTATAGCCTATAAAATAATTAATATAATTAATATTAAAAAACTAAAACTATAACTTAAAAATATATAAAAAGTTATATATTTTAATATTTTAAAAAGTTAATATAACTTACTTTATAATTAGCTAACAGCTAGTTCTCTTTTAACTTTATTATTATTATTTTTTATAATATTTTCTATTTTACTGTCCCCTTTATAATACTAACTTATTAGAGAATATTATTTTTTTTAAATTTATATATTTAATATTTTTTATATTATCTTTAATATATTTTAATTTTATTTTAGCGTTTTCTTTGTTAATTATTAATTTTTTTTTACTTATATTAATAGAATAGTCTTTATTTTTTAAAAACATTTATAAAATTCGTTTTATAATATTTAAATATTTTCTATTAATATTCTTTTATTTATTTTAAACTTCTAGTTAAGTTTTTATTAATAATTCTCTTTTCTCTTAGAGTTATCTTTAAAAGTTAACTTTATTTAATCTTATTTATATTATAATTATTCTTTTCTTTATTTTTAATACGTTAGATAGTATTATAAATAGTCTTTTTAGGCTTTTTTAAAGTAGAATTAATTATAGATATAAAAGTATTTACTTTTAAAAGTAAGTTAACTTTAAATTTAAGTTTTAAAAAATCTGGCACTATTTTAAGGAAATAGAAATCTAGATTTATAAAATTAAAAAGATATTATAATATACTATAAAACTAAAAATATATTATATAAGTAGTAATTATATAAGGCTTAGTAAAATTATTATAATTAATATAATTTTATTATTAGATTACTAATATACTTTAAAAATCTAGATACGTGACTTATATTAGGCCTAAAAGGGTATAACTAAAATTTTAGTTAAATATATTTACTAACTAAAAAGTTCTAGGAATTTAAAAAAGGGATTCAAAAAAGTTACTATATTTAGGCAATTATAATTTATTATAGATAATAAATATAACGTAACTAAAATTCTAATAATAGTTCTTTTAATTTTCTTTTTAAAACGGTATTATTTACGTATTTTTAAGCTTAGTAATTAATTTTATATAATTTTTTAAAAATAATAACTTTTTTAAGTACTTTTTATTTTCTTTACCCCCCTGTATCTTATTATTAGTATTAATAGAAGGAGAAGTAGTATTAGGACCTTTAAAGAAAAAAGAGAATAATATATTAGTAAATATTATTCTTTATATAATAAACGTTTAACTATATTAACTATTAAAAACAATAAGGAAAGAATATATAGGTAATATATTACTAAGGAAAGTTATATTAAATTACTAATCTATTACCTAATTAGGTCTATTTTACTACGCTAGGCGTATTTAGTAATAGATTTTTATCTTATCTAACTTTAGATAGTAAATACTTTACTTATATTTTTAAATATAATATATTTTATATAGGGGTTTTAGCTTCCTATAACCTTATATTAATTTTTTAATAGTAAATTATACTTTTAAAAACTCTACTCTTTAGTAGTAAAGTAGGTATATTTAAAAAATATTTATAATAAGGAGAGGAATTAAACCCCTAATATAAGGAATAATAATAAAAATTTAAAGAATTTTGTAAATCTAAATATTTCTAGGTACTTACCTACTATACTACCCTACTACTAAAAGGACTTAGTTTTTAAAAAAGTTAATAGGTATAGTATTAGTAGAGAAAACGCGTTTTAAATATAGGTAGTTAGTTTACGAGAAAAGTAGTACGCTTACTAATTATTTATATTATAATAATTTATAAAACTTAATTTATTATATTTTAGCTAATTAAGGAATATAATTATATTATTATAAATTTACCTTACTATAAGCTAAATTTAACAAAAATAAATTATATAAACAAAATATCTTTAATTAGTAAATTTATATATAATTTTTTTTTACTAAGCCTTTTTATATAAAGACTACCTAAATATATAAAAAAAATATATTATCTATTAAGTAACCTATAGAGGAAAAAATAAACTAGAAATTACTAGATTCTAAAATTAAAGAGTAGGGACTACTTTTATAAAAAAAAGTACTAAAAAGCAGTATTATATATATATATATAAAATAATTTTTTATTATAAAAGATTTTATAAATTAGTAATATAAACTCTAAAGTATCTTTCTATAATATACCCCTTAGTTAAACTAATAATAGCAGCTTAATTATTTAAATAGATTAAAATTAATTTTTCTAAACTTATAGTAGCTATAAAAAAAATTTTAAAAATTTTTTTAAAGTAATTTTTCTAGCGGGTAGCGTTACTAGGTAATAAAATTTTAAAATAAGAAATTAATTACGGTAGGTATGCTAGCGTTTAATAATATAAATAGTATTTATATTTTTTTTTTACTAACGTTTTTAACATAATTTTTATTTTTTTTTTAATTATTATTTCTACGCGCTCTTATACCGTCTATTTTATATTTTAACTTTTTTTTTTTTTAGTTTTCTTTTCTTTTAGTAGCTTCTTAAGCTCTTTTAATTATTATAGGTACTATAAGTTAATTATTTATATTATTACTACAATAGCTGTAGTAATACTATAATATTTTTTATTTTATTTTTACTTATTAGAATTTTTTTAAATTTCTAATTTTTAATTTCTTCTCTTAAAGACTCTACTAATCTTTATTTAATAGTTTAAGAAAATAATTTCTAATTCTTATTAAACTAATTATCTTAAGCGCCTTAATTTAATTAAAAGGACTTAGTATTTTAAGTATCTTAAGTATATTTAAATTAATAAGGAGCTAATAGAATCTTATTTTATAACTTTTAGCTTTTTATTTTATTATTTTCTAAACCTATAATTACGCTTTGTAAGAAGTAGGTAAAAAAAAAAACAAAAAAAAAATATTATTATTAGGCGTATAAATAATAGGTAATTAAGTAGAGTAATAACGTAGTTTAGCCTTAATTAAAAATTTTTATATTTTAATATTTAAAAATCCCCTACACTATTTATAAAAAACTATATTATTATTATAAATTTAAATAGAGAGTTCTGCGTCTTTAATATAAGTAAATTTACTTACTTTTTTAGTTTAAAAAAATTTATAGCTTTTTTAAGTTATAAAAAATATTTTCCCTATACTACTAGCTAGTAATTTTTATAATTTTATTAGTTTTATACCTATATTACGTTCTATATAAGCTATTTATTAGCTAGCTTTTATATATTTAAATACCTTACAGGAAGCTCTACGCTAAAAAAAAAATTAAATAAACTTTTAAAATTATTCAATCTATCTATCTTATTTTTTTACTTAGTTTTTTTAAACGTAAAGTGCTATTTACGTCTTTTTTAATTTAGCTTTTTTAAGTTTATTAAATTAAGTTTATAAAATAGGCTGTACTCTATAGTAAATTAAAGCAAATCTAAAAATACTAATAAAAATAAAAATAATAACCTATTTATTTCCTAAACGCTTTTACGCTATAAAAATAAATATAATATTAAAAAAAAATATTTTAAGCTTTTTAGTCTATAGTCTTTTTAAACTCTATTTATTATTTTATACTAGAAGTAAAAAAGTTATAGAACTATTAAACAGCGTTTATATAACTTAATATTACTAATAGATTATAAAATTAAAGTACTCTATATTTTACTTTTATTATTTAGATAGTACGCAATTTAGTAAAAATAATAAAAGCTATAAAGGTATATATATACTCCTCCTTTTTTATAACCCCTTTTAGTTGCCTTAAGCCACTACAGCCACACTATTTGTTTAATTAATATATAAATATAAAAGCTATTATAATATTAAAAAGTAAAGCTTTTATTACTATATATATAAGAGCAGATATAACTATAAACTACAAGGGGGTAATATTTAAAAAAGAGTACTCTCTAAAGTCACTATTTCTAAAAATTATTATATAATTAATTACTAAGCCTAACAATACGTGTATTATACTAATGTAAAGAGAAAATAATAAAGATTTATATTAGAATTTTAGTTACGTCGTATTTATTACCTATAATAAATTAGAATTACCTAAATAAAACTAATTTTTTTACACCTTTCTTAAGTTTTTATAACTTTTTAGTTAGTAAATATATTTAACTAAAATTTTAACTATACTCTTTTAGGCCTACTATAGATTACGTAACTAGATTTTTAAAGTATATTAGTAATCTAATAATAAAATTATATTAATTATAAAAATATTACTAAGGCTTATATAATTACTAATTCCGTAATATATTACTACTATTATAGTATATAATAATATCTTTTAACTTTTATAAACTTAAATTTTTATTCTTTTTTAAAATAGCACTAAATCTTTTAAAACTTAAATCTAAAATTAATTTATATTTAAAAGTAAATACTTCTATTTCTATAATTATTTCTACTTTAAAATAGCCTAAAAAGACTATTTATAATACTATCTAACGTATTAAAAATAAAGAAAAAAATAAACAAAAGAATTATAATACAAAAAGGATATATTAAGAGGGTATAAAAAAGTTAACTAAAAGGGATAAAAAAGTTATTAATAGAAACTTAACTAGAAGTCCTAAAAAATATTATAAAAGTATACTACTAAAAAATAATTTAGAGATCTTAAAAAGATAATTATAAAGAGTTTTAAAAAAGGAGGAATATATAATTAATATAAGTAAAAAAAAACTAATAATTAATAAAGAAAAAGCTAAAAAAAGAATAAAATATATTAAAAATAATCTAAAAAATATAAAAAATATAAATTTAAAAAAGATTATATTTTCTAATAAGTTAGTAATATAAAAGGGTAAGACTAAAAAGAAGTACTATAAAAAAAAGTAATAAAAAAGTTAAAAAAGAACTATCTGTTAGCTAATTATAAAATAAGTTATTTTAACTTTTAAAAATATTAAAATATATAACTTTTTATCTATTTTTAGGCTATAGTCTTAGTTTCTTAATATTAATTATATTAATTATTTTATAGCCTACAATCTTACCCTATATATTTAGAATATAATTTATGTAAAAAGTAGAAGTAATTTAGTATTTATTAACATACCTAATTTTTTTACTTTTTATATTAGTAAGGACTATATAAATAAAGTTCTTATACCTAAAGGTAAACTAGTTATAAAAAAGAGTAAGTTTTATAAAGTTTTTTTACCCCTTTATTTATTAAGATAATATATATATATATATTAAATTATAATGATAATCTTTATATTAATATAAATTTAGGCTAGAAATTTTAATAAGATAAGGTCCCTATTTATAAAATAATAAATGTTTTAAACTAGTTTAAAAATAATAAAATTACTTTATTTCTTTACTCACTCTATAGTCCTAATTTAGCCCCTATAAAAAATATATAAAATATATTAAAATTAGGACTAATTAAAAATAAAAAGGCTAATTTAAGAGTAGAATCTAGTTTATATAATATAGAGGCCTTTAAAAGAGCTATTACTAAAAAGTAGAATAATATACTTTAAAAAGTTATTAATAATTATATTTTATTACTTTTTAACTATTATTAGGTAGTTATAAAAGCTAAAAACTACTATACTAAGTATTAGTAATTTATTATTTACTAGTTTATTATGAAAAATGTAAAAAAGTGACTTTTATATATAATTATATAAATAATATATAAATATATATAAATATTTTATAGACTAATAAAACTTAGTATCTATTATTATATATATAAAAATAAGCTAATTTTACACCTTAAATAAAAAGTTATAAAAGCCTAAAATAGGGTTCTAAAAATTTTTTATATTTACTAAAATTTTGTATTTCTTAAGGGCTTACTAAGCAGCCGCTAATAACATAAATAAAGTTTACTAGTCTTTTTTATTAAAATAGTATTTTTTTTGTATTTTTAGGCCTTGTAACTAAAAAGTTATATTATTTTAAAGAAGGTAATTTTTAGAGTACCCTTTTTTAAATATTACCCCCCTGTAATATATATACTAATATCTTAATTTAGAAAATTTAAAAAAATTATATACTTACTATTATAGTTTTATTTATATTTAAAAGATTACTAAGTACTTTTTTCCTTTTATAAGCCGCGCTATAGTAAGAAGTAGAAAGAGCTTATTTATAATAAAATATAATTTTTTTAATTTACTTTTTTTAATTTTTACTAACGTATATCTTATTAAATATAAAACTTAATAAATAATAGATTTTATTAGATAAATAATTAAATTAAAGAAGAACTTAGGTAGTAACTCTATAAATAATATTTTTAATAAAATTATTTTACGCCGCCCTTAAACTGTTTAAAAGTTTAATAAGCTAGTAAAATTATTGATTTATTAAGCTTTTTTATTACAGTTATTATATAATCATTATTATTTTATTATTTTTTCTACTCTTTTATTATAGAGTTTTTTTAAATAGTATAATTTTAAATTATGTATTATAAATAGTAGCTTAAAAGCTATTTAATATATAATTTAATATATTTTACGCTCTATTATTAAATAATTTTTTTAAATTTTGGTTTAGGAATTTTTTCATTTATATTTTTAAAATTTAATTATTTTTAAAATTTTTAATATTACTAAGCTATAAGAGCTTTTATTATTTAATTAGCTAGTATATTACTTATCTAAAAGTAGTTAATTTTAAATGTCTCTTTTAAATACTTATAACGTAGTTATATATTTTATATATTTATATAGCGAAAATAAGTAGTTATATACTTATTTTTTCCTATAACTAGCGTAATTATTTATTAATTATTATAGAATTTACGCTACGTAATTGTAAAATTTAAAGTAAGTTTTTTAAAATGACGCTTTAAAGCTATTATTTTTTTTTTATATACGTAAGCATAAGGAGTTTTACTTTAATAGTTAATATTATAATAGTAGCTTATTTTACAGCTGTTTAAATAATTATATTTTTAAATAATATAATAATATAGCTATTTATAGATTATTTACTTTTTAAATTATTTATAAATAAAGCATTTAAATAAATTATAAGTTTTAGGCCCTTATATACGGTACATTAAATTACCTAAAAATAAAATTTATAAAAAAACGTAGTTATATATTTTACTATAGTAAAGTACTTTTTACTTAAATTAGTTAAAAAATAAAGGAGTTTTAAAACAGCGATTACAATATTTAGTTATATTATAATAGTAATATAAAATATAGATTTAATATACTTCTAATATACTTTAATTTTAGCTTTTATTACTTCTCTCTTATTTTTAACTAGCTTTTCTAATAGTAAAGGCATTAGTAGAAACAGTACTAGATTAGCTATTTTACATTTCTTTATAATCTTTTTAATATATAAATTATAAATTAGGGTAATTATATAACTTTTTTAATTTCTAATTACCTATATTTTAAGATACTATTTTATAGCTTTACGTACCTCTATTTTATATATTTTTAAAAGCTTATTACGCAGTTTAAAAGCTTCTTACTAATAAATTTTATAGTATAAAAGTAAAATATTATTTATATAAAAAAATATAAAAATCTTACGATTTACGTTAAAGAATAAATAAAAATTTTTTTTTAAGTAAATAAGTCTAAGGTTAGTTAAAAAGTACTAAAAAATTATAGCTATATAAAAGAAGCGTACTATATATATTATAGTATATATTAATAAAAGCGTATCTTTTAACTAAAAGTTACTTTTAATAATAAAACGAGTTTTATATTTTATAAAGTAATTATTTTAATTAAACTTATAAGTAAATACTTATTTAAGTAAAAGAAGTTATTTAATATTTTTAAAGCGCGTAACTACTTATTAAATTTATTTTTTAAGAAGTATAGTCTATTTTTTATATATAGCTTCATAAAAGAGCGGGCTAAGTAAATTTAAAAAATTTACTTTTTATATTATTAGCTTTTTTAAAAGCTTATTACGGTATATATAAGCTTTATTTTAAAATATTATTTTTTGAAGGCCTTATTCTATATAGTAGCTTAAACTATGATATTAATAATTATAAACTCTTTACGTACTTCCTATATAAGATTTATACTAAAAATAAATATATTTATAAACTTATACTAAAAAGAACTATTTATACTATTAAGTAAAATATTTATAAGCTTTATATTACCTAATAGCTCGTTTTTAAGGTTAAAGCTTAATAATATATAAATACTAAATAAATTTTTATTCTTGCTCCCTAGTTTATTAGAATTTTTAAAATTTAATTTATATTACTTTTAGTTTTATTAATAATTAAGCTATAGTCTTTTATAGATTCCCGCGTTGTATAAGTAAAAAGACTAATTATTTTATTTAATAAGAGAAGCTCTATATTACTAATTTAAGTAATAATATTAAATAATCTGTTATCTACTATTTAAAAATATTATAAACTTTTTATTTTAGGCTATTTTATTTTTTTACTAAATTATACTTTACAAGAAATACTAAAGCGTTTACTTTTTTTAAAATTTATCCTCTGAAGTTTTGTAGGCTCTAGAGTAGGCTAAAAAAAGATTAAACTAATATTTATTTTATATAATATACAGATTTATAGCTACTAATTAGTTATATTAATAGTTTACGTATATACTACTTATATAAAGTTTTACTTACTTAACTAGCTAAAAAAATTCTATAAAGAGAGGTAAAGTGTAATACTAAGACACTTATCTAAAAAAGGTATAAGCTAAAAAAAGTTATTCCCTTAGATACAGTTATAAAAATAAGCGTATATAAAAATTACTAAAAATATTTTTATTTAGGTTAGTATAGTACTTAAACTTATAGTTTTAATATATAGCTTAATATATAACTTAGCGTACAGTTTAGCGTGCTAAAATTTAGTATACTAGTAGTATTAGGCTACTATCGCCTCTACTTTGTTTTTCTTTTCTTTAGGCTAGACTATTATAGTATTATTATACTATAATATGCCTACTCTACCGTATTATTATTAAAGTTATTATTAAAGTTATATAAAATAGGATTTAGTATATTGTAGATACTAGTATAGCGTTTATTCTTAGTAGCTTATAAAGTAAAATTAGCTAATATTTATAGATATACTGATAGCGACTTTACGTATTATAATTAACTTTAAAAATAAGACTATAATAACTAAGCCTTATATATCTATATCTTATATACCTATCTATAAAGGTATACCTAATAATAACCTTTACGTATAAGTAGTAGAGGTAACTATAAAATATTTATTAAATATTTTAAACGCAGAAGCCCTTAACGTATTAAAAAAAAATACTATAATACTATATACTGCCTGCTTACCGCCAGAGATAATAAAAATAAAAAAAATAAGTATATAATACTAATAATAGAAGAAGGTATTAAACAATACCTACTAATATAGTATATTTAGATAAGCGTTATAAATAAATCTACTAGTCTAGTTATATTATAAGGTATTAAACTATAATAGCTTATACTAAAGTTAAATAGAGAAAAAGTAATAAAAAGAGGAGAATAAAAAATAGACTTTATATTTAAGATAATAGATAGTATATAGTTACGGAAGGTACTTAACGTAATAGTAGTTACTAAAATAGATATAGTAACTACTACGCGTTAATAAGAAAAAAAGATAGGTAAGTATATATTTATTAAGTTATATAAGTATATACGCCTAAGTATTAGCAGATATTTATATATTAATAGGGTAGGCAGAGGATTTAGAGGACTATACTATATATACGTAAATAGTAACTCTTTAATACTATCTATACTTAGTAAAAGATTAACTTAATAGTTAAATATAAGGTAATAACTATTATTTATAGTAGGTAAAGCCGTAAAGACGCTACTAGCTAAAAAAATAAAATAAAATTTATACTAAAGTATCTCTAAACTACTACTTAATATATATAATATTTTTACTAATTTTTAACTTACTAAAGTTATAAACTTATATATTAAAAATTTTATTAAAAATTTTATTTATATTTATAACTTTAATAGTGTATAAGATATCTATAAATTTTATAGTCTCTTTCTATAGGATAAGCTAATCTTTTTTTATAGAAAAAAGTTTTATTAAATATAATATTACGCGTTATAATAATCTAAATAAGTAATAATATTTATATTTTGTAAATATTAGAAGTTACGTAACTAACTAAATATTTAATATAAATATATAAATTTATTTTAAATTTATACTTATTACGCCTAGCTGTATAATTTCTATTTAGTAAATATACGTAATAATTATAAATATATATATTATTTTAATCTAGGCGTAGATCTGCTATTTAGTATTTTATAAATTTAGGATTAAAGTAATAAAAATACTACCTAAACTAGCTATAAAAAACTTTATTTAAAGATTATAGACTTTTAAAAATTATTAAATTAATATTATAAAGTGCTATAGCCGCTTTTATAAATTTTAACTAAAACTTTTTTAGTAAATTTATACTAAGTTTTATAATAATAATTATATTAATAATTTTTTAACTAGCGCGTTTAGCACTACCGTTAAGCTTATATATATAAAAAAATAGTATTTTAATACTTATACTAAACTCTTCTACCTATTTTTAAAATATAATTTTTTATACTATAGTTAAGTAGTAATATTATTTAGGCTTAACCGTAACAGCCAGGTCTGATAGGTTATAATAGTACTTATTAATAGGTTTATAATAAAAAAAAACTTTTTTTTGTTTTTTTAGTACTAACTACTTATTTTCTTTATACTTAAACTATTATATATTATTTTATCTATATTTATAGGTATTTTATAACGCTTCCCTTTTTACTTTTTTATATATTATTACTATATTTATTATATTTACCTATCGTATTTACCTATCGTGTTTACTATTTTATATATAGCTTTTATATAGTTTTATATTATTACTAATACTATAATTATTAGATTTTTTACGTTTTACAGTTATACTACTATTAGAGTAATAATTACTACTTTATCCTTATACTTAGCGTAGTTAGAGTTATTTTAATTATTTAGTAGAACTAAAAGGTACTACTTTTATTTTTAGATATAATTTAGGTTAGCGCCTATAATAAAACTCTTAGATTCCTTTACTATTATAACTATATAGATTAATAATAATTATTATTACTATACCTATACCCGTATAAATATAGGTATAGTATATACTTATTTAATTTTACTTTTATATAGATATAGTTTATAGTTATTATAATTACTATTTCTTTTATAATACCTACGGGTTACCTATAAAAATTAAATTTTACTATAGTATTTTAAAGCTTTGTAAAAGTTATTAGTAAAAAAATATTAAGTATAAGAATAAATTTAGTTGTATAAAAGTTATTATATATATTACTTTTATAAAATTATTTATTTATAGTATAGTTATAAATATTTAGTAAAATTTAATATAGCTACCTAACGTAGTAGGCTATTTTATTATACTTTTTTATATTATATTATATATAGTACTAAGGGCGGCGGCGTATACTAATACTCTATAGTATACTATTAATAGTAAGGAGTTATTACTATTATATTTTTTTTCTTTATAAATAGACGTTATATATTAAATTAAAAAATAATACTTACTTACGTATTGTTATTTTAACTTATTATAATAATAAACTATTCTTAGTATAATATATTAATATATAATTATATACTATTTATTTTTTATTATTATATCTAAGTTATTGTAGAGCTATTTTATAAAACTTATATAAAAGTACTATACTAGTTATTTCTTTTAAAATAAAGATACTACGCTAAAAGCGTAGCCTTTTTTTTTTTTTTTTTTAAAAAAAAAAAAGCGATATTTTTATTTTAAAAAAATTTTATAATTTTAGGTTTATACTAAGTATATACCTACGTAGTAAAACTTAAAAATACTTTTATAAACTTTAAAAGTAACTTTACCTATAAGCTTTTTATATAAATTTTTTTACTATAGTTATTTTTAATTAATAATATCTATTACTCTCTAAACCTTTTTTAAAATATATTAAAGAAATGTTATAAAATCCGCTAGTAGAGTGAAAATAATTTTTTTCTTAGTTTTTAAAAAATTACTTAAGAGATATATATAAAAGAATATTATTTATAATATATATATTTAATATCTAAAATATAAATATTTTACACTCTTTAAACCAAAGTATATAAAGCTTTTTAATTTAAATATCTTACTTTTTAGTACTATATATCCTTAGTATTTATACGCAGATATATTAACTATAAATATAGCTTTTAATATACTAGTATTACGCTTTAAACTAATAAATAAGAAAATAGAGGCTTATATTTAATAATTATAAAATTATATTTATAAATAAGCGATATAGGTATAAGACTCTCTTTTAAAAATTCTATATATAGTATATTATCTAAGCCTAAATACTAATGTCTTTTATTATATAAGTAAGTTTTAGATACTATATTTAAATAGAATTTTTATATAATAGCTATATCTTTTAGTATAAAATTTTTTTAAAATTTTTTATACAGGCTACTTAAAGTATTTTTAATTACTTAGATGTCTATACTAAAGATTAAAAAAGCTTATATTTTAGTTTTAATAGTATAAATACTATTAGTTTTTTTAAAAAAATTTATAATAAGTAGTAATTTATTATATATAAAATAAAGGTATATATATATTCCTCCTTTTTTAAAATCCCTTTTAGTCACCCCGAGCCACCACAGTTACACTTTTTATTTAATTAATATATAAATATATTATTTATAAAATATAAAGTAGTACTATTATTAAAAATAATACTTTTAGAAAGCGTATATATAAAGGCATACACATACTCCTCCTTTTTTAAAATCCCTTTTAGTCGCCCCGAGCCACCACAGCCACACTTTTTATTCAATTAATATATAAATATATATAGAAAGCGTATAAGTATTATACTTTTATATAAAATATATACTATTATTATATTTTAATTTACTACTTATAAGAAGCCAACGATTAATAACTATATATATAAAAAACCTAATAAATTTTAGTTTATTAGATTTTTTACCTTATAACGTATTCCCTTTAAACTATTTTTTTTATTTAAATATATTATAAAGAGCTGTAAATTTATTAAGTTTAAAGTATTTAAGAACTTTTTTTTTTTTTTTTTTAAAGAGCGGCGGAGTAAAATTAGTATAAATACTTATTAATACTAACTATAAGTAATAGTACTTAGTAGATTTTTAATAGTACTCTTTAGGTCTATGGAATTACTAGTATAATTTACTCTTATTCTTTAATTATAAGCTAGCTAATTAAAGAGACGGGTTTTATTTACTAAGTATTATAAAAATTCTAAAGCTTTTAATAGTTAATTTTATAATTTTATTTTATAATACTACTTAGAAGATATTTTTTACTTTTATTAGAGAGAGCTCTTTACTTTTAAATATTAATTTTTAAATATAGGTTATACGTATCTATTTTACTTAATTAGGTACTAATTTTTTACTAATAATAGTAAGAAAGTTAGTAATACTTAGTTTATTTTAAATATTACTAAGCTTATATACTTCTGCTTTTTAGTCGTCCCGAGTCACCACAGCCACACTATTTGTTCGATTAATATATAAATATATACTTCTACTTTTATATAAAAAGCTTTTTATTTATAATACTATAGTTTAGGAGCTATCTTTTTATATTTTACTTGTTTTAAATAAGTATAATATTATTATTATATAATATTATAGCTACTGCGTTAGTAGTTAAAAGCTTTTATTTAAAAAAATAAATAATTAAGTAAGTTAAAATATCCCCTTTAATAGTATAATATATTTTAAAAGTACTTATAAGCTCTAGAGCTACTATTATACTAATTTAATTCTAAATATTTATTATTTAGTTTACTTTAGTAGTAAGTTTAGTTAAATAGGCTTAGTATATAGTTATTTTAGTAGTATAGTTATAGTAAATTTTTATAATTTTTATTTTAAACGCTTTTAAGATATATAAAAGCTTTAGTATTAAAAATAAATTATTAAAATTATTAACGCTTTTAAAATTAAAATTAATAAAATTCTAAACGCCGTAAAGTATATACTATACTTTAAGCTATATATACTAAGTTAGCTAGCTTACCAAATTAGTAAAACGGATATTATTAGTTAAAAAAATAAAATAGTATTAATTATTATAATACTTAAAAAATTATTAGTTATAAGAATTACTAATCGTTTAATAGCTAAAGATATAAATTATTATTAGTATATAGATAAAGTAATACTTACTAGATTTATAAAATAAAAAATTTTTAAATAAAGAGTTAAAGAATTAATTAGAGCTTTAGAAGATAGGATTTCTAATAATTAAGTATATAAAAAAAATCTTTTTTTACTTTTAAAACGTCGGGCTTATAACTATAATAGAAAAAATAAACTAGAAATTACTAAATTCTAAAATTAAAAAGTAGAAACTACTTCTATAAAAGAAAGCGCTAAAAAGTAGTATTATATATACGTAAAGAAAAAATAGATTTTCTATTTTAAAAAGTTTTAAAACTAGTAATATAAATTCTAAAATATCCTTCTATTATGTAAAGAGAGGTAAAGTGTAGTGCCGAGATACTAGTCTAAAAAAGGTATAGGCTAAAAAAGTTGTTCCCCCGGATACAGTCGTATCCTTCTATAATATAATCTAATAATAGTCTCTTTAAGTAACTAACTAATTAAATATAAACTAGTTAAGTAATCTATACTAGAATTAATTAATTACTTTATTAGGAATAGTAACTTTCTATATAAAAAATTATTTAAATTTAACAATATAAAGTTACTATACTAACCTAATTAAGTATTAAAGAAAAGCTTTTTAGGAAATATACTATATCTAATTAAATAATAAACTAACGTATTATAATTAAGTCTAAAACCTAATATAAACTTATAAATTAAATACTAAATTAAAGTAAATAAAAATAAAAGTTAAATTTATAATATATAATATTACTATTATAAGCAGCTAAGTGTATTATTTACTTAACTATATATCCTCTTACTATAAATAAAATTAATTATAGTACTAGTTTAAATTACTTATATTTTAATAAATAATATATTTATCGAAGCAATTAATATTTTACTTTAAAGAATATTATAAATATTACTATCACATAATTATTAAAAGTAAGTTAAAAAAAATATAGACTAGTCTAAAAGTAAAGTAATATAGTATAAGAATATATATACTTTTACTATATACACGGGTAGGAAAAGGCGTATAAAAAGAAAATAATAAAAGCACTGCGCTAAGGCTAATAAGCTACTAGCTATACTATAGCTAGTAGTAGTATATACGCTATTACTTAAAAAGTTTTAATAAAGAAGATAATAAAATTTAGTAAAAATACTATATTAGGAGTATACTATAAAGGTATACATATACTCCTCCTTTTTTAAAACCCCTTTTAGTCGCCCCGAGCTACCACAGCCACACTATTTATTCGATTAATATACAAATATATAGAAGTATACTATAAAATAGGTTATAGCTATCTTATACGTGATACCTTTTTTATAATAGTCTTTATTATTATAAGTTATTACCTTATTATTATAGTAATTAAGAATTAGTAATTCATATATACTATAATACGTTATATATAGTAGGCTAAATCTAGATTTATTAAAACTTATATAATTCTAGGTATTTTATATAAAAATCTATTTTATATATAAATTAACGTTACGACGACTATAGAAATCCTAACTAATATTTAATAAATAATTACTTAGTAGTTAAGTATATAATAATTAAGAAGTAATTAAGTTATTTACTAAACTATTATTACTATTAAGATATACTGTAATATAAATATTATTTATATAAAAGTCTTAAAAGCGTTTAAACTATTAGTATTTTAAAAAATAGTAGAACTAAACTTAAAAACTAAGTAGAGTAAATATATTAAAGTATAAAATTTAGTTAAATAGGGCTTTTACGATACCGCTAACTAGTTCTAAAATAATAAATAAAAAATAATAAAGACTAAATACTATAAATAATAACTAATAAAAAGAGTATTACTAAAATCTAAAAAGTTATAAAGGTTATCGTATAGGTAAAGGTAATAAAATTATTTTAAGTACTTTATTTTAAGCGCGGAGCGTAGAGCGCAAAAAAAAAAAAAAAAAAAAAAAAAAAAAAAAAAAAAAAAAAAAAAAAAAAAAAAAAAAAAAAAAAAAAAAAAAAAAATAAAAAAAAAAAAAAAAAAAAAAAAAAAAAAAAAAAAAAAAAAAAAAAA
>JASEKS010000534.1:0-16552 GCA_030770415.1 Pleoardoris graminearum | reverse complement strand
AAAAAAGCACTAAAAAATTTACCACGTTACTTACTCCTTTTTATTATTAATTTAACGGGTTATATAAGAACTTATAACCCCTTTTTTTTTTTTTTTTTTTTTTTTTTTTTTTTTTTTTTTTTTTTTTATTTTTTATTTTTTTTTTTTTTTTTTTTTTTTTTTTTTTTTTTTTTTTTTTTTTTTTTTTTTTTTTTTTTTTATATTTTTTTTATACTCTTTTACTCTTTTACTATAGTTCTTTTTTTATTTTTAGTATAAATATTTATATTAAAAATAAATTAATAGGTCTTATTGCGTCTCTATTATTATTAATTAATATATAAGTTAGATTATACTAAAAACTACCTATTTATATATTTTTTAAATAATATTTTATATTTTATTTTTAAAATTAATTTATATTTACTATCTATCTGTCTATAGCTACTCTATTTTTTTATTTTTTTTTATAATTTTTTTATATTATATCCCTTATTATATAAATAATATAAGTAGATAAGTTTTTTTATTTATAGTCTATTTAATCTTTTTTTTAGTTTTACTAGAAGAAGTATCGTAATATTTATATATATATATTTTAAATATTTTACTCTTTTATTATATTACTATATACTTAGCTAAGTTTTTTTTTATTACTTATAGGTCTATAGGTATTAGAAGGCGTTAGAGCTAATTAGAATTAAACCTATTCTTATATAATATTTTAGCTATTTTTATTTTTTAAAATCTTAGCTTATTCTATAGTTTTTTAACTATATATTTTACTTTAAGTAATACTATTATTTATAAAAAAAGATAACTATTACTATTACTATACTATTATAAATTTAGTTTTTAAAATAATTAGTAGTTATCTATATCGCTATTATTTAAATTTTAATAGTTTATTTTTTATACTTTAGTACTATTTTATACCGGTATATTTATATAGAGTAAGTATTAATATATAGTATTATTAGGTAATTTACTACTAAAATTAGTACTAGTAGTATTAATTAGTAATTTATTACTAAAATAGGTATAGGTAGGGCTATTTAAGTGCCTAATAGTCTTAGTATTAGTTATTTTAAGTTATTTTTACTTATATTACTTTACTAGTAATATTTTATAATTTAAACTACGTTTCTTTTATAACTATATATACTTAGTAGTTTATTAGATTTTAGTATTAATATATATTAAGCGTTAGTACTTATTTTTAGAAAAACTATTATATATTTAGTTAAATTAATAGTAAAATATCTAATCTATATATATATATTATATATAAGAGGCAGTGCCTTTACTATTCTTTAATAATAAACTAGGGAATTCGCGCTACTAAGTTTTAGTTATAGTATATTAATATTTAAAAATACTATATTAGAATTTTTTTTTATATCTACTTAGATTAAACTATATTCTAAATAAAATATAACTATTTATAGGTAAGGGCTAAGTAGCTGCTATATTAGCTTTATTTAAAATAATAATTCTTAGGTACTATATTATATAGTTTAATAATAAAAATAAGAGATCCTTATCTATACTATTATAAGGGGTTTAGAGTATAGCTACTAGAACGTAATAATTATATTTTAAATATATATATTTTTAGGACTCCGTATTATTTATTAGTAAACTAAATATAATAAATTATTATAGTAATATAATAGATAATTAATATTATAATATAAAAGTAATATTATAGGTAGTAATATATACTACGTCTATTTATATATTTTTATAATAAAATTTTTACTAATATAATATTATAACTACGTAATTAGATAGCCTATATATATATATATAATTTTTATTTTATTTTATAGTATTATATTTACTCGTACTATTTATTATTTAGACTAAAAAATAGTTAGTTATTTATAATATTCTGTCTATTTATATTATATTATCTCTCTTTTAGGGTATAGTATATTTTTTTTATAGTAGTAAATAGTTAGTAATAAAAATAAATATTATATTATATTACTATAAAGTTATTTAGTTAATAAATATAATAGTTTTATTTTTATAGGTATATTTAATTACTTAATATATTATAACTATCTATATTTTAAATTTAGACTAAAAAATACTATCTTTTTTATTTATATTTATAAATACTTTACTCTCCTATTAATTTCTTTATTTTAGTTAAAAAGGCTAGTTACTATTATTATTATTTTTTTTAAAATAATAACTATCCTTCTACCTTTTAAATTTTTAGTTAAAGCTTTTTAGTTCCTTAAGTCTTAAGAATATAATACTTATTTAAAATATATTTATTATAAAGTATTTACTATTATTAACTAGATCCTAATCTAGTATAATAAAGACTTTATAGTAACTAAAAAATTATAAAATTTTTTTTTAGTAAAGAATTAGCTATTCTAATATAGTAGGATTAATAATAATATAATAAAATATAAAATTTTTATCTATAACGCGTAGAAATATTTATTTTATATACTTAAGCTTACTTTTTATAGTTTTAGCTTCTATAGTCGCTTACGTATTACTTAATTAATTAATAGTTATAAGTTTAAATACTTTTAATTTAGAATAGTATAGTATAATATATATATATCTACTAGTATAATAGATAAATTAAGTCTAATAGGTATAGTAGACCTTATTTAGGAGTTTTCCCTTAATAATAGTATATAGAATTTTAAAATATAATTAGATCTTCCTTATATAAAAGATATTTTATAGCTAATTTAGGTTTTTTTTATTTTAAGTAAAGAATAGTATTATTTATTTATACTATAATTCTTCTGCCTAACTCTTAAAAAATAAAATTTATTTTATCTCTTACTATTTTATATAGTAGAGCTTCTTAAGTTTAAAATAAAAAATAAAAATACTCTTAATACTTTAGAAGCTAAGAATCTCTAATTTATCTCTATATATATAACTAATACTAGCCTATTTATAAAATATATTTATTATAGTATTATTATTACTATAGATATAGTAAATCTAGCGCTAGTTAATTATTTTTATTATAGTTTAGTTATATAATTATATTATAATTATTATAAAATAAAAGAATAGTTTAGACTAGATATATAATTTTTTTTAAAAATATTTTTAGAGTGTATCTTCTATTTAGGCGGTAAGATATTTAACTATATAGCTTTTATTTATATAGATATAGGCTACGAGGAGCCGTTTAATTAAATTATATAAAATATAATAGTATATATTAAGGTGTAGGTATTTATTAATATAAAAGGTTAAAATATTATTATTTTAAATACTAAAATATTTAGATATTTATATAATTCTATATTTAGCTATTATATTTATATATTTTAAGTTTTATTTTTTTTATATCTGCGCTTATATTGCGAGATATAGTACTTTTTACTAGTAGTTAATAATAAAACTTAGGTTAGGTTACGCCTACTACTAATAATATTAAGTATATATACTAAAGTAGTTATTATAATATAATTAATCTCTTAGTTATATATAAATAAATTTATCTTAATAGTAATAACTATAATAGATTTTAAAATAGTAAGCTATTAATTTATTTTTAAAATATAAAAGCGTGTAACGTTAGTTATATATAGGATTTAAAACCTATAGTAATTAATAGTATCTATTATTTATATTATATATAGCTTTTTATTAATAGATACTAGTACGAAAGCCCTTCTAAAGTAGTATAAACTTAAGTATAGCTTTTATTTATTTATAAAAGTTATTTAACTTATAGAGACTATAGTAAGTATAAATACTTATTTCTTTATATATTTAATTTATATAAGTAACTATTTTATAAATAGCGCGGCGAACTCTTTCTATTTACTTTAATTAAATTTTTAGTTTCTTATTATCTTTAGAGATAATATAATAACTTTAAAAAAAGAGTTATTAAAAAATCTATATCCTCTTATTAGGGGATATATAAGTTTTTTAATAATATTATAAATTTTAGTTTATATAAGACTACTATCGTAAAAGGGATTACCTAAATATAATTTAATTAATACTAATTTAGTATTAGTTTTAGTAAATATATATAATATATAACTACTCTACTATTTATTATAGTAAAAGAGTTCTATCTATTATTTATTATAATAGGCTTTATAGAGCGTAGTAGTATCTAAGAAAAATAAGCTAGTTTATATACTAAAATCCTAATAAAAGCGTCTAGGATTAATATATATTTAGTTTTATAAATAATTTATATATACTTTAAGTTTTAGAAGATAATTTATATAGATTAAATATCTACTAAGAGTATAAATCTTAAAATTATAACTAGTAATAATAAGGTATAGTTTATAAAATAGATAGCTATTAATCTTAAATATAATTATATAGCAAGTAAACTCTTTAATCTTTTCCTAAAAGGATATATAAAACTAATTACTAATAAAGTAGTAGGTATTAACGCGGCTATTATTTAATATATATATATATTAGACTTTTTATTTTATATATAAATTAGTCTTTACGTAGCGGAAATCTATAAAATAGTAATTATAAGTAATATAGTTACTAATAGCGTTTAAGACTAGCTTTAAAATATAGTTTACTTATACTAATAGGGTATTATTATTAATATATTATAATTATATAAAAATACGTTTCCCTTTAGCGTTAACGTAGTATAATAGAAAATACGGCTAGAAAATATAATATTTATAAAAATAATAAATATAAAAGAGTATATTTTAGTGCGTACTTAAATTAATAAAAAAAAATAATATATATTAATTACTACTAAAGGACTCCGTAAAGCCTAAAAGGAATAATAAAAAAATATTATTATAAAAAATATTTAAGCTAGTAAAAAAAAATAAAATACTATTATAATTAAAGCGTTATACTAATACTTAAAGTCTAGTTTCTTTTAAAAAATTAGTTTTAGAGTGATTAAAACTAAAAATAGAGTATAAGATTTTATTATTTTAGTTTATACTATATAATAGTTTATACTAACTATAAAAGTTTATAGTATTATATTAACTATAATAAGAAAATACTTTTAGGAGAAAAAGAGGTTATAAAAATATATTAACGTTAAAAATAAAATATAGTAATATTTTAAAGAACTAAACTAATAATTTTAAAAGCGTAAACCTAATAGACTAGAGCGGAAACTTATATAAATATTTAGTACTAATATAAAATAAAATAGTAACTAATAGTAAAAGATTTTTAATAATAAATAAGCCTAATAGTTCTAATTAAATCCTATAAATTAATAAATAAAATACGCTACTAAGTAATTAAAAAAAAAAAAAGTAAATTTCTATTTATAAATATAATATATTAATAAAATATTAAGACAAAAATTTTCTCTTTTTTTTTTAGCTATTACTAAAGAGGGCTCTAAAGTTATATTAAAAAAAATAAAATAAAATAAAAGAGTATACTTACTAAATATAGTATAAGACTTAGTACTTAGTTTATTAGTTAGGCTAAGACTATTAGGTAAACTAAGTAAAATATTTTCTTTATTTAGCTCTCTAAATAGTTAATCTATATAGTAGAGTTTATCTTTTATATTAGTAATAAGAGGGGTAGATACGTCTAGTTTAAATAATATATTAGATTTAAGTAATATAGGCGTATTATTAATCTTAACTAGAAATAGTACTAAAAATTTAAAATTTAATTAATTTTTTAATAACGTTTCTTATATATTATTTTATAAACTAGTATTATTAGTAATATTACTAAATATATATAATATTTTTTTTATTTTATAGTCTATAAAATTATATTTTATATTAGTATTAGCTTACTACTTATTTAGTATAAATAGGGGTTTACCCTATATTATATTATTAAGGGCACTTATTCTACTATCTTAGTCTACGTTACTATTTAATTTATATACTATTAGTATCTCTTTTATATAAGGTTATTAAATATAGTGTACTTACGCAATTATAGATAAAATATTTATAGTATTAATATATAGATTTTAAAAATTAATAATATTACTACTAAGTAAATAAGTAGAGTTTACTATACTATTAGTCTATTTAGATATAGTAGTATAGGACTATAATAGTAAAAATATTAAGTAGCCGGTATTAGTATATAGTAGTAAAATATTAATTATTAATATATATATAATAATAGGTAGTAAAGGGTTTTAGGAGCCTTAAATAATAAATAGCTAAAATTATAATTAATAATAATCTATAGAGACGTAGTATAGCTATTATTAAAAAGGTAATTTAAATATAAGATTATACTATATATAATAGGTAAAATAGGACTACTAAATAATAGATAGCAGCCCTTATACTTATACTAAAAAAATAGTATTAGAAGGCTATAAAACTATTAATAAAAAATAATATAACTATTATACTAATATAATCTTTACTATTTAGAGTTTTAGTAAAATAGATATAAAATAGTATTAAAATTAGTTAGTAGTTAGTAGTATAAAAAAAATAGTATAATTTTACTAAATAGTATTTTTAATTTTAGTCCTCTAAGCCTACTAGCGTAGCTTATTAGTTTTATACTTTTTTTAAAGGAAATTATCTGTTATTATCTAATATAAAAAGTATATAATTAAATAAAATATAATTTATATTAATAAAGTAAAAAAAAAAAATATTTATATAATATTTAATTTAAATAATAATAAAGGTAGATAATATAGACGGCCTATAAGTAGTTACTAAAAGTATAAATATAACGTAGATAGCCTATAAGTAATTACTAAAAATATAAATATAATATAAATAGTTTATAAATAATTACTAAAAGTATAGATATAACGTAAATAGCCTATAATTAGTTATTAAAAGTATAGATATAATATAAATAGTTTATAAATAAATATATACTATAGTTATAATAGTAAATATTTCTAATTTATTATATTTTTTTATTTATACTAGTATTATACTAGTATAAATTATAGCTAATAATAGCGCGTATAACCTACTTAATAAGTAAATAGGTTTATAGTAGTAATTAAGAATATTTACTACTATAACTATAATATATAAAGTATAGGGTATATTTCTAGTTTACCTACTAATTAGTCTTTATAATAAATAGGGGAGTAGATTTTTATTATAGCTATATCCCTTACTAAGTAATATTTAGATCTAGAGTATAAAGGGTATTATATAAACTTTTTACCTTTTTATTTAAAATTATAATTCTTTTACTATCCGCTATTTAGTACGCGGTAGTCTAAAATTAAGTAAATAATAATATATAGATACTAGGGGGAAGGGGACCTAAAATTTATTTAAATACAACTTATATACGTAGAAAACGCCTAAAAATAAATAAAAAAATTAAATATAGGTACTAGAAAGGTCTAAAATTAATTTAGTAAAAGTTTATATATATAAAAAGTATCTAAAAATTATATTAATAACTATATATAGGTGCTAAAAGGTTAAGAGTCCCTAAAATCTATTTTAATAAAACCTATATATGTAAAAAACGTCTAAAATAAATTAGAATATAAATATATAGGTACTAAAAAGATTTAAAATTAATTTAGTAAAACTATATATACGTAAAAAAAATTTAAAAAAAATAAAAAAAATAATTTATAGGTACTAAAAGGGTAAAAAACCCTAAAATTTATTTTATTAAAACCTATATACGTAGAAAACGTCTAAAATAAATAAAAAAATAAATATATAAGTACCCGAAAAGTTTAAAAATTAATTTAATAAAAATATATATACGTAAAAAAAGTTTAAAATAAATAAAAAAAATAATTTATAGATACCTAAAAGGCTTAAAATTAATTTTAAAAAAGACCTAACTATATAGTAAAATTTAAAGTCTTATTATATTAAAATATAGTTATAGAGAAATATACTACTTAAAAATAAAATACTTAAAGTTTATATATACTCTTATACTAGGGCGGCTAACGTCTATATAAATCTATTATTTTTTTATTTATAGTTATATATAATTTTACTACCGCTCTTATAGTATAATAGTTTAAAAAAATATTTACTTTTAATTTTATAACTAAAAGTACTGGTTATAATACTAAAAATAATACTATTAGGGCCCTATAGCGTAAAGGACTATACTAGATTTTAAAAGTAATTTTTAAATAAGTATATAACAGCTCTATATTAACTATTTCTAAAATAGTTAAGAGAATAGTAAACTAAAAATAATAACTAAAAGGCTTATATTTATTTTTATACTATTTTTCTTTCTTATACTTTTAGTAGTAAAGAGTTTAAAAAAAATTTTATATAATTTCTATATAGCTAGAATAGTAAATATATAATACCTTTTAAGTTACTATAAATATAATCTAGGAGGGTTATAGTATATACTAGTAACTATAATAAAAATTTTAAAATAATAATAATTTTTATTATAGTTATCTTCGCGTATTAAACTAAGTAATATATATTTATTTTTTTTAATTTTATTTTTTTCTCTTACGTTAATTTTATACTTTAGTAATAAAAAGTCTAAAATTTAAAAAAGCCGCCTTTTATATAGCTAGGTAGATGGGTAAATCTAAAAAAGGTATTATAAAACTTATAATAGGGTTATACCTATTACTTATATAGGTAGTATACTTAAAATATATTTTAAAATATTTATATATTTAGATAGCGGCACCTAAACTACTATAAATAAAAATAATAATAAAAGGGGTATATATATTTTTATATATCCTTATCCTTTATATATAGTAAAATATTTTACTTATATTAATACTATTTTTTTATAAACTAAAAGAGGTAGTTAGAAAATATTTATTTTTATAGTATAATACTTAACTAAATACTTAGAGTCTATTTAAACCCCTACTATTTTTTTACTTAGAGTTTTATATTTTTATTACTTACTTTTTATAATACAGTAGTTTAAAAAAAGTTTACTAAATTATTATAGGTCTAAAATAAATATTAATTAAAATCTATAGGTAGTAAAAAAACCTAAAAAAGAAAAATAAAAAAATATATAGGTGTAGGTATAGTACTAAAATAAATATTTATAAAAATTTATAATATAACTCTAAAACGAGTCTTTATATATATTTATAAAAGAGGTAGTATATAGATATAGAAAAAATAAATACTAAAATATTATAAAGATAGTATATATATATACTAAAAAAATAAATACTAAAATACTATAGAGGTAGTATACGTATATAAAAAAAATAAATATAAAAACCTATAAAAAAGTTTATAATATAAATAGGCTTTACTTTTTATACTACTAAACTAAAAGTATAAATATAATATAAACGGTTTATAAGTAATTACTAAAAGTATAAATATAATATAAATAGTCTATAAGTAGTTACTAAAATATAAATATAATATAAATAGTTTATAAGTAATTACTAAAAATATAAATATAACGCGAATAGTCTATAAATAAATATAGTATAGTATATAGAGTATAGAGTATATTTTTATTCTATTTACTAATTAGCCCCTTTAATAGGCGGGGGGGGTAAATTTCTATTATAACTATATCTCTTATTAGGTAATACCTAGATTTAGAGTATAAAGAGTATTATTATTAATAGACTTATATTAAAAAAGACTAATATAGCTAAAAGTAATTTAAGTAAGTTTTTTCTATAATAGTGTTAGTAATATAAAAAGGTAAAAAGGGATTAGAGTTTAAAAGAGTTAAAGGGTTAATAGTAAATTTTACTATCTAATTTCTACTTTTTTTTTTTTTCTTTAATAGTACTAGAAAATTCTATTTATATATAGCGTAAGACTATATATATACTATATACTATTAACTAAAAAAAATAAATAAAAAATATTTAGCCACTATAGTACTATTAGCTAAAAATTTACTTTTTTTAGTTATTAGTATTTAATATATTAATTACTACTTTTACCCTACTATTTTTTTATAAATTATATTTTATACTAAAAATTAATACTAACGTAAATAATACCCGCTTATTAGTTTTTAAAAAATTTTAAAAATTTTATATTTTTTACTACTGCGCCGCCGTATTTATTAAATAAATTAAAAAAATATTATATTTTAAAAACTTTATAACCGTTTACGCTAGCTTCTATATAAGTAATATTATAAACTAAAAAATAATTTTTTTATTCTATAAGAGATACTAATTTATATAAATAAAAATAATTATTTATATTTTAAAAGAATACTAAAGGAAGAGCTACGTAAACTAAATATTTTTTATTTTATTATAATTATTTATTATATTAAATAGCAAGTAGTTTATATCGCGCGCTATTTTAAATAATTAATAAAATTAGTCTTTCTTATTTTTTAGTTTTATTTTAGGTAGGGTACTATATAAGTAAAATAGAAAAGAGATTTTATAAAAAAAAATACTTAGTCTTTATTATATTTTTTATTTAATTTATTATTACTATTACTATACTAGTAATTTTTAAAATACTTTTCTACTAGCAGCTTAAGATATAGTAATTTAAATATTAAATTAAAATTAAAAAGCTAAAAAATTTTTACTACCTATATATTTATTACTAAAATATTAGCGCCTAAAGAGTTTCTATATATAGTAAAGAGACAGTTCTTTTATTTACTAAATTAATTAATATATTTTTACTAATAGGACGGTAAGAAAATATACTTAATAGTATAATAATACTTAATAAATAAAATATAGTCTATAGTATTTAAACTTTTAATAAAAAGCGCTGTATTAAAGTTATAATAAATTATAAATACTTATAGTATTTTTTTAACTAAATAATATTAAGTAATACACTTTTAATAAATAGAATTAAAAACTACTATAATAAATAATTTTTAATTTTTATATAAGAAACAGAATTAGGCGCTATTAAATATTAGCTATATAAATAAAGAAAATAATATTAGGGGAGTATTTAGTAAAGTTTTTTAAAAGTTTTTTTTCCCCCCTAACTATATCTAAAGGTATACACTTATAATAGACTATTATTTAAAAAAAAATAAGAGTTAGTAGTACTAAATATATAATTAATTAATTTTTTATTTTATATTTATTTTTAAAGTTAATTCTTTTCTACTATAAGTAATAAATACTTAAGTAATTTTAAAAAACTATTAAAGTCTTTTATACCCTATAGCGCTAGATAGTTAAATATAATAATTATATAAAGTAAATATATTTAACTAACTACTTATTATATAGATAATAGGTTTTAAAAATAATTTTACCCTTTATTTATAAATAAATATATAAAGAGACTATTTAGTATTTAGATTTAGTTATAAGAGAATATAGTAAGTATTTTTACTAAATTATTTTTAACGCTCTAGAGGTTAAAACTCTTTTTATTTAATTTATTTTTTTAGTAGTACCGCTTTTAGTTAATATATATAATAGTCTAGTACGCTTAAGGCCTATAATATTTAATTAAATAATTATAAAATATAATAAAGACTTTTTAAATATTACGCCTATTATTTATTTTCTAAATATTAGACTTACGGCCAGAAAAAACTTTTAAAATTTTAAATATTATATTATTTATTATTATATTATTACTAATTAATGTAACGTCTAGCTTTACGCTTATATATATAAGCTTTTTTATAATTTAGTAGTATAGCGCTACTATTATTAAATATAGTAATAAGTATATAAAATTACTAAATAGCTTATAGGCGACTTTAGATAAAGAAGTAAATAAATACTTATTATAAAGCGCCTTATATAGTTTAGTAAATTTAAAATTATAAGTATTTTTATAAATTTTAATAAATTAAAAAAACTAAATTAGTAAGGAGGATAACGCAGAAAAAGGAGAAAAAAAAAAGTATTTTAAAAAATTATTTAGTAAAATTTACTAAGTAGGCCTAATAGTTTATTTTATATATTAAGGCTTTTACTTTAATAATTTTACTTAAACTAATTTAGTCGTAAATAGTACTACTATTAATAAATAAAATATATTTATTTTACTAAAAATTAGTTATCTATTTTATAGCTAGGACTTGCTATTAATATAGAGTATATTTTATTTTAAATATAATTTTTTATTTTATATTAGTAATTTTAGCCTTTATATAGGCCGTATATAAGTATATTAGAGTAAATACTAAGTTATTTTTTTTTATAAAAAAGAGTTTTACTATAGTATTAGATTTACGCGCTATTAAAAAGTTAATTATAATATTTAGCTTAAATACCCCTATAGTAGATATACTAGTTTATAATATTTAGTCTCTATTAGTCTATTTATTATTTTTATTTTTATTAAACACTTTAAACGCTTCTTTATAAGTAAAAATTTTAAAAATATTTTAGTTTATAAATAGCGCTTTTTTTACTATATCTAAAATAAAACTCTAGATATTTATAAAATAAATATACTTTTTTTTTAAGTATTATAGAATTAATTACTTACGTTTATTAAACTTAAAAATAGTTTTAATTTTATTAAAATATATTTTAACGTAGTTTTACAGAAGAGTATAATTCTATATATAAATTTTATATATAACTTTTTAAAATTATAAAGTTTTTATTATTTTTAAAAAAAAATATACCGCTTTCTATTACTACTTTTTTTATTTATTATTATTTTTTATTTTTATTTTTATTTTCTCTATTTTACAGGTAAAGGCTATAATAATCTCCTTTTTAGTTATACCTAATATATTAATTAATAAAAGAGTTAGAATTATTTTCTATTTACTTTTAAAGGTTACTACCTACTTCTTTTTATTAAAGGAGGAAAATAAGTCTATAATATATTTTTATTATTTAAAGAGCTTATACTAAAGCGTACTAGATATACTTCTAAATAATAAAATTTTAGTTATTACCTATACTATTATTTTAGTTATTTTTTAAAATATACTACTAAGTGTTATACTAATTATTAAAGCTATAATTATATTTTTTACTATTTATTAACTCTTATAAGCCAGCTTTTTTATTAGATAAGTAAAGTCTTTAGAGTAGTAGTTATATAAAATAATTTTTATAAGTATTTAGAGTATACTTTAAGTAGAGTAGTTATTTTTAATTTTTATATTATTAAAAAGTAAGCTTTTCGGTAATACTAGAATTATTTTTAATTATATTATAAAATAAGCCTAATATAAAGTATTTATTTATTTTATTATATTTTCTTTATCTACTATAGTAAAAGTAATTATATTAATTATTTTAATATATTTAAGCATAACCGTGCGTAAATTAATTAAATATTTTAAAATATTAATATATATTATAAGATCTGTATACGCCTTTATAATTTTTTTATTACTAACTAATAGCTATATAATTATATTATATAATATTTTTAAAATATTTTAAGTAAATTACTAGCTATTTATAATTTAATAGGTAAAGAGTTTACTGTAAAATTTATGTAAATTATATATTATATAATTATACGCTATTTTATTTTTAGCTTTAAAATTTACTTTTTATATTTTTTTAAGTCTACTTTTTATATTAACGTTTTTATTTAGCGGTAAGGATATAATTATATACTTATTTTTATTCTTAAATTTAAATTTTTTTTTTACGCGCTTTAAAGTCTAAAGTATTATTAAATTAAGTATAGATACGGGTATAGCTTACCTAAATTAAAAAAAGTAGTTAGTAAAATTTTTTAAGTACTCCCCCTTCTCTTTTCTATAGGCTTTTTTTTTACTTAAGTTAAACTTATTATTATTTATTTACGTTTACTATATATTTATTAATAAATAACGTTTTTAGTTACTACGCTATAGTTATAAGTATTTATTAATTAAGTTTTCTTTTTTTTTTTATATAGAGTAAAGTAAACTATATAAAAAAAAATACGCGTTCTAAGGCCTTATTAGTACTTAGCCTATATTTAAAATTTAATAGTAACAGGATACGTAGATTACTTATTTATAATTAAAATATAATAGTATAAAGAGTATTTAAAAAAGTTTTAGGTTTTCTAAATTTATCTATTTTAAAATTTTTTTATCTAGTACTTTTTAACGCTTAAATAATAATATATTTTTTAATTATAATTATAGTAAAAGCGGTATAGGTTTTTTAATAAATTATATTTAAATTAAGTTATTTAAAGACTGTAATTACTTATAAACGGGTAAAAAAACTATAAAAAGTGTAAAAAAGCTATAAAGAGAAAAAAGAAACTATAAAAAAAGTAAAGAGGTTATAGAGAAAAAAAAAAGTTTAAATAAAAAATAAATAAATAAGTTCTATTTACGCTAAGACTTATATATAAAGCTTAGGCTATTTAATATTAAACTTTTTTAAATAATCCTTTAGTATAAGACTTTTTTATAATTTAGTATAGCCTATATACTATATAGTAGTAAAATAGTCTATTTATAAATAATTATATTAATTTTAATTTTAGTTTATAAATATACTATATTAGTTTATTTTATACTAAGTAAAAAACGTTACGCTATTTTTATTATAGTAAACTATAAATAGTATTAAGGCTATATAAATAAAGTATAGTAGTTTATTAATAATTTTTTAATATTTATAGTACTAGAATTAATATAAAAGAAGTTTAATTTTTTACCCTCTATAAGAACTATTTAAAAAAATAAATAAAAAACTTTTTTATATAGTTCCCTAATAAGTAGTAAAGTATATATATATTTCTAATCTTAACTTAATATATTTAAATAGATAGTCTTATTTTTTAAATAGCCTTTTTTTATTTTTAAAGGGGCGCTTTAATAAAACAGTAACTATATTAGATATATATATATTAACTTATACTATTAGATTTTTTAGTTACGTACTTATACTATATAATTATTTAAATATACTATTTATACTATATTTAGATTATAAATAATAATATAAATATACTCTATTACTACTACTACGTTTTTTTTATTTTTTAAGCTTTTTAAAGAGCCTAATAAATATTTAATTTATATTAACTAACCTTTCCGAAGGCGTAGCGCTAGCTATAAAAATAGTCTCTAAATTATTTTCTTTTTTTTATAGTTTTATATAAAGTCTACTATTAGTCTATTTAGCTTTTTTAGGCTCTAGCCATTAATACTCTTTTATATAAATAGCGTAAATAGGTTTTTTTACTTTTAAAATAGTTAGAAATTTCTATTTCCCTACGCTTACTTAGTTATAAATTTAAATATATTACTATTACTATTTAATTTTAATTTAGGTATTTAGAGTTTATGTCTTTTATATATTTTAATTAGTAATTTTATCTCTTTTAGGGGCTATTATAATAGTTCCCTATTTTAACGGGCGTCCTAGTTAGTTTTATAAATCTAATAATAGATATTCTTTTAAAAAAAGAAGAAGAGGTTTTTTAAAAAATAATAATATAACGCTAGCGTCTATAAAAATAATAAAAAAAAATTTTTATTATTTTACTAATTAAGCTCTACGCGCGGCTTTTTTTTATATAAATAAATTTTAAACTATACACTTCTCTACTAATATATAGCTAAATTAGCTATTTATTTTAAAAGCTAGCTACGCTAGTAAAGGCAGCGTTAGTTATATTAATTAAAAAGTAGTATTAGCTTTTAGATACTATTTAAAATTTAGTTTTTAAAAACTAGAATAGTAGTGTAGGTAGAAAAATAATATATATTAATAATTTAACTAAAACTAAAAAGACGCTACGTAAATATTAGTATTAATATTTATAAACTACTAAAAGTTTAAAATAAGAGATTAGCTTTTTTTTTAAAAACTAGTATAATAGTATAACTAGTATTTAATAATACTTAGTAGTATTACTATAGGACTAATATTTTATTTAGTAAATAATATTATTTTAATAGTAACTATTTTCCTCTATAACTACTTTATATTTCCCCCCCCTATTTAATTTTTTATTACTCCCTCTCGCTTCTCCGGCGGCCTATTTAGCTAAAGTAGTAAAAAGTTTTTAAAAATAAAAATTTTAGTACTAATTTAAAGGCTAGTACTAAAGTAAGTAAATACTAAAGCGCCTTATAGGGTAGTTTTATAATATATTAACTTAGTACTACTATAAGTCTATATAGGCTAGTTTTTTCCTTTTCCTATTATATAAGTAGTATTTTTTATTACTTAGTTTTAGCTTTAGTTTTATCTATTAAGTATTTTAGGCGTCTATTTATAGTAAAAAGTATAAGTACTTTAAATAATATACTATATTTTAAATAATAGATATAGCTTTACTATATTAGCCTAAAAGGGGTAAAAAATAAAAAAAGAAAAGTAAATAAATAGTTAAAAGAAAATAGGATTAGCGTAATAATTATAATTTAATTTATTTTAGCGCCTCTCTACCTATACCTTAATTAATTTAGATATTATTTTTTAAATATAAAATAACTTTATAATTATAACTTCTATAAATAGTAAAAAATTATATTTAACTTTTATACTTTTTATTTATCTATTAATACCTTAACCTATAAAAACTTTTTTTTTTTTTTTTTTTTTTTTTTTTTTTTTTTTTTTTTTTTTTTTTTTTTTTTTTTTTATCTTTCCCCCCCTTATAGTTATATATTATTTTATTATATTATTTTTTTTTTTTTTTTCTTTTTCTTATATATTTTAATCTTATTAAAATTTTTTTTTTTTTTTTTTTTTTTTTTTTTTTTTTTTTTTTTT
>JASEKS010000533.1:0-16744 GCA_030770415.1 Pleoardoris graminearum | reverse complement strand
ATAATTTTTAACTAAAATACTTATCTCTAGCTATAAGTTTATATTAGTAAAAATATTAATAGTAACCTTATACTATAACTACCTAATTTAAAAATTATAGTTATAATATAATTAAACTTTTATATTTTAAATAATTAATAGTTCTACTAAATAATATAATAATATAGTAGCTATATAAAAATTAAAATTTACTTTTTAAATTATTTATAAATAAGGCGTCTAAATAGATTATAAATAAGTTTTAGGCCCTTATATACGCTAGGTATATACCTATATAGTAAAACTTAAAAATACTTTTATAAGTTTTAAAAGTAATTTTACTTATAGACTCTATATATAAACTTTCCTACTATAGTTATTTTTAACTAGTAATAATATTTATTACTTGCTAAGCCTTTCTTTAAATATATTAAAAAGATTTTATAAAATACGCTAGTATATTATTATAATAACTTTTTTTTTAGTTTTTAAAAAATTACTTAAGCTATATATATATAGAAATATTACTTATAATAAATTTACTTATTATTTTAATAATATAAATATTTTATACGCTGTAGACTAGGGTATATAAAACTTTTTTTTAATTTAAATATTTAACTCTTTAGTGCTATATATACTTAGTATTAATATATAAATATATTAACTATAAATAGAGCTTTTAATATACTAGTATTACTTATACTTTAAACTAAAAAATAAAAAGAAATAGAGAGTTATATTTAATAAATTTATAAGATTATATTTATAAATAAATATTATAAGTATAAAACTCTATTCTAAAGATTCTATATATAGTATATTATTTAAGTCTAAGTACTAAAGCCCCTTTATTATATAGGTAAGCTTTAGATATACTATATTTAAATAAAATTTTTTTTTAATAGCTATATTTTTTAATATAATAAGAGATTTTTTATAAAATTTTTATTTGGCCCGTTTAAAGCGTTTTTTAATTACTTAAATTAGTTTTTTTATACTTTATACTAGAAATCGGAAAAGCTTATATTTTATTTTTAATAGTATAGATAGATATTATTAGATTTTTTAAAAAATTTTAGAATAAGTAGTAATCTATTATTTATAAAATATAAAATAGTATTATTATTAAAAATAATACTACTTTTAAAGAGTATATAGATATTATAATTTTATATAAAATATATATACTATTATTTTCTACTAATTTACTTACTATTTATAATAAGTAAAAAATTAATTAATAACTATATATATACTATAAAGCTAAAATATATTAGTTTATTAAACTTTTTATTTTATAAAATATTCCCCTTAAGCTATCTATTCTTTTTATTTAAGTATATTTATTATAAAAAAGAGCTATAAATTTATTAAATTTTAAAGTACTTAAAAAGTTCTTTTTTATTTTTTTTAAAGAGTAGAGCGGTGCAGTCTAACTAGTATAAATACTTATTAATATATTAACTATAGGTAATAATACTTAATAAGTTTTTAATAGTACTCTTTAGGTCTATAAAAGTATTAGTATAATCTATTCTTTACTTTTTAGTTATAAGCTATCTAATTAGGAAAACGGGCTTTTATTTACTAAGTATTATAAAAATTTTAAAACTCTTAAAAGTTAACTTAATAGTTTTTATTTTATAATACTATTTAAAAGATTTTTTTTTAACTTTTATTAGGGATTCTTGCTCTTTACCCTCTTAAGTATTATTAATTTTTAAACTTAAATAAATTATACGTATTTATACTATCTAATTAAGTACTAATTTTTTATTAATAGTAGTAAAAAGAAGGTTAGTAATAGTTAGCTTATTTTAAATATTACTAAACTTATATACTTTTACTTTTATATAAAGAGCTTTTTATTTATAATACTACTAGTTTAAAAGCTATTTTTTTATATTTTACTTTTTTTAAATAAGTATAGTATAGTTATTATATAATATTCTTAGCTATTATATTAGTAGTTAAAAGCTTTTATTTAAAAAAATAAACGATTAAATACGTAGAAATATTCCCTTTAATAATATAATATATTTAAATAGCGCTTATAAGCTTTAGTATTATAATTATACTAATCTAGTTTTAGATATTTATTACTTAGTTTACTTTAGTAATATACTTAATTAAGTAAGTATAGTATATAGTAATCTTTATATAATAGTTATAATAGATTTTTATAATTTTTATTTTAAACGCTTTTATAGTACGTAGAAGCTCTAGTATTAAAAATAAATAGTTAAAATTATTAACGCTTTTAAGGTTAGAATTAATAAAATTCTAAACGCTATAAAGTATATATTATATTTTAAATTATATATATTATATTAACTAGTTTACGGAATCGGTAAAATAAATAATATTAATTAATTAAAATAGAATAGCTTTAGTTATTATAACGCTTAAAAATTATTTAGTTATAAAATATACTAAGCGTTTAATAGCTAAAAATTATAAATTATTATTAGTATATAAATAAAATAATACTTACTAAGTCTATAGGACTAAAAGCTTAAAAATAAAAGATTAAAAAATAGATTAGAGCTTTAAAAATAAAATTTTTAATAATTAGGTATATAGAGAAAATCTTTTTTTTACTTTTATAATACTAGACTTATAACTATAGTAGAGGAAAAATAAGTTAGAAATTACTAGTTTTTAGAATTAAAAAATTAGAATTATTAGTATAAAAAAAAGTACTAAAGAGCTATATTATTATATATATATAAAGAAGAAATAAATTCTTTATTTTAAAAAGCTTTATAAGCTAGTAATATAAGCGTTAAGGTAAATCTTTCTATAATAAGTATTTATTTATTTATATATAGTAATAGCGTAGGCTATACAGCCTATAAAGTAGTTTTAAAATAAAAAAAATAGCCTATAATATATAGCTATTATATATTATATTATCTAGAGTATATATCTAAAATATCTTATTTATATACCCTAAATAAGTTAGTTAAAAACTAATATTTTTAACTACTTTTTTATTATATTATATTTTATATAGCTTATTTAACTAGTTATATATAAAATATAGTCTATTTATTTATAATTATTATAAGTTTTATAACTTTATTTAATAATACTTTTTAGTATATACCGTTTTAGGTTATAATATAAATTAGTTAAATTTAGCCCTTTTAGGCTAGTATTTAATTATAATATAGCCTATATATTCTATAGCGTAGCCTAAAATTATAAGATAGTATATTTTATATAGCCACTATAGTTTTATTTAGTAATAATAAATTATTACGTAATATTATATTATAGTAATATAAGTTAGCTAAAAATTAATATTATTAACTAATTATTAATTATATACTATACTTTATATACACTATATACTATAAGCTATATATAAAATATAGTCTATTATATATAGCTATTATAATTTTATTTAGTAACACTTTTTAGTATATACTATTTTATATTATAAAATAAATAAGTTAAACCCTATCCTTTTAGGCCACTTATTAGTTATAGCGTAGAGTATAGAGTCTATAGAGTAGTCTAAAATTAAAAAGTAGTTTACTTTATATAGCTACTATATAGTTTTATATAGTAATAATAAATTATTATATAATAATTTATTATTATAATATAACTTAGCTAAAAAATTAATATTTTTTACTAGTTCTTAATTATATAATACTCTATATAGCCTATTTTATATACTATATATAAAAGATAGTCTACTATATATAGTTACTATTATTTTATTTAGAGTATAAATTTAGGGTACCCTATTTTTATACCCTTAATAACGTTACTAAAAATTACTATTTATAATTAGTTTTTTATAATAATATACTTTATAGAGTCTATATAATAAGTTATATATATAATATATTTAATTATATATAGCTACTATAGTTTTATTTAGTAATACTTTTTAGTGCGTACCGTTTTATATTATAAAATAACTTAAGTTAAATCTAGCCCTATTAGGCTAGTTATTAGTTATAACGTAGGCTATAGAGTCTATAGAGTAGCCTAATATTAAAAAATAGTTTATTTTATATAGTTATTATACTTTTATTTAGTAATAATAAATCGTTATATAATAATTTATTATTATAATATAAGTTAGCTAAAGATTAATATAATTTACTAGTTTTTAGTAATAATATACTTTATAGAGCCTATACTATAAGTTATATATAAAATATATTCTATTATATATAGCTACTATAGTTTTAATTAGTAACACTTTTTAGTATACGCCGTTTTATATTATAATATAAACTAGTTAAATCTAGTTCTTTTAGGCTACTTTTTAGTTATAATATACGCTATAGAGCCTATAGAGTAGTCTAAAACTAGAAGATTATTTATTTTATATAGGTATTATATTATTATTTAGTAATAATAAATCGTTACGTAATAATTTATTGTTATAATATAAGTTAGCTAAAAATTAATATTTTTTACTAGTTTTTAACTATAATATACTTTATATAGTCTATATTATAAGCTAGTTAAAAAATATAGTCTACTCTATATAGCTACTATTATTTTAGCTAGGGTATAAATTTAAAGTATCCCGTTTTTATACCTTAAAAAAGTTAGCTAAAAAATTAATATTTTTATTTAGTTGTTAATAATACTATTTTTTATATAGACTATACTATAAGTTATATATAAAATATAGTTTATTTTATATAGTTATTATACTTTTATTTAGTAATACTTTTTGGTGCGCACTATTGTGTGTTATAATAAAAATAAGCTAAATTTAGCCCTTTTGGGCTGCTTTTCGATTACGATCTAATTAATAGGGCCTGTATAGTAGCCTAAAATTAAGAGGTCGCCTATTATATATAGCTATTACTATTTTATTTAGTAACACTTTTTAGTGCGCACCGATTTGTGTTATAATATAAATTAGTTAGATTTTACCTTTTTAGGCTACTTTTTGGTTATAACGTAGGCTATAGAGCCTATAGAGTAGTGTAAAATTAAGAAATAGCCTATTTTATATAGCTACTATAATTTTATTTAATAATATTTTTTAGTGCGTACCGTTTTGTGTTTGTAATATAAATTAGTTAAATCTAGCCCTTTTAGGCTATTTTTTGGTTATAACGTAGGCTATATAGTTTATAGAGTAGTCTAAAATTAGGAAATAGTTTATTTTATATAGCTACTATAGTATTATTTAGTAATAATAAATTATTGCGTAATAATTTATTAGTATAATATAAGTTAGCTAGAAATAAATATTTTTTACTAGTTTTTTATTATAAGGTACTCTATATAGCCTATACTATAAGCTATATATAAAATATGGCCTGCTATATATAGTTACTATTACTTTATTTAGGGCATAAATTTGGGGCGCCCTAAATTTATACTTTAGATAACTTTACTAAAAATTAATATTATTAATTAGTTTTTAATAGTACTATACTCTATATAGTCTAAACTATAAGCTATATATAAAATATAGTCTATTATATATAGCTACTATAATTTTATTTAGTAACACTTTTTAGTGCGCGCCGTTTTATATTATAATAGAAATTAGCCGAATATAGCCCTTTTGGGCTACTTTTTAATTATTATCTAATTAATAGGGCCCGTAGAGTAGCCTAAAATTATAAGCTAGTCTATTTTATATAGCTACTATAATTTTATTTAGTAATACTTTTTAGTGTGCGCCGTTTTGTGTCGTAATAGAAATTAGCTAAATATAGCCCTTTTAGGCTACTTTTTAATTACTATTTAATTAATAGGGCCCGTAGAGTAGCCTAAAATTATAAGCTAGCCTATTTTATATAGCTACTATAATTTTATTTAGTAGTACTTTTTAGTGCGTACCGTTTTGTGTTATAATAAAAATAAGCTAAAACTAGTCTCTTTAGGCTATTTTTTAATTATAACGTAGCCTATAGGGCCCATAGGGTAACCTAAAATTATAAGGTAGCCTATTTTATATAGCTATTATACTTTTATTTAGTAACTACGAATTGTTGCGCTTTAATTTATTATTATAGTATAAGTTAGCTAATTATTAATATATTTAACTAGTTATTAACTATAATATACTTTATATAGCCTATACTATAAGCTTTATATAAGATATAGCCTATTATATATAGCTACTATAGTTTTATTTAGTAATAATAAATTATTACGCAATTATTTATTATTATAATATAAATAGGCTAAATTCTACTCTTTTAAGCTACTTTTTTAGTTGTAACGTAGGCTATAGAGCCTATAGAGCAGTCTAAAATTAAAAGGTAGCCTACTTTATATAGTTATTATACTTTTATTTAGCAATAACAAACTGTTACGTAATAATTTATTATTATAATATAGGTAAGCTAAATTTCCTCCTTTTTAACTACTTTTTAGTTATAACGTAGGCTATAGAACTTATAAAGTAGTCTAAAATTAAAAGATAGTCTACTTTATATAGCTACTATAGTTTTATTTAGTAATAATAAATTGTTGCGTAATAATTTATTATTATAATATAAGTTAGCTAAAAACTAATATTTTTTACTAGTTTTTAATTATATTAGACTCTATATAGCCTATACTATAAGCTATATATAAAATATAGTCTAATATATATAGCTACTATATTTTTATTTAGTAATAATAAATCGTTATGCAATAATTTATTATTATAATATAGGTAAGCTAAATTCCCTCCTTTTAAGCTACTTTATAGTTATAACGTAGGCTATAGAGCCTATAGAATAGTTTAAAATTAAAAAATACTCTATTTTATATAACTACTATACTTTTATTTAGTAATAATAAATCGTTATATAACGATTTATTATTATAATATAAATAGGCTAAATTTTACTCTTTTAAGCTACTTTTTAGTTGTAACGTAGGCTATAAAGCCTATAGAGTAGCCTAAAATTAAAAGGTAGCCTACTTTATACAGTTATTATATTTTTATTTAGTAATAATTAACTATTACGCAATAATTTATTATTATAATATAAGTTAGCTAAAAAATTAATATTTTTTTACTAGTTCTTAATTATATAATACGCTATATAGCCAATACTATAAGCCGAATTTAAAATATAGCCTATTATATATAGTTATAATTATTTTATCTAAAGTATAAATTTAGGGCGCCCTAAAATCGTGCCCTAGTTAAGTTAGTTAAAAATTAATATTTTTAACTAGTTTTTTATTATACTATTCTTTATACAGGCTATATTATAAGCTATATATAAAATATAGTCTATTATATATAGTTATTATAATTTTATTTAGTAATACTTTTCGGTGCGCACTATTTTATATTATAATATATATAAGTTAAATTCTGCTTCTTTAGGCTACTTTTTAATAATAATATAGGCTATACAGCCTATAGAGTAGCCTAAAATTAGAAGATAGTTTATTTTATATAGCTACTATAGTATTATTTAATAATAATAAATTATTATATAATAATTTGTTGTTATAATAATATAAGTTAGCTAGATATAAATATTTTTTACTAGTTTTTTATTATAAGGTACTTTTTATAGTCTATACTATAAGTCGTGTGTAAAATATAGTCTGTTATATATAATTACTATTATTTTATCTAGAGTATAAAAATGGGGCGCCCTAAATTTATACCCTTAATAACTTTACTAAAAATTAATATTATTAACTAGTTTTTAATTATACTATATTTTATATAGCCTAAACTATAAGCTGTATATAGGATATAGTTTGTTATATATAGTTATTATAATTTTATTTAGTAATACTTTTTAGTGCGCGCCGTTTTATGTTATAATATAAACTAGTTAAATCTAGCCCTTTTAGGCTACTTTTTAGTTATAACGTACGCTATAGAGCCTATAGAGTAGCCTAAAACTAAAAGATTATTTATTTTATATAGCTACTATAACTTTATTTAGTAATACTTTTTAGTGCGCACTATTTTGTATTATAATAGGAATAAGCTAAATTTAGCCCTTTTAGGCTACTTTTTAATTATAACGTACCCTATAGGGCCTATAGGGTAGCCTAAAATTATAAGGTCGTCTATATTATATAGCTATTATAGTTTTATTTAATACTACTTTTTAGTGCACACCGTTTTATGTTATTATAAAAATTAGTTAAATCTAGCCCTTTTAGGCTAGCTATTAATTACGCTGTAGCCTATAGGGCCTATAGAGTAGCCTAAAACTATAAAGTAGCCTATTTTATATAGCTATTATACTTTTATTTTAGTAATAATAAATTATTATATAATAATTTATTATTATAATATAAATAGGCCAAATTCTACTCTTTTAAACTACTTTTTAGTTATAACGTAGGCTATAGAGTCTATAGAGTAGCCTAAAATTATAAGATAGCCTACTTTATATACTTATTATACTACTATTATTTAGTAATAACTAACTATTGCGTAATAATTTATTATTATAATATAAATTAACTAAAAACTAATATTTTTAACTAGTTTTTAATTATACTATACTTCCTATAGCCGATTCTATAAGCTATATATAAAATATAGTTTACTTTATATAGCTACTATAGTTTTATTTAGTAATAATATATTATTTTATAATAATATATTATTATAATATAAATAGGCTAAATCCTATCCTTATAAGCTACTTTTTAGTTATAACGTAGCCTATAGCGTTTATAGAGTAGCCTAAAATTATAAAATAGTTTAGTTTATATAGTTATTATACTTTTATTTAGTAATAATAAATTGTTACGTAATAATTTATTATTATAATATAAGTTAGCTAAAGATTAATATTTTTTTTTTATTTTTAACTATATTATACTCTATATGGCCTATACTATAAGCTATATTTAAAATAGAGTCTATTATATATAGTAACTACTATTTTATTTAGAGTATAATTTTAGGGCACCCCGTTTTTATGCCCTAGATAAATTAAGTAAAAATTAATATTTTTAACTAGTTTTTAATAATAATATACTTTATAGAGTCTATACTATAAGCTATATATAAAAGATATTCTATTATATATAGTTATTATAATTTTATTTAGTAATACTTTTTAGTGCGTACTATTTTATATTATAATAAAAAATAAACTAAATCTTACTCTTTTAGGCTAGATATTAATTATAACGTAGCCTATAGGGCCTATAGGATAGCCTAAAATTACAAAGTAGTCTATTTTATATAATTACTATTATTTTATTTAATAATACTTTTTAGTGTGTACCGTTTTGTGTTATAATATAAATAAATTAAATTTAGCCCTTTTAGGCTAGTTTTTAGTTATAATATAGGCTATAGAGCCTATAGGGTAGTTTATAATTAAGTAATAGTTTATTTTATATAGTTATTATACTTTTATTTAGTAATAACTAATTATTACGTAATAATTTATTATTATAATATAAGTTAACTAAAAATTAATATTTTTTTACTAGTTATTAATTATATAATACTCTATATAGCCTATTTTATAAGATATATATAAAATATAGCCTACTATATATAGTTATAATTATTTTTTTTAGGGTATAAATTTAGGGTATTTTAAATTTATACTCTAAATAACGTTACTAAAGATTCATATTATTAACTAGTTTTTAATTATATTCTATTTTATATAGCCTAAACTATAAGCTATATATATAATATAGCCTATTTTATATATTTATTATAGGTTTATATATAATATTATATATACTAGTCTCTAATAGCTCTATACTAGATTTAGCTATATAAACTATTTATAGTATTAGTAATAAACTATTTCTATAGCTCTATATAGGGCTATATATTTTTTTATATAAAAAAGTAATTATTTAAATTTTTTTTAAACAGTTCGCTATAGACCGTTTTAGTATATATTAAATAGTATTCTTAAAATCTATAAAAAGAGAATAAAGAATATTAAATTAAATTAAGCTTAGAGACTTTAAATTTTTTATTAATAATTTTATAGGCTTTTATTACTTATAATAGTAATTACGGGTTTTATTTTTAATAACTTTAAGGGCTTTTATTAGTAATTTTAAAAACTTTTATTAGTAATTTTAGAGGTTTTTATTAGTAATTTTAAAAACTTTTATTAGTAATTTTAAAGACTTTTATTAGTAATTTTAAAAATTTTTATTAGTAATTTTAAAAGCTTCTATTAGTAATTTTAGAAACTTTTATTAGTAGTTTTAAAAACTTTTATTAGTAACTTTAAAAGCTTTTATTAGTAATTTTAAAAGACTTTTATTAGTAACTTTAAAGGGCTCTTATAAAAAATATTAGTAATTTTAATAGCTTATATTTTATAAAGAGGAGTTAAAAAATATTAAACTAACCTTAGAGGCCTTAGGTTTTTTATAAATAATATTAATATTTTTAGTAACTATTAGTAATATTAATTTTAGTTAGCTAGTTACTAAAGATTTTAGTATACTCTTAGCCCTTTAGTTAGATAGGTTAATATTTATATTAATAAGTAGTTAGTGCTCGTGCCGGTTATATTAAATTTTAAAAAAAAAATTTAAAATTCTACTATTTTTATAGTAGTAGATAATACTTAAATATTTATAAATTATTAGTTTTACTATTATTTATTAGTAGGCGCTTAGGAGTAAGTTTTAGTAGATAATAGTTTATAAAAAGGTTTAATCTATTATAGGCTTTCTCCTTTTAGAAAATATATATAATAAAAATTAATAGTTATTATATTTAATACCCTTTATTATAGACTATCCTCTAGAGAATTTAGTAAAAGTAATTAAATTAATTATATAATACTAGAACTCCTCTAAAATTTTTAGCGCCTATAGCTTAAATATAATTTATTATTACTTACTTTATATAGTAATACTTATATTTATTTTTTTTTAAAAAAGTAATTTTTTACTTTAGCGTTAGGTACGTAGAATAATTACTTAATTAATTTTATTAGTAGTTATATACTTATTTTTAAAATTAAACTATATATATTTAAATATAAGTAATTATACTATAAAACTATAAATGGCTTATTAAATTAATTATTATTTATTTAATAATATTTTACTACTTAAATAACTATAGTAATTTTAGAGCTAATATATACTAAAAATTTTAATTTTAAAAAAAGCGTATTTATTAAATAAAAAACTAATACTCTTTAGGACTTCTTAGTAATTTATAATAATTTTTTTAAATTATATAGCTTTATACTAGTAACGGTTTATTTAAATTTCTATTTTATTAATTTTTAATAATAAGGTAGTAGCTTACTATAGTTTTAATAAATAATAAAGAATTAAAATTTAATTTTAAAAAAGAAGTTTAAAAAATAGCTATTATATTTAAAAAAGGTAGTAGGCGTATAAATTATTTAATTATAATATTATAGAGGTAAGTAATAAGAAATATTAATATAAAGCTCTTTTAGGGTTTTATAATTAGAATAAATATAATTTAAACTTTTTAATAAAGAATAATTAAAGGGCGAGTCTAGTACTAGTAGTTATAGTAATTTTAATTTTAATAGTATATATTAAAGTTATTATAATTAAAAAGCTTATAGTTATTTAAACTTTTAGTTTAGTTAATAAGTCTATTTTACTATATATACTTATTTAGTTAAGTTTTCTCTTTTAGAAAATTATATACCCTTTACTAAATATATTAAAGACTAGACCTTTTATTTTAAAAAAAAATTAGAGTATTTAAAGTATACTTTTACTTAAATATATTAGTATAAAATAATAAAATAAAATATATAATTTTATTTTATTAGTTTTTAAAACTACTATAATAATTAATAGGAATAGTTAGGAGTATTAGTATTTAATTATTAAAAGTAAAATTTTTAAATTTATTAAAGACTAACTACTATAAAAGTATCTACTAAAAATATTTTTATTAATTAGTAAATAAAAGTTAGAGGATTAAAAATAATTAAATACTATTATAATTTTAATTATAAACTATATTAATTAGAGATTAGGCAGTATTTTTATTATAATTTACTTAATATTTTACGGGAAATTAAAATATTTAAATTTTAAAAAAAAGTATAGTTATAAAACTAAAATTTAAAAAAATTAATAAAAGGATACTACTAAATATTAAAAAACTTATAGTTTTATACTAAATAGTAGTTTATAATAATAGGTAATTATTACTAAAAAAAAAAAAAAAAAAAAAATACTAGTTGCCTTTTTAAAAGTAGTAATATGCTTAAACTATAAAAATATTATAAAGTATATTTTTTTTAAGCTATTATATAAAAAATAGTAGTAGCTAAACTAATTTTTTAAATATAAAAATAGTAAGACGTATATATAATAATTTATAGTTAAGTTCTTAAAGCCTTTTTAGCTATAGAATAGGTTTAAAAACTAAATAAAGATAGGTAAGCTTTTATACTTACTTAAAATATAGTCTAGTAAAAGTTAAAAGGCTTTTAAGAATAAAAAACTATTTTATAAGTAAACCTATAGAAGAATTATTAATTTTATAATAAATTTATAATTTTAAAAAATAAAAATTAAATTTTTATATCTTCTTACGGTGTCTTCTAAATAGTTTTAAAAAAAATAAACTAAATATAAAAAATATACGCGTATCTATCTAAAAATATAAATTTACTTATATAGTTTTAAAGAAAATAGTTATTAGTTTTAGAATTAAATAATTATTAGGTCTAGTAGTATTTATTAATTTAATATTTATTAACTTAGTAGAATAAAGAATAATAAGCTCTTAAAAGCCTTTATTAGCCTAATTAGTAAAACTATCTAGTTATATTATTAAGACTAGTAATTTTATTATAATTAAATTTATAAAAGCTTCTATAGATTTAGTTAAAATATTTAATAAAATTACTAGTCTTAACTTATTAATATATAAAATTAAAAACTAACTAAAAAATTACTTTAGGCTATACGGCGCGAAGGCCTATTTATTTTATAATTAAATATTTAAATACTTTCTAAATAACTTAAATAATAAATCTATTAGTATTAAATAATTTAAATAATAAATTTATTACTATTAAAATAATTTAAATAATAAATTTATTACTATTAAAATAATTTAAACAATAAATCTATTACTATTAAAATAATTTAAATAATAAATTTATTACTATTAAAATAACCTAAATAATAAATTTATTATTATTAAAATAAAATTTAAAGTAGTAGCTAAAGCTATTAGTATATATTTTTAATACTATATAATAAATAAAATTAATTTTTTTAAGCGTATAATAAACGTAAAGGTAGTAAAAATCTAGTATTATTTTAAAAAGTTTATACGTAATACTTAGTTTAGGACTAAAATTTTATTAATTAAAACTATTTAGTCTTATATAAATATAGCTAGATTATAATTAAATAGTTTTACTATTTTAACTATTTAGTGAGTAGAAAAGCTAGAAATTAATTTAATAAAAAATAATATTTATATAAGTACTATAAAAGCTAAGATACTACTTTTTATTAAAGAAAAGAGGCTTTTTATTAATTAAAAAGTATATAGTTTCTATATAGGTTTTTTAATTTTAATTATAAAGTATAGTTTCTATATAGATTCCTTAACTCTAATTATAAAATATAGTTTTTATATAGGTTTTTTAACTTTAATTATAAAGTAATACTAAAAATAAAAATTTTTTAAAACTAGTTAAGCTTATATATAAACTATATAAAGCTTAGTCTTATACTTTAGTATAAATATAAACCTAAGAATTAGATATTAGTTTTATTTTTACTAAGATTAAAGAAGCTGTTTAGGCTAAGTTTAGATAAAGAAAGCTATTTAAACTAAGCTAAAATAAAAAATTAAATTTTAGCTTTTATAGAAGTAAATATTACTATAATATATAAAGAGGTATTTATAAATTAACTAATAGTCTTTTAGTAAGCTATTATAGTAGTAAAACTTTATAGTAGTAAAATAAAAAATTTATACTAATAGCCTTTTAAGTATAAGAGTATAACTAAAATTTTTTTTTAAATAAATATTTTAATATACGTAATTTTGTATATATTATTAACTTATTTAAATTATAAATATTAGTAGATAATTTAGTGTACTATAACTTATAATTTTATAGGTTAATTTTTTTTTCTTACTTTTACTCTTAACGTTTATACTTAAAATTATAAAGAGAAAAAAATTAATTTATAATATTATAAGAAAACTTAAAAAGTATAACTTTAAGTAGTTTTTAACGTAAAATCTACTTAAACTATAAATAAGTTTATAAAAACTCTAGGTTTTAGTTTTTATAAAAATAGTTTAGTTTATATAATAAACTTTACTATATAGTTTATAAGTAAAATTTATATAAAATACTATTAGTAAGTTTTAATAATTATTTATAAATTAATAGCTATAGTCTATATATTAATACTAATTAAAAGAGAAATCTAGACTAAAAGTATTATTATTTAAAAATTTACTTTAGCTTTTTTTATTATAAAATTATATATATCTAAAATATTATAAATATATTTTAAACTAATATATAAAAGGGGTAAGTAAGTCTTAAGTATTTTTTTTTAAGCGCTAGACTCTAAGACGTGCACTAATTAGACTTATATTAATTAAATTTAATATTTTTTTACTAGTATATTATACTATTAGTACTTTTATTTAAACTAGATAAGCTATTTATATAGGGCTAATAATTATAAAAATAAAAATACTATTAGTATAGTATAATACGCTAAAATTTATTATAGGTTTTTTATTAATTAAAAAGTATATAATACCTTAAGTATAAAGTTTAATACTTTAATTATAAAATATAATATTTTAAGTATAAAGTATAGTATTTTAATTATAAAATAATACTAAAAATAAAAAATTTTTAAAACTAGTTAAACTTATATATAAGCTACGTAAAGCTTAGCTTTATATTTTAAAATAAATATAAACTTAAAAATTAGGTATTAACTTTACTTTTACTAAGGTTAAAGAAGCTATTTAGACTAAACTAAAATAAAAAATTAAATTTTAGCTTTTATAGAAGTAAATATTATTATATATAAAAAAGTATTTATAAATTAACTATTTTTTAATAAGTTATTATAGTAGTAAGACTCCGTAGCTATAAAGAGTAAAAAAACAGTTTATACTAAATTTTAATATATATAATCTAGTTTTATTAAAATATTACTTATAATAGAGGATTATATAAACTTATCTACTATAATTTTATTATAAATAATATATTAGTAATAATATTAGTTTTATTATAAAATAAATCTATAAGAAAAAAATAAAAAATATTATTAAGAAAAAGTAAAAATAGGTTTAGGACTAAAAAAAGGTAAAAATACTACTAGACTTAGTAATAAAAGTATACTAAAATACTATAAAAAGATTATATAGTAAGTTATAACTATTATTAATTTAAATATTTTAAATTTAAGTTACTGTAAGATAATAATTATATAAAATATAATTTTTATACTTAATTATTTTAAAACGCTAATTTATAAATTTATTACTATAAATTTTAATAAAAAAATTTATAATAAATAAGTTAGCCGGCTTTTATATTATTACTTATTACCTATTATATAATAAGATATTATAAGTTTATTATAAAATTATAGTAGTCCTTAATACTAAAATTAATTTATTATATTAATTATAGCGTTAAAAAAGACTTTTATTATATAGTTTTATTTTTTTTAGTACTATAATTAATAAATATATAATAATTTTAAAAGTTTTAAAAATAAAAGCGTTAAACGGCTTTTAAATAAAGAGCGCTTATAATAAAAAAGTTTAATATTAATTATTTATTAAATTATTTAATATATAAAAATAAAGTTTATTAAATATATATATTTTATATAAATTATATAAAAAGATTATTTAGTTAATAATAATTAATATAAAAATATTTAGGCCTATATATAAATAGTTAATAAATATTTAAGAAAATATAGAGTAAATATAAAATAAATAAATAAAAATATATAATATTTATACTACGTATATAATAAATTATATATATATAAATTTATATAGTAAATATTTTATATATATACTTACTTATACTATACTTTTTATACTTTTTATTTATATTTTTAGTTTAAAAAATAAAAACTTTTTATAATACTATAATATAGTAGGTAATTAGGTATATAAACTAAATATTATTTATTAGTTATAATAACTTTATTTATTATAATTAATATATATACTAATTTCTTTTTAATAAAAAGGTAGTTTATAGTAGGTTTTTTATTTATTATAAAATTATTTAGAAGTATTCTTTTTTTTTACTAGTTTTTTAAAGGAAGATTTTTAGTAAAAATTATTTTTTTTATATAAATATAAATTAGTATTACCCTTTTTATAAAAAAAGAAAAAAAGATTAGTAATAAAATTAATAAATAGTATTATAAGTAAAGTATACAAAAAAAAAAAAAGGCTTATATCTTAAAAGTAAAGAAAAGAAGAAAAAAAAAAAAAAAAAAAAAAAAAAAATAAATAATAAAAAAAAAAAAAAAAAAAAAAAAAAAAAAAAAAAAAAAAAAAAAAGGGTTTACAGATTTTTAAAAGAATTAAATTAGGCGAAAATTAGTCGCTTAACAGAGAATATTAATTTGAGAAATTTAAAGTAAAATAACTTTTTAATTAACAGCTATATTTAAAAACGATTTTAAAAATAAAACACTATATTATTATGACGAGCTCTTTGAGCGATTTTTCGGCAAAGGCTCTCTACACGCACGCCAGATTGGCTCACGTACCCTTCATCCTCGCCAACCCCGTACACGGTGTCGTTAGGTGCTTCACCGA
>JASEKS010000532.1:0-16756 GCA_030770415.1 Pleoardoris graminearum | reverse complement strand
AGTAGTAGTAGTAGTAGTAGTAGTAGTAGTAGTAGTAGTAGTAGTAGTAGTAGTAGTAGTAGTAGTAGTAGTAGTAGTAGTAGTAGTAGTAGTAGTAGTAGTAGTAATAGTAGTAGTAATAGTAGTAGTAATAGTAGTAATAATAGTAATAATAATAATAGTAGTAGTAGTAGTAGTAGTAGTAATAGTAGTAGTAGTAATAGTAATAATAATAGTAGTAATAGTAATAGTAATAGTAGTAATAGTAGTAGTAGTAGTAGTAATAGTAGTAATAGTAGTAGTAGTAGTAGTAGTAGTAGTAGTAATAATAGTAGTAGTAGTAATAGTAGTAATAGTAGTAGTAGTAGTAGTAGTAATAGTAGTAGTAGTAATAATAATAAGTATATATAAAAATTTAATAGTACTAGTAATAATAAAATATAAAATATATATAAAGATATATATATACTCCTTCTTTTTTAAACCCCCTTTTGGGTCGCCCTAAGCCACTATAGCCACACTTTTTATTCGATTAATATATAAATATAATATATATATATATATATATATTTATATATTAATTAAATAAAAAGTGTGGCTATAGTGGCTGTGTAGGCAACTAAAAGGGGTTTTAAAAAAGGAGGAGTATATATATACCTTTATTATAATATATATATTATATAGATATAGTACATACTTCTTAATATAAAAAATATAATAAAAATAAAAATAGAGTATATATAAACGCAAAGCCTATAAAGTAATAAATAAAAAATAGTAAAACTATTATAAAATTACTAAATATAATTAATATTTAAAAATTTAGGGAGGGCGTATATATATATGTTTTTTTTAGCATATTTAGTAAGTAGACTAAATAGAACTATAAAGTATATTTAGTATTATAGTTATTATAGCTAAGAAAAATATAATTATAAATAAGAATATTAATTATTATTAAATATTATACTATCTATATAGAGAGAGCGAAAAGTAATAAAAATAAATATAATTTTTATTTATAAAAATAAAGCTAAATAAGTAATTAATAGATTATAATAGTAGGTATTAGTCTTAAAAATTTTAAAGCTTTTAAAAATTTTATTTTAAATACTAATTTAAACTATATTTATACGTAAAAGTAATAACTTTTAACTATTTTAAATAATAAAAATAACTTTAACTACACTAAATTTAATACTAAAATAATAATATTTTTTATAATAGTATAAATATAAAATTACTGGCCCGAAGCTTTAATAGTAGTAAAGTATATAATTCTTTTTAACGTACTATAGAATAATACTATATAATTAAAATAACTAAAAATAGAAATTCAAATTCTCTTTTTACAACTTTATAGGATCTGCTATAGTATATAATAATATATATATTAAATCTATATTTATTTAAAGATTATTCTCCTACCCCTATATTTACTCCTATGTTTACGCTAACACTAATATTAATACTAATATCTTCCCCTTTATAATAATTTATAATATTAAAAACTATCTCTAGTATTTTATTATTAAAAATCTTAACTATCTATATAACCTTTTTAATTAAAACACCTATATAATAAGTATAACTTTAATTAATAGCCTACGTATAATAGCTATCTACTATTAAATAAAAAATTAGATTCTTCCTTTATAATAATACAATACCTTTACCCTTAATAACGTTTTTTTATTTTAACTTAACTCCTTATTTACTAAATTAAGAATAATAATTTTACAGAGATAGTAAAATAATATTTAATACTTAAGGGCCGGCGTATAACGTAGGAGGTTATAATATAAGAGAGCTAATAAATATAGTATTAATAATAATACTTTAAGAGATAACGTAATAGTAAAAAAAAACTATATATTAAATAGTTAATATAATCATAAATATAGTAATAATATATATATATTTATATATTATATATTTATATATTAATCGAACAAATAGTGTGGCTGTAGTGGCTTAGGGCAACTAAAAGGGGTTTTAAAAAAGGAGGAGTATGTATATACCTTTATACTTAATATATATTTATATATTAATTAAATATATATATATACTAATTAAATAAATAGTTTGGCTGTGGTAGCTCGGGGCGACTAAAAGGGGTTTTAAAAAAGAAGGAGTATATATATACCTTTATATAATATAAGACCTATTTAGGATTATTATAAATCTTAGTATAGTATATAAGGATACTGCTAACCTACGTAATAACTAACTATACTAAGGAAGCCTCTGTTTTTTAATATTAATTAAATAAATAGTATAACTATAGTGGCTTAGGATAACTAAAAGGGATTTTAAAAAAGGAGGAGTATATATATACCTTTATACTTAATGTGTTAAAAAAGTTAAGTAATAATATATAAAGGACTACTCCTCCTTTTTAAAACCCCTTTTAGTCGCCCCGAGCCACCATAGCCACACTATTTGTTCGATTAATATACAAATATATAATATATAAAGAAAGAAAGAATATATTATAAAGTACTAATAAGTATAAATAAAATAATATATAATCGTTTAAATATAAAAGAATCTAATAGTTAATATAAAAAAAAATATGAAAATATTAATTTTATTATTAATTTATTAATATATACTATAATAATAGGCTTAACCGTAATAGGTTAGGTTTAATAGGTTATAATAGTAGTACTTTTTTTTTTTAATAAACCTTTTATATTAAGGCTACTTAACTATTTAAAGAAAGTACTTTATTTTCTAGATAAACTAATAACCGACTCTTTAAGTAACTAACTAGTAAATATATAGGCTAGTTAAATATCCTATTTAGGCTAGTCTATTTCTTAATTAGGTATAGTTTCTTTTCTAATTAGGTTAGATCGCCACGCTAACCTAAATTAGAAATTTAACTAACCTAACTAAGTAATAGGCTAACCTAATTAGGATAAGTCTAAAACCTAAGTTAAACTAATTAAATAAGTAGATTAAAGTAGATAAGAACGAGATTTAAACTGGTAACCTATAATATTACTATTATAGGTAGCCAGGTGTGTTATCTACTAAACTATACACCCTCTCACTAATAGTAGTACTTATTAATTAGTTTATAATAAATAAAAGACTTTTTATTTCTTTTTAGTACTAATTATTTATTTCTTTTATACCTAAACTAATATATACTATTATAAGTTTATCTTATCTATACTTATAGGTATTTTATAATACTTCTCTTTCTTTCCTTTATATATTATTATTACGTTTATCTTTATATTTATCTATTATATTTACTACCTTATATATAGCTTTTATACGGTTTCTCTTTTTACTCTTAGGGCTAAACCTATTTAGTTATTATTACTACTACTCTCCCTATTAGGTCTTTCGCGTTTTATAGCTATTCTATTACTAGATTTATAATTATATATTTTAATATTTTAATCTTAAACTCTATCTATTAAAATTATTTTAATTATTTAGTATAACCAGGAGCTACTATTTCTATTTTTAATTATAATTTAGATTACTATTAGTAATATAGCCTACTACGTAGATTAACAATAATTACTATTACTATAGCTATATAGGTATAGTATACGTTTACCTATTTTCTCTATAAAGACTATTACCTTTATAAAGGTGTAATCTAAAATAATAATTTTACTATTTATTTCGTGCTATCTAGTTATTTATTTAAATTAAGACCTATTATAGTATTTTAAAGCGTTTTTAAATTTTTAATATAAGAGTTTTTAGTATAAAAATATATATAGTTACGTAAAAAGTACTATAAGTATTACTTTTATAAAGTTATTTATCTATATTATAATATAATACAGGGGGGTGAAAGCGAAAAAGAGTACTCTAAAAAGTTAGCTTTTTTAAAATAATATAACTTGTTAATTACTAAGCTAAAAAATACGAGAAAAATAGCGTTTTAAAGAGAAAGACTAGTAGATTCTATTTACCCTACTAGGGGCTGCTTACTAAGGGGTTCAGGGGTAAAAAAAAATTAGTAAATATAGAAAATTTTTAGGTCCCTACTTTAGGCTATAATAATGTTTTATTTAAGGTGTAAAATTTTGTTATTTTTATATATTTATATATTATTTATATAATTATATATAAAAGTCACTTTTTCACATTCTTAATAATAAACTAGTAATAATAAATTACTAGTATTTAGTATAGTAGCCTTTAGCTTCTATAACCGCCTTATAACGGTTAGGAAAAGATAAAATATAGTTATTAATAACTTCTTATAGTATATTTTACTACTCTTTATTAATAACTCTTTTAAAGGCCTTTATACTTTTTAAACTATTTCTTACACCTAAATTAGCCTTTTTATTTTTAATTAGCCCTAATTTTAATAAACTCTATATATTTTCTATAGGGGCTAAATCAGGACTATAGACTAGGTAAAGAAATAAAGTAATTTTATAATTTTTGAACTAGTTTAAAACCTCTATTATTTTATAAATAGGGACGTTGTCTTATTAAAATTTCCAGCCTAAATAGATATTAATATAAAGATTATAATTATTATATAATATATATATATATATATATTATATTAATAAATAAAAGAGTAATAAAACTTTATAAAACTTACCCCTTTTTATAACTAGTTTAACTTTAGGTATAAGGACTTTATTTATATAGTCCTTACTAGTATAAGAAGTAAAAGAATTAAATATTTTAATAAATACTAAATTACTTCTATCTCTTACCTAAACTATACCCTAAATATATAAAGTAAGATCGTGACCTATAAAATAATTAATATAATTAATATTAAAAAACTAAAACTATAGCCTAAAAATAGATAATAAGTTATATAATTTAATATTTTAAAAAATTAAAATAACTTATTTTATAATTAACTAACAGCTAGCTCTATTCTTATTTTATTATTACCTTTTTATTTATAATATTCTCTTTTAGCTTTACTCCTTTGTATTACTAACTTATTAGAAAATATTATTTTATTTAATTTTATATTTTTTTTATTTTTTTATTATTCTTTAGCGTATTTTAATCTTTTTTAGCGCTTACTTTATTAATTATTAGTTTTTTTTACTTATATTAATAGAGTAATCCTCCTCTTTTAAAACTTTTTATAATTATCCTTTTAAAATCTCTAGATTATTTTCTAATAGTATTCTTTTCTTTTTCTTTTTAGGACTTCTAGTTAAGTCTTTATTAATAACTCTTTTATCTCTCTTTATTAACTTTTTTATACCCCCTTTATAAACTTTTTTTATATTATAATTTTGTTCTTTTTTTTTAATACGCCTTATAGCCTTATCAATTGTAGTAGGAGACTTTTCTAGGGTAGTAGTAATTAAAAAAGGAGAATTATTTGCTTTTAAAAAAAGTTTAACTTTAGATTTAAGTTTTAAGAATTTTAGCTCTATTTTAAGAAAATAGGAGTTTAAGTTTATAAAAATTAAAAGATATTATAATATACTATAATATTAATAATATATTACGTAATTAGTGATTATATAAGCCTTAGCAATATTTTTATAATTAATATAATTATATTATTAGATTACTAATCTATTTTAAAAATCTAGTTACGTAACCTATACTAGGCCTAAAAGGGTAGAGTAAAAATTTTAGTTAAATATATTTACTAACTAAAAAGTTATAGGAACCTAAACACGGGGTTAAAAAATTTGTTATATTTCAGTAATTTTAATTTATTATAGGTAATAAATAGGACGTGCCTATAGTTCTATTATAAATCCCTATTATTTTCTCTTTAAAACAGTATATTTCGCGTATTTTTAGGCCTTATAACTAAAAAGTTATATTATTTTAAAAAAGGTAACTTTTTTAATTTAGGTTTTTCAATGTCACTCCCCTGTGAGAATAGAACTAATCTTATTTTTTAATAATAATAGGCCTCTATTTAAAACTATTTTAAAATTAATATAATCTACTATTAGAGTAAATACTATTATAAAATATTAGTTTAGAGATATATATTTAGTACAGCTTATAAATATTTAAAATTCTAATACTTAGCTACTTTACTAAGACTTTATTTAAAGATATAAAAAATATAATTATTTTATTTTAAATATTTTTTATTAATTAATATACTTCGCGAGCTTTATAAAGCCGCGGTATAATATAATAATAAGAACTTAATAAATACTAAACAGCTTATATAGAGACTATATATAAATAGTATAAATTTTAAACTCTTAAAAGTTATACTCCTTGCTTTTAGTAAAGGTAAAGTATTTTATTAAATATAGCAATGCTCCGCTTATACTTTAATTATATATTTATAAATTAGCAACTACTCGTAATTATTTTTAAGGTTATTAGTAATTACTACTTATAATTATATATAATGCAGTTAGTTTAGAGGATTATTAGGTATATAAACTTTAGAACTAAAAAGAGTTATTAGGCTATTATTTAGAGTTTATACGACTAAATATTTAGTTTTTAAGCTTATAAGTCTAGCTATCTATTCTACACTCTATATTATATTATTAACTCTTACTTAAAAGTACTTTGCTGTATTATATCTCTATAGGTCTTTTTTATTTCTAAAACGTTCTATTACTATACTAATCTTAGCTAGATTACTACCTATTATACTAATTACTTTTAGTAGCAGCGACACTTTAAGCTAGAATAAAATCTAAAATTAATTAGAATATAATTTTTTTATTTATATATAGTTTATTAATAAGTTCTATACCGACCTGCGTATACGCGAACTTGTAGTAGAAAATAGCTTTTTTAAATATATTATTTTTAGTTACTTTAAAGCCCTCCTTAGCACGTTATCTTATATAGATAAATTTTAGACTAATAAAATAAAGACTTTATAAAAATAGGTAGTTAATAGAAAAGGGCTAAGAAACCTAGTATTATTAATAGAGTTAGAGGTAATAGAGTAATTTAAAGAGTAAACTAATAAAATAAAATAAATCTATTAGTACGCTTATAAGATTTAAAAAAAAAAAAATAATTAAGTATTATAAATTTTAGGATAGTTTACTAAATCGCGTAGGTTAGGTAAGTATACGCTCTTATTTTTATTTAGTAGGTATTACTAACTAGGTAATAGGTGCTACAGGCAGTATAGGTGCTAATAATAGTAAGTATAGCTTCTTTTTTATTCTATAAAGCTATTAAATAAGCTAGGTATATATGTAACTGACTTTACTAGTAGGCCTTTAGGTAGTATTATTATTTTAGTAAAAAGTTTAATAGATAGTATAAAGGCTTATATAAAATTAGGCTAAAAAATATTACTCTAAATTACGTAATAAGGCTATAATAACGTTATTAATTCGCGAACTATTAGTAAGTAGGGTAAAATATAATAAAAATAAAATATAAAAGAATAAATAAGTCTTTTATACTCCTACTCGGGAGTTATTTTTTATATTTAGAACTAAAAAGGCTAAGTATTAAATTTAGTTTTAATATTTAAAAATAGGAAAATCTAAGACCTTTCTTACTTTTAAAATATAATTTATTAGTATAGCTATCTAAGGAAGAGTAAATTAAAATATATAGATTATTTTTTTATAAAAAAAATTATTTTATCCTTAAGGGCTCTAAATATAAAGTTTAAGTTTTTATAAAATAACTTATTTAATAAGATAGTAGTCTATTTTATAATTTTTAATATTAAATAATAGAACGCTCTCCTTTATAGCTAGTTTAACTTAATACTAAGTAATACCTATACTTAAACTAAACTATTTATACTAAATAAAAAATATTATAGATAATAGAACTACTAATATAAAAGTACCTATTTATTTTATAATATTTTATATTTTTATAAAAGAAACTTTTTTAATTTAGCTTTAAAACTAACTATATTAAGTATTAATACCCCTAAAATAGGTAGCTATAGATACCTACTATAATTATAAATAAACTAAATATTTTACGCGCGATTACTATAATCTAAAAATAAAAAAAATTATAGTTAAAAAAGTCTATAATAAAAAGTTTATTAATGCTAATAAAAAAACGTATATAGAAAATTTTAACGCCTACAGGGGGGAAACATTTAAAAAAGAGTACTCTCTAAAGTTACTATTTTTAAAAATTAATATAAAATTAATTACTAAGTCTAAAAATAGGCGAATTATACCGATTTAAAGAGAAAATAATAGAGATTTATATTAGAATTTTAGTTACGTCCTATTCATTACCTGTAATAAATTAAAATTACCTAAACATAACTAATTTTTTAACCCCTTTTTTAGGTTCCTATAACTTTTTAGTTAGTAAATATATTTAACTAAAATTTTAACTATACTCTTTTAGGCCTAGTATAGATCACGTAACTAGATTTTCGAAGTATATTAGTAATCTAATAATAAAATTATATTAATTATAAAAATATTGCTAAGACTTATATAATTACTAATTACGTGATATATTATTAATATTATAGTATATAGTAATATCTTTTAGATTTTATAAACCTAGACTCCTATTCTCTCTTAAAATAGCACTAAATCTTTTAAAACTTAAATCTAAAATTAATTTACTTTTAAAAGCAAATACTTCTATTTCTATAATTATTTCTACTTTAAATAATTCTAAAAAGACTATTTATAATACTATCCAACGTATTAAAAATAAAGAATAAAATAAAGAAAAGAATTATAATATAAAAAGGGTATATAAAGGGGGTATAAAAAAGTTAACTAAAAGGGATAAAAGAGTTATTAATAGAGACTTAACTAGAAGTCCTAAAAAGAATAATAAAAGTATACTACTAGAAAATAATCTAGAGATTTTAAAAAGATAATTATAAAGAGTTTTAAAAGAGGAGTGATATATAATTAATATAAGAAAAAAAAAACTAATAATTAACAAAGAAAACGCTAAAAAAAAGAGTAAAATACGCTAAAAATAATTTAAAAAATATAAAAAATATAAGTATAAAAAAGATTATATTTTCTGATAAGTTAGTAATATAAAGGGGTAGGGCTAAAAAGAAGTACTATAGAAAAAGGGGTAATAATAAAGTTAGAAAAGAACTAGCTGTTAGCTAATTACAAAGTAAGTTATTTTTATTTTTTAAAATATTAAAATATATAACTTTTTATCTATTTTTAGGCTATAGTTTTAGTTTTTTAATATTAATTATATTAATTATTTTATAGGCCACAATATTACCCTACAAGTTTAGGGTATAATTTAGGTAGGAGGTAGAAGTAATTTAGTATTTATTAAAATACCTAATTCTTTTACTTTTTATACTAGTAAGGACTATATAAATAAAATCCTTATACCTAAAGTTAAACTCTTAATAAAAAGGGGTAAGTTATATAACCTTTTTTTACTCCTTTTTTTAATAATATAATAATATATATATATATATATTATTATATTATATTATAATTATAATCTTTAAAATAATATTAATATAGGTTAGCAATTTTAATAAGATAAAGTCCCTATTTATAAAACTAAAGACGTTTTAACTTAGTTTAAAAATAATAAAATTAAACTATTTCCTTACCCAGCCTATAGTCCTGATTTAGCCCCTATAAAAAATATATAGAGTTTATTAAAATTAGGGCTAATTAAAAATAAAAAGGCTAATTTAGGTATAGAAAATAGTTTAGAAAGTATAGAGGCCTTTAAAAGAGTTATTAATAAAAAGTAGTAAAATATACTAAAAAAAGATATTAATAACTATATTTTATTTCTTCCTAACTATTATAAGGTAGTTATAGAAGCTAAAGGCTAGTATACTAAGTACTAGTAATTTATTATTACTAGTTTATTATTAAAAATTTAAAAATCTAACTTTTATATATAATTATATAAATAATATATAAATATATAAAAATATTTTATATACTTATATATTATAGGTACTATAATTATATATATAAAAATAAGCAAATTTTACACCTTAAATAAAAAGTTATAATAGCCTAAAGTAGGGCCCTAAAAATTCTTTATGTTTACTAAAATCTTTTTACCCCTTAAGGGCTTACTAAGCAGCCTATGACAAGGTGAATAGAATCTACTAGTTTTTCTCTTTAACCTAGTATTTTTTTCGTATTTTTAGGTCTTATAACTAAAAAGTTATATTATTTTAAAAAACGTAATTTTTAGAGTACTCTTTTTTAAATGTTACCCCCCTGTAAAAAAATACTTTACCCTAAATATAAGTAAGTATAATTTATTAAATATTAATTTATTAATTTTATTAATAGGCCTCTATTTTTAAAATTTTTTTATACTCTAGTGTTAAAGGTGTAAACCTAACTTTATATACTTATTAATACTAGCGCTTAAAATTTTTTTTCCTAAATTTTTTTATTATATATATTTTTTTTATATTTACTTTAAGAACTAATCTAAACACTCCTCTACTAAATTTTAGTAATAAGATGTTTTAATTAATTTTAGATTCCTATTAATTCTTATATTTACTTATATATAAAAATTAATAGTAAAATTATTTAAAACTGCCCTTTTATTATTATAAACTTTAGAACTTAAGACTATATTATTAGCCTAAAATAAATAAAGCGTTTCTAACTCTAACTTAATATAGTATAAAATAGGATTATATAGTTTTTAAAATACTTTTAAATATATAATTTTTTTAAAACTATCTTTATATAGTTAAAATAGCCTATTTTATCTAATAATAAAATAAGATATCCGCTATTATACCGCTTAATAAAAATAAAATAATTATTAAAAATAATAAAGTTCCGCCCTTTATTATATATAAAAGTTCTTTTATCTTTTTTATACTATTATTTTTAAATAAATTATAATAGCCCTACCTCCGCTTGTAATACTAATTTTATAAAAACTAATAGAATCTAGTTATTTTTTAACTATTACTTTTATATTAGCTAACACTTTTTATATTAATATAAAGTATTTTACTAATAAATTTTTTACTACGTCCTTTTATAAAATTAAATAAATTTTTATTTATTTTTAGAGTTTTAAGCTCCAAAACGATTCTAAAAATAAAAGGCTTTTTAATAAATATTTTTGTAATAAGTATAGCTAATTGTAAAATATTTTTAATAAAACTATAACTAATTAATTATTGCAGTATTAATTTTAAAACTATAAAATTATTTTTACTAAACCTTTTTTAAATAGCTATAGCCCTTTATATAAATTTAGGTTTAAAGAATTTAAAACTATTAAAATCTATATTTTAGAATACTTAAAAAAAATTATATTAAATATAGTCGGAGTCCTTTTATATTTTTAATAGTATATATTTAAAAACTAAATAATAAATTACGTATTTACGTTAATTACTATAAACTTAATATTTTAACTTAAAAAAATACCTACTTAATTTTACGTATTAATAAGCTTCTAACCCACTCTTCTAAAACTAAGTTTTTTATTAAATTTAATATTTAAGTAGTATTTAACAAAATCTATATAAAGTTTATTTTTAAGAAATACACTACTTTTAGGACTAAATATAAAACTTATAAATATAAAATTTTATTTTTTAGCCTATATAACGGCCCGGCTACTTATTAGTAATATATAAATAATATTTTTTATAACTATTTAACTAACTTCTATATTATATATATTGATAATATTTTAATCTACTCTAAGATCTATAAAAAAATATATTAAATAAGTAAAGAAAATACTTTAATAACTTTATAATACTAGACTTTAAGTAAATATTAAAAAAAGTAAATTTTATATTAACTATACCTAATACTTAAAGTATATATTAATAAACTCTAATTTAGAAGTTAATTTAAATAAAATAAAAGTACTTTATAATTAGAAAGCTCCCATAACTATTACTAGTATAAAATTTTTTTTAAGCCTTATTAAATTTTACTACTAATTTTTTAAAAACTCTTTTAGTATTATACAGTTTTTAAGCGCTATATTAAGTTTTTAAATTTTATTTATATAAAATTTAAAATAGGACGCCGTATTTAGGTAAATTAAATAAGTTTTATTATTAATTTTTATTTTATACTATTTTAATCCTAAGCTTCTTATTTTTATAAAAATAAATACGTCTAATAATATAATTTTAGGTATATTATTATAGTAATATTTATATAAAAAGACCTATATTATTATATTTTATAATTATATTCTAACCGGTTCTAAGCTAAACTAAAAAGTTTATAATAAGAAACTCTTTATTATTATTACTATTCTTAATAAATAGTGTACTAAGCTTATATTTATCTAAGGCCTAATTTAAGTTTTATTAAATTATTACGCCTTAAAATACTTTATAATAACTAAAATTTTTAATACTTAATAGGCCTACTAAACTAAAATTCTAGCTTTTTTTAATTTGTGAATCTAGTATGTACTAAAAAAGAGTAATATTTAAGCTAATATTTTTAGTTATAGAGAATAGAATCTTATTAACTTTAAAAATATATAAAGAGATAACTGCTTTTATATTTTTTTTAAATTATATTAGCTTAACCCCTAAATTAACACTGGACTAGTTTAGTAATATATTAATAATACTATTAGCTGCGCTAAAGTTTTATTAATAAAAAATATTTAAAGTATTATAAGTTTTAATTTTTTAATTTTTATTAAAGTCCTGCTTTAGAACAACTAGAATAGATTTAAAAAAAATTTTACTAAATAACTATTAAAAAGAAGATAGACTTTTATTATATAAAAAATATTTTTATATTAATTCTAAATTAGTTCTAGTTACGCGCCTTATCTATAAAGTCTATAACTAAAAATCTATTATATATCTAAACTATACTAAAATTTACTAGCTTTTATCTTATAAGTACTACTAAAAAGGTATAAAAGCTATCTATAAAAGATATATATAAAATTATAGTACTTATTATTATATATATCCGAGATAACTATAATTAGTAAACATACTTAATCTACTCCCTATTCCTAATTAACTAATACAGCACCTATATATTAATTTTAAAAATTTTTTTAAAAATAAGTCTAATTATAATTAGATAATAGTTATTATTAATTATCTTTTTAAATAAGCTATAGCTATTTTTTATTATAAGATAATTAATAGTAAAATATTATAAATTTATTTATTTAATAAATATATTGTTTTAAATATATACTAAAAACTATTTTTTTAGACTATAGTTTTTAGTTTATATTTAGTTTTTAGTCTAAATTCTGTTAAATACTAAGTATTAAAATTAAACTTTTAACTATATACTATAAGGAAACAAATAGTTAAATAAAAATTATAAATAAGTATATTAACTAGTAGCTATATCTATTTATATTTTACTACTAAAATAACTAACACTCCCTTTTACCTCTAATTAATAGAGCTTAAATTATTCTATTTTACTTTACTATTAAAATATTTTTATATTAGATCTTCTACAGTTTTAAACTATAGTAAAGCTAAGACTAAAATACTTTTACTTTTAGAGTACTATAGGATAAAATAAATTTTTAAAATATAAAACTATTTACTTAGCGTATATATACTGTCTAGTAACTAGCTAAGAAAAATATAAAATAGACTTAGAACTAAATATAATTTATTATAAATTAATACTATTACCCTGTTAACTAGGACGTTAGTAATATAGTATACTTAAGAACTTATAATTTAAAATTTAACTAACTAAGCTAAAAACTATTTAAAAAGTAGGAGGGACCTTTTAAAGTCCTAAAAAAGGTAAAATATTTTTATTAATTAGAATTACTACTAGAATTATAAATATATAATATATTTATTTTTACACTAATTTATAAAAATCCCTAAAATCTATTATCTAAACAAGAAACTTTAAAGCCACCTAGTATCCCTATTAATAAAATTAAAAAGTAAAATATTAAAAAAATTCTAACTAGTTATCTTTTTAAAATAATATTAAAATATTATATAAACTAAGTTAATTATAATTCTAATTTTATATAGTATTCTACTTTTAATTTTATTAAAGTACTTTATAAACTAAAAGCGTCTTATAAAGAGTATTTTAATAAATTAGGCCTACTAACAGCTCTAAATACTTAGATTAGATAAAAAAAAAAATAGATTAGAGTAAAAGTAGAAGGTAAAAAAAAAAAATTCTTAAACGCTAAACACTAAACTCTATTTTTTATTTATTTAATTTAGAGGACGGTAATAGGATAATTTTAGTAGTTAATTACTTTTTTTTTTACCCTAACTACTAGATAGACTTATACTAAACTATTTAACTTAAGTAGCTAGATTATTAATTACTTACTTTATCTATAATAATTTTTAATACAGCCCGCCTAAAGCCGTATATAAAACTAGCTAAATTTTAACTAAATTTATTTTAGTTTTACCTACCTATATTACCTATATTAAAAGGCCTAAATTTTTTATAATTATATTTAGAGTAGGCTATAACTAGTCTATATTTATTTTACTATTAGCTAACTTAAACGCGTATAGGTCTAATAAAAATATATTAAATTTATTTTTAACGTACTTAAAAATCTTATAATAAATTAATATCTAAAATGTTTTTATAAATTACTATTATTTATAGAATTATACTTCTTATTCTACGTAGTGTAGTAAGTATATTTTTTTTAAAAAGGATTTTAAAAAATTATAATTTAGAGTTTTTCTTAACTAAACGCCTATACGTAACGTAGATAGATTATATAATAAATATTAAAAAAAGTACTAAAAAGAGATTAAATAGATATTATAAGTAAACTTAAGTTTAAAATTCCGGTCTCGATAGAGACCTAAAGGTTATAAGATTATAATAAAATAATTAATATAAAATATTTTATTCTATTTAGTTATATACTAAGCTATTTATTTTTATTATTTTAGACCTACTAGCTATTATTATTGCGTTAAGAGTATTTAGCCTAAAAAGGCTCTAAGGATTCTTATATTCTTTACTTACTTTATACTCGTGCTAGTATACTTTGTTATCTTTTTAATAAAGCTTAAATAGTTTTTTATATTTACCTTTATATCTAGTAAGTGCTTTTATATACCTAAGATAATATCTTTATTATACTACCAGTTCTCTTCTAATTTATTTATACTTATTAGTTTTAGTTATTACTATTACCCCTATAAAGTAATTTATTATATACCTTTAGTAACTAGTATATATCTATAAATAGTAAACTAATTAGCTCTTTCTCTTATAATATAGGCGGATTATAATATAATAGCTGCCCTATTTATAGTTTTAGGCTTTTAAGAATCTTACCTATTACGTAGTAATTATTTTTATTTATTAGTTATACGCCTATAGTACTATAGTACTATATATAATATTAAATATTATTAGTAATTACTATACCTAGTATAAGTTATAATAGTTTAGTTATAATATTAGTTTATTTTATAGATATTATATACTTTATAGTACCTTTTATAGTACTCTTTATAGTGTCTAGCGCGAGTCTATATTATACTTTATAATTATTATTTATTTTACGGCGTCTAGCGCGGGCCTATATATATATTTTTAGGTCTATTTTATAGTATTAGAAGCGCGCCCTTTAAATACGCAGTTATAGAAATACTATATTATAATTAGTAAAATAATACCTTAGGTAGTACAATTTATACTGTAAATATACTATTTTTTTTATAAATACCTATTTAGTATTAGTTATAATAGTAAATATATAAATATAAATTAGTATAGAATAATAAATTACTAAACTATAAAACTATTAAGTGCTATTAAGCGGTTATTATATATCTATTTTAGTAGGTATAGTACTTTTTCTAATTAAACTTAATATAGTACCTTTAAGAGTCGGTTATTAGGTTATATAGTATATATAACACTTTTTTTCTTAATTAGGTAGTTGCTAATAGCAACTTTATTATATATAAAAAAAGTTTAAAATTCTATAATAGCTAAATTAGGACAGCCTTAACCTAAATAATTAAAAATACCTATAATAAAAATAAGAAAGAGTAAATAAAAAAAAGACTAAAAATATTTAAAAAAGGTTTTTTATACTCTATAGAAAGTTTTTAAAGCGGCTTTACTATTACGTTATTTTTACTTAGTATTATTACTTACGTTATTACTATAAATAAAGTAAAAAAGTTAGTAATTAATTATATATAAACTCGCCTCTACTGTTATTATAATAAACTACTTACTAATAAACTATAAAGCTTTTTAATTTTTTAATAAATAATTTATACCCTCTATTTATAAAAAGGGACTAATACAGTACAGATAAGGGACTATCTATAAATAAAAAAAGAAGGATAGTATAATAAAGCGCTATAGCCTTAAAACTTTAATAATATTTACTAAAAATTATCTAATTTAGATTATATTTAAAACTAAAAGCTATTTTTTTAATATTTATTTAATATAAATCCCTATTAGACCCTGCGCCTAATTTAACTTAGTTAGATTTAATATAAATTTTTTTCCTTAGCTATACTAGTTAAATCTTTTTATTTTTTTAGTACTAATACTTACGATATTAAACTTTAGGGTATATAAATATATATTCTATTTATAGTATCTATATAGTTTAGTACCTTTTTAGTATTTTTTTATACTAGACCTATTAGTACTTAATTTATTTAAATTTTTTTTTTACTTACGCACTTCTATATATCTCTATAGTAAAAACTTTTTTTTTTTTTTTTTTTTTTTTTTTTAATTATTTCACCGCTACTAGATTTATTTTTTTTTTTTATAAAAAATTCAAATAATATATTTTCAATTGTATTTCTTATATTTATCTCATAATTTTTACATCATACATTAAAAAAAACATACTCTTCGTATTAACAAAATAAATCCTTACAAAA